>JANAVB010009063.1:0-258167 GCA_029216955.1 Iris pallida | reverse complement strand
CACTACGGCGTAGGCTGGGCGCTGTTACGTACTCGTACCCTCACAGTGGGTGCGGGTCGTAACAGAACAATACCACTTGCTGATTTTTTGACTTATATATATATAATATATATATATATTATATATAATAGGAAGCTTCCCATCGACGACTCCCTCACCTCCATCGGCTACAGTCTTGCCTCTAAGTGTCATTGCTGCAATTCGCACCACTCAGAAATGTCGAACACATCCTGGTCTCCGGCGACCTCGCCAATCAGATGTGGTCCAACCTCTCGCACCGTTGCGGACTTGATCATCGTGTAGGGGGCCTCAACGATCTCCTCGCCAGCTGGGACAAATCTCATGGCCTTCAGATCGTCGCGGCCGCCGGAATTTGGGTTCTATGGAAGAACCAAAACAAATACAGATACGAAGGATGCCAATACAACCCCTCCCAGCTGATCTGGAGGTCCTCCATCAGAGTCTCAAGAGCAGCAGACGCTGCACACACTCTCCGACAGTTTTGGATAGCGCTGTCCTAACCTCCGGTCCAGGCCAGCTAGTCTTGTTGGCTGCGTCCGGCCTCATTTTGGCTTTTGTTGTCTTTTTGCGCTGGTTGCTTTTACTTGTATAGGCTTCGGCATTTTGCCTGATACATCAATAAAGCTACTTCTAGGAAAAAAAAAATTTGAAGCAATGGGTGATGTGGCAAACTTGCCTCCTTTGGGGCTCGATCTCCTACCACTTGGGCTGCATGTATCTCTTAACCATAGGCTAGAGGTCATTTGCCTATATATATATATATATATATATATATATTATTAATATATATAATATATATATATATATATAATTATATATACTGTATAAAATAAAATTTCTAAAAATTTCTAAAACTCAAACATATCTATCAAATATTATTTTTTAGTAAAATTATTGTGCAAGAAAATACTGTAAAGTATTTACTTGCTAGTTTTGATATTTAAGAAAATCGTATAATTAATTACTAAGTTATTTAATAAGTAAAAAACTAAAAATATTTAATAAAATATAATATAATTCTATAAATAAAATAGGGGGTACATAAGAACTCCTTGAGACGATCTCTCATCGAATCAACCCCCGAAACTCCGAATATCTCTCTCTCTCTCTCTATCTCTCTTTCTCCCTCTCTCTAAAAAGTCACAAACTTGAGAAAGCTCTCTCCTTTGATCAACTCTGATATTGATGATAACGAATTAGGGTTAGGAAACACTTATTAAAGTATCCAAAATCTAACATATCCGAAACATCGATCACGATCCAACGATGTAAAGAAAACACCCAAATTCAACCTTCAGCTCCAATACTGGTATACATGGTATACAAAATTGTTTATATTGAGTCAAAAAAAATTTGAAATGAAATTGTGTCAGATCGGTATACCGACGATACACTGACACAATATAATATTATATCAACGATATATTGCAGAATATGATACTGGATTTTTTAACTTGTCTAATATGTGCTCAAATTGAACCTCTTTCGTCACCTTCGACTTTACGAACTTCTCCAACACATGGATGACGATCTTGCACTTTGAAGTATCCTCCACATATGTTGGGGACCCCACCAACACCAACATGTATAACTGAAGGTTGCTAGTGTTAGATATTGTAAATATAGTCTCATGTGGGCAAGGGCGGAAACACTCTTGAGCTCAGGTGGGTTCCAACCTACTCCAATTTTTTTCTCTTTTTGTTTTCATATGAGTCAATCCACACTCCATCTATACTCCAGTCTACCCTAACCCAGTCCAGCCCACTTCAGTTTTTATTTCTGCTTTGGTCCTTGCTTGTCCGTGAAGACTCAAGAGTTCATTCTACTCCTATTGCAGTACCGGTGTATATATATTACATTGGCCTAGAGCCTAATAATGAAGGCAATGCATAAATTAAGTAATTTTTGTTGTGTTTTTGCAAGTATAATCTTACAAGACGTAACATGTATCCATGTTCATAATTCTATATATCATCTACATTTGTACAGATGTACACTTGTGGGGAACAAAGAGCCCTTTCTTCCAACCAAGAGTCAAAAGATCCGACATAGCCAGCCAGTCAAGGGTTGCTTCTAGGTCTCCTTTGATAATTTGTCGATGGATCCCCATTTCTCCTCTCTCATCGTACATAAATAGCAAAATGACAAGACAAGGTTAAAGGGAGTTCCTTTGAAGGGAATGCTACTACATTTTCATGGAGCAAAGAGGGGGGCCCTTGGACTTGGAGGCTTGGAGCTAACATAGCGTAAGTGAAGCATGTGAGAAATCTCTCTCCTCAAAAGAGAAGTATCCAACAGCCGACATAGGAGGAAGAGGGGGAGGGGGAGCCAAAGGTGAAGCCTAGTCACATCCCACCTTCAAGATCTTATATCGTCCTCATGGCCCACCATATTCGATATTTGGCAGGTGGTGGTCCCGTTACATGCTGTGTTGTCACGTGAATTGGGCTCGGAGGCAACCGTAAGATCCTCAATTTTTTGTTTTTTTTGTTTTTTTTTGTTTTTTTTTTTGTTTTCACATTTTTAGTCCAATTCAATGACTAGCATATTATGTTTGTTTGTTGAAACTCCTCTGGATTTAGAATATTTCTTGAAGCTCCTCTAAACTCTACAGAGTTGCAGCATTTGGTTCCAACTTTGAAACTCTATCAAAATTGTGTCAACTGACTGTTCGCAGTTCTTGTCTCCCAGTTTTTTCAACACATTTGCAACCTAAATTTTTTTAAGGAACTCGAGGAGGAAACTGAGAAACACAGAAGTTGCCAAAAAACTCATGATTTGTTACAGTCATCCCAACCGACGGAGAGTTTTTCTTGCCGAGGAAAGATGCGTCCAGCGTTGACATCGGACTCGACTGCTGCTCCGGCGAAGTAGATACCGCGAGTCCAGCACCGACATTGATGTCTGGCTTGGGTTGTCGTGATTGAACCCTCTTGAGGCCGCATGATCTTTCCGACCTCTGCTTCGGCTGTCGGCGACGGAATCGAGTGGGGCTCCAGAGCGGGATGTTGAATGACAACCCATAGAAGTCGAAGATGTTACTGATACATAGAATACATAAAAAAAGTGAAATATGTTACTGATACATAGCGTACATAAAAAATTCAGAACAAATACATGCTGAAACAACAAAGATAGATTGATACCACAACCCAACAGTCTTCATGTTCAGATAAGGTATCTAATTGTAAAATTTGAGTTATTTGTATTTTATTCCCCAATTGCTATTCATATCTCCACTTTCCCAAAAATTTATTTTAATTAGTCTTACCCCCCAATCCTTCGGATAAAGTGCAAACAATCCTCCTTAGATTTGAGTTTTTGCATTTAAAGATCTCTTGTTTAAAAATCCCTCACATTTTCAATTTTGTTCAGTTTGCATCCTTGCTATTAGAAATGACCGTTAATGACTTTTTTTAAAAATAAAAAATATAAAAAAAATCCAAAATGCCCTCCCTTCCCTACCGGTGGTGCCAGCTCCCTCCTCCCTCCGTCGGCCGCCACCCATCGACCCCCCCTCCTCCCTCCGCTGGCCGGCTACCCTCCCCTATCCTCTGGTCGGCCCCAATTGACCCGCCCCCACCACCGGAGAGAAAGGGAGGAAAGAGTGGGGGGAGAGGTAAAATCATATTTGTTTGACATATTTTAGACGTATTTTAACGCATTTTTGCTCAGTTTGCACCCCTGCCTTTAATAGTCATTAAAATACGTCTAAAATATGATTTTATCCCTCCCCACTCTCTCCCCCCTCTCTCTCCGGTGGTGGGGACGGGTCAAGCGGGGCCAACCAGAGGAGAGGGGAAGGTGGCTGGCCAGTGGAGGGAGGAGGGGGTCGGGGGGGGGGGGGGCTGGCCAGCGGAGGGAGGAGGTGGGGGCGGGTCGAGGGGGCCGACCAGCGGAGGGAGGAGAGGGGGGGAGGGGGTCGAGGGGGCTGGCCAACGGAGGGAGGAGGGGGCTTACCACCACTTGTAGGGAAGGAAGGACATTTTGGGTATTATTTTTTATTCTTTTAAAAAGTCATTAATGGTCATTTCTAACGGCAGGGGTGCAAACTGAGCAAAAATTAAAATATGAAAAAAAAATTTAAACAATGAGTCTTTAAATGCAAAAACTCAAATTTAAGGAGGGTTTGTTTGCACTTTATCCGAAGGATTGTGGGGGGGGGGGGGGGGGGGGGCGATAACACTAATTAAAATAAAAATTGGAGGGAAGTGGAGATATGATTAGCAATTGGGGGGGGGGGGGGGGGTTAAATACAAATAACGCGTAAAATTTTGATATATTATTTTGTTGAGAAGTTTGCTAGTTTTCAAACTCTTACAATCTTCATAGGATTAATAAATGAGTTTACCTAGGGCCACTACTAATGAACTGCACCACATTAGTGAGTGGCATAGACAACACATAAGGTTCGTCACTATCAACAATGGACAAATGACGATGATGCAAAAGTGATATATCTCAATTGAGACACGCATCTGTCATAGAGTAGTCATGCTTTCTGTCAGTAAGTAGCTAGATAGAATAACCAACGTGTCACGACCCAATCCCAAATTATTGGGTCGAACCGGATCATGTCCAGCCTGCACCGTTGTGAAACGGCGACAACAAGCTGTTCTATATGCAGGTATTCACAACAATATTTATACATTTGTCACAACTTGAATATACGAAAATTTTAAAACTTTTTATTCAACAATTGAAAAGTACAACTGGAAATGATAGAACTGAAATAAAGTACTGAACTCAAATTAACAAACTCCAAAACAATAAAACTAGAAAACTGGAAAATAACTAGCTAGGCGGTCGGCTCATCGGCCTCTGGTTCTGCGTCCTCCAAGGGGGACTCTGGCAACACCACAGGGTACAGTAACGGGTCAGAGTAGCTATTGTACAATAGCTCAGCATCCTCAATGTCACCTAAAAAATGTTGGTCTCCAGTCAGGAGGGAGCAAGTACGAATATGTATCTCACATTTCAAGTAATAATGGAAAAGTGCAGGCTAAACTGTTGAAACAATATTTTCCAGCAATTTAACAATTTAAAACAATATGATTTGAATGTGTAAACGTCTATTACCGGCTTGGGTTGTACAATAGCATCCTAGCGACGCGATACGGCTTATCCCCGTGTATAAGAGGGGTAACCTCGCACAATTATGCAATATGAAGGTATCGGTCATAAACGTTACACTATTCCCTCAATATCCCCACAATCAATATCAATCAATATTTGAACCCTAGGAGAGGGTTCCATGTAGCAATGTGGTTTAAACATGCAGCTTGACAATTACTAAATAAAATATAAGAAAATATAACCGTAACTTGTCTCTGTTGATTGACTGGATCGGGAATGTCGATACCGAGGAGGAAGTCAAGTATGTCTCCGAGATCCTACAGTTGAGAACCTTGACTTAGAACCATAATGAGACCATTCTATGTGTGCTAGCTACAATCTCTAGAAGCAGACCCTAGTCAGATTTTAAGTTATTAATTAATCTACCGAAAATTGACTAACGTCGCAATCTACGTTCGTTATCATTTTAATTGAATAAGTCGGTTACTGATTAATTGGGAAAAATAGCAATTACCGGTTAATTTGGCAAAACTTTGTATTTTAAATATATATATATAAAACTAGGCTTTTTCTTTTAAATGAGAAAACATGTGAATTGCTAAATTACTAGATTATTTATTATAAAAAAACTTATTAATTTTCTTTATAAAATATATATCCATTTTATATTCTACGTGTTTAACGGCGAAAACAATATTCCAGAAAAATAATAAAACTACGCTACACAATACATGGTCACTGAGAAATAAAGAAAAAACTAGGCTTATGCCCTTACAAATTATTTACATAAATTAATTAATCCTAAGACGAGCTCTGAGTGCCGCGAACGGTCCAAACAGTAGGCTGAGGCCCTGCACCATAAATGCTAAAAGCAGTACCAGTTCTAAAATAAATTATAATTAAATTAAAAATTAAAGAGTCTCAGACTTGGTCGTGCAATCTCATGTTGCGGCTTACGCCTCAATGTACAGGTGACCCTGTATCGTTTACGTTTTGCCGAGGCTCATTCGACCGATATGGTCGTCGCCTAACTGGTGATACGAAATCCATAAAATCCAAAAACCAACAAAATCCAATCTATAAATCATTTTGCAAAGATCGATTTTTTTTTGGAAAAATAGATTTTATTCGAATTGCTAATTTTATAAGAAAATTCCTTTCTAAAATATTTCCTAAAAATTTGGACAGCATCTCCTCTGTAATTGGGACAACCCAATCCTGGGAGGATGCCAACCACAACACAATTAAATATCCCAAACCAGGGATCACCAACCCAAAAATGAATATCCAACCCAAAAGTGAACCACAGCACAATATATCCAAACATAGAAAAATATGCCGCGACGTAACCGATACTCTACGTATCACCCAAAAGCAACGATAAAAAAAATACCAATTCCCGAAATGGGATCGGGACCGCGTCATCACAGACTATCTACGGAAGGGACACGGGGACACGAAGTTATACCTCAATTGCTCGGCTAGAGCTCTCAGATGCAAGAGTAGGGAAAAGAAATAATTTGCGCGGACAGCAAAAAAGTGCCGGAAAGCGCACAGGAGGTACGGACAGCGGGTCGGACCGCAAGGAACGCGCTGGACAGCGTCCGAACTGCCGACAGTGCCCGGGGACAGCGGGCCGGACAGATCCGGTCGGGGCGACTGCTCGTTGCGGCCTCGAGAGGGTTGGCCGGACTCGGACGGAGTCAGCAGGGGCTCGGAACGGAGCCGACAGCTCGGGGTCGCCGGGGCGCTTGCCGAACAGGCACGGGGGTCGCCGGGGGCGCTGGACGAGGTACGACGTGCAGGCGAGATCTGGCTGGAGGGACACGGTCGGGAAGCGGGACGGGGGAGCGCCGGAGCTGCGCTGGAGCGGGTGGCCACAGGGGGCAGCGCTGGCCTCGGGAACAGCGCGCGGACGGAGGCGCCGATCTCTGGAGGCAGCGCACGGCAGGATCTGGCCGGAGGGCGCTGCTGGGGGTCGGTCGGGCACGGGAGGCTCTGGATGGACGGGCGCGGGAGTTGGGCGGAGCTCGGGTCCGAGTGGAAAATGGGGAAAGGAAAGGGGAGTGAGAGAGAGGGTGCTGGTGGTTTTTCTTTGTGGAAGTGGTGGTGGTTTTTGTGTTATATGAAGAGAGTTAGGGAGGGATGAGTGGAAGAGAAAGAGGTGTGGAGGAAAACAATGCTGAGGAGAAGGAGTAGGAGTAGAGGCTGAGTCGTGGGGAGCTGGGTCGTGGGGTGCTGGGTCCACGTGTGGGGGAAATAGTGATTGGTTAGAGATTAGAAAGGGTTTAGGATTTGTTTAATATCTTTTTTTTTACAAAACAACATATATATTAATATCCAGAATTTAAAAAGGGAGAAATAAGGACGGGTTCGGAACCGAGTCGGGCTTCGGGAAATCGGGTTCGAACTCGAAGTCGGACCCCGGGCACGGGATCGGAACAGGCCACAATCAAAAATCCAATAATTAATTTTAAAAATAATATTTTCCTAATCCGAATAATAATAATAATAATAATAGTAATAATAATAATAATAGTAATAGTAATAATAATAAAAATAAAAACTAAGACTAATATTACGCTACAGATAAATAAAATCCAACAATTAATGATTCTAGAAATTTCGTGTTTCACAACCTTCCCTCTTTAGAGAATTTCGTCCTCGAAATTAAAGGCAGGGTTAGGGGTTACCTCAAGTTTCAAACAGATACGGATACTGCTCCCGCATCTTGTCTTCTCGAGGTAGACTCGCCTGGTGAGTTGTGCCGCCACATAACTCTGACTATCGGCGTCACAGAGTTCCTGGTTCTCTTCTCTCCTCTGTCCAATATTGCCACTGGCTTCTCTGGCACTGTGAGGCTGGATCCAATTTCCAGCTCCGAATGGTCCAAGATGTGGCTCGGGTCCGAGATGTAGCGTCTCAGCTGCGAAACATAGAAGACGATGTGGATGCCTTCGAGACTTGGGGGTAGAGCCACCCGATAAGCCACTTCTCCAATCCTGTTAAGTACTTCAAAAGGACCGATATACCTGGGGCTTAGCTTTCCTGCTCTGTCGAAACGGATGGTTCTTCTGGTAGGGAAGATCTTCACGAACACACTGTCACCTTCTTCAAACTCCAACCGCCGTCGGCTGCTATCTGCCCAATGCTTCTGTCTGTCCTGGGCAATCCTGAGCTTGTCCCTAATCATCTTTACCTTCTCCGCTGTATTGGTCACCATCTCAGGTCCAAGCAATACCCTTTCTCCTACGTCGTCCCAAGCAAGTGGAGTACGGCAACGACGTCCATAAAGTGCCTCGAACGGAGTCATACCGATGCTTGCTTGGTAGCTGTTGTTGTAAGAGAACTCTACCAAATGCAAATGGTCTTCCCAAGACCCTCTAAATTCCAAGACGCAAGATCTCAGCATGTCTTCTAGCGTCTGGATTGTTCTCTCCTATTGTCCGTCAGTCTGGGGATGGTAGGCGGTGGTGAACTTCAATTGCGTTCCCAAACTGTCGTGCAAGCTCTTCCAGAAGTGAGAGGTGAATCTGGTATCCCTGTCAGATACGATACTTACCGGAACTCCATAAATCCGGTAGATGTGTCGTATGTACAATGCCGCCAACTTCTCGATGGATAGACCCACCTTAAAAGGAATAAAGTGGGCTGACTTCGTCAGTCGGTCCACAATAACCCAAATGGCATCCTTTTCTCCTTGGAATCGAGGCAGTCCTGACACAAAGTCCATCGTTATGTGTTTCTATTTCCATTTCGGGTTGTCTAGCGGCTGCAACAGTCCTGCTGGTCTCTGTCTGCTAGCTTTCACTTGTTGACAAATTAAACATCTAGCTATATACCTGGATACATGTCCTTCTTCATTCCGTACCACCATACTATAGTACGCATATCCCGATACATTTTGTTGGCTCCTGGATGTATGGAATACTGCGACTGATGCGCTTCTTGCATAAGCTCGTTCCTCAGTTCGCCAGTTGGTACGCAAAGTCTCGTACCGTGCTTCACTGCTCTATCGCTGGCGATTGAGAGTCCTTCAAGTGTTCCTGCCAGCACTTGATCTCTGAGTTTGTAAAGCATCTCATCTTGGAATTGTGTCTCCTTAACTCTGTCCATTAGACTTGAACGCACTTGCAACTGCATCATTGATGAATCAGCTCCTGGTACAATGGCTTCTCTTCCCAGTTTCTTTATCTTTTCTTCGAGCAGTACAATCTCCAGTCCAAGATTTTTTATGTCCTCCAGCAAATGTCATTCCTTGGTTAAGAACATTGCCATCGGGTATTGACTAAGTACATCTGCAACAACATTAGCCTTACCCGAATGATACTGTTGGTTGATGTCGAAATCCTTCATCAGCTCCAGCCATCATCTCTGTCGCATGTTCAGCTCCTTCTGAGTGAAAACATATTTAAGACTTTTGTGGTCTGTAAATATTTCCACTCTCTCTCCATAGAGGCAATGCTTCCACAGCTTCAATGCAAATATAACCGCTGCAAGCTCCAAATCATGTGTGGGATAGTTCTTATCATGAGTCCGTAATTGCCTACATACGTAAATAATTACTTTCCCGTATTGTTGAAGAACGCAGCCTAATCCCTTACCGGAAGCATCACTACAAATTGAGAAACCGTCGGTACCTGAGGGTAGCACAAGTATCGGCGCCGTTGTAAGTCTCTTCTTCAGTTTCTCAAATGCTGACTGGCAAGCTTCCGACCAAACAAATTCTTCGTTCTTCCTAGTGAGCTTCGTCATCGGTTCAGCAATCCTGGAGAAATCTTTTACAAACTTCCGGTAGTAGCCAGCTAAACCCAAAAAACTTCTGATTTTTGTAACTGAACTTGGTGCAGTCCACTTCTCAACAGCAGCTATCTTCATTGGATCCACCGAAATTCCTTCTCCTGTGACAACATGGCCAAGAAAATCTACTTTGTCTAAGAAGAATTCATATTTAGATAGCTTACCATAGAGCTTCTCCTTCCTTAAAGTTCCCAGAACTTTCCTTAGGTGCTCTTCATGCTCTTCTTCAGTCTTCGAGTAGATCAGAATGTCATCGATGCAGACAACAACAAACTGATCTAGATATTCATGGAAGACTTTGTTCATAAGGTTCATGAATACCGCAGGGGCATTCGTCAGTCCAAACGACATGACAAAAAATTTATACTGTCCATATTTGGTGTTGAATGCCGTCTTTGGAATATCTTCCTTTCTGACCTTGATTTGATGGTAGCCAGACCTGAGATCAATCTTCGAAAATACCTTAGCTCCACTCAGTTGATCAAACAGGTCATCGATCCGGGGCACTTGTTCATGATGGTGATGTTGTTCAGCGCCCGGTAATTAATGCACATCTGTACGGTTCCATCCGTCTTGGGCCCGAACAAAACTGGCGCTCCCCAGGGTGAAGCTCCATCTCTGATAAATCCCTGGGCCTTCAGTTCGTCAATCTGGTCCTTCATCTCTTTTGCCTCCTTGGGGTTGACTCTGTAGCATCCCCGAGAAATAGGGAAAGAGCCAGGAATTAGGTCGATGGTGAATTCTACCCCTCGATCTGGCGGCAATCCTGGAAGACTATCTGGAAAGACGTCCATGAATTCTGCTATGATAGGGTGAGGCGGCCCGGGTTCTTCGGTGATAGAGGAGTAGGTAACACTCTTCATGTCTTCCGGAGCTCGAGAGATTTTAAACTCCGGTTCTCCTAGTGGGCTGAAGATTACACATCCTCTGTGACAATCTATCAGCGTATGCTCCTCACTTAACCAGTCCATCCCTAGGACTATATCATAGTTGGGTAAGGGCATCACAAGTAAGGGTGATAAGAATTTGTGGTCTGAGATAGTTATGGGACAGTTACAAGTCTCGGTGATGGGTATGGGTCCACCACCGGTCATAACTCTACTTATTATCTTGCTAAATCCTGTATCTAGGTGGTGTGCAGAAATGAACTTTGATGATATAAAACTGTGTGATGCACCCGAATCAAATAATGCTAGAACAGGATGCAAAAATACATAAATGGAACCTGTGATGACATCAGCGGTGTCTCTGGTTCTTGCTCGTCTGCTGCTAGGGCAAAATCTCGCCCGGTCTTCTGCTGATGTTGCCCGAACCGTTGTTGCTGAGTGGGTAGAGGAGCTCTTTGCTGAGTTGCTCCGGTCTGGTTGAATGCTGTGGGGCAGTCCCTCACTTGGTGGGTGGCTGTCACGACCCGCTCCCAATTTTGGGATACGAGTACGTGGCCAAGTCCAGCCTATGCCGCAGCATCGGCGGTAGTACGCTGTCTATGATAACAATGGTCCACAACAAGCATAACACGCATATATATCATCCACAACTAAGCCAATAATAATCACCAGAATATTTAATAGTCTCAATATTATAAATATGAAATAATCCACTACAACTCAGAAAGTCTCGGGAACAAACCCGGATAGTAGAAAATAAAATAGACAACTAACTCCATAACTATAACTACTAACTAATGCGAATCCATAAGAAAGAAAATATGCTAATTCGCATCAGTGCTGGAATCGGGTACGCCAGTGACGTCAGTGTTTCCAACATACTCACCATAAACCTCTGGACAGATCACGTCGTCTACAACTGAAAAATGGTTATCCAGTCAGGATTGGAACAAGTACAAGTCTAACCACCATGATACAAGTACAATATAAAGTAATAAAACACTAAACAAGGAAGGTAATGATCAATGGAAACAATGAACAATATGAACAAGAAATCATGAGATGGAAGAAACTGATAAGAAAAGCAACAAGCATGAAAAGTAAAGAGACTCATATAAACACTCGTAGTGCACGTGTCGTGAGAAGTACAACGTTCCTACACATGGACGGCTTGGGCGAACGATGAGGTTATAAGGCCCGCCCCCGTAACCGGGAGAGTTGCCAACAATACCATCTGGGCTTTGTCCACGTGCCTAGTAATTGTACCCCTCCAATATCCATACCTCACAATCACGAAAACACGATCACAATAACGATCAAGATAACAATGAGAGAACATGATCAATAGTCAACACTCAACTCTCGTGTGTGTAACAGTCAAGACACGGAAGATAGCATGTATAAGTGAAATACGACAATATAAAGTAAATGCACATGAAGGTGTCAACAAGTACTTGCCTGAACTCTTGGACGGATTGATTTCACAAGTTGAAGACAATATGAACTCCAGCCTAGAAGCTATCAAATCAAGCCATCATCCCACGAACCCCGTCGCACAAACAACCACCAGTTAGATATACAATTCCCACTCTAAATATCCTAAAAAGTGGCTAATAGGTTAAATCAATTAATACTATTCTAATTCTAGAATAAATCATCAAAAATCCTATTTTAACCTATTTAATTTAGAAATAATAATCTACACACAAATATTTGGCCAAAAAAATTTACGGTTCCAAATTTGGGACTCGTGGCACGCAAACCGAGACATACTGTTGACTAACTGGTCAAATAATATGAATTCCAAGTTTGAGTGTGCAACATGGTAGATTTCAGTACCATGAGTGCACTGGAATCGACCGTGCCTCAAAATCATGATTTGGTCAAAAGTTATCGCCATTATGGCTAACCATGACCAAATTGATGAACCGTTGACCAAATCTGACTTCTATAAATAAAATAAAATACTACATGAAACTTTGAATTTCTGGAAAAACTATATGTTGTAGAGCTCGGTGTCAGCTTTCCAAAAGTTCAAACGGATCGCAAAACGGAGTTCGAGATCGCTAGGAATCTCGAAAACCGTGCGACGTGTTGATTTTTGGACAATCGACACTCAATTAATTATCCAGAAATTCTAGATCAAAATACCAGAAAATAAATTATATATTCAGAAACCTAACCGCAATACGCTTCCAATAAAAAAAAACGGCGCACAAAAAGGATGTCTAGAACAACGGCAATCGCTCCGCGAAGTCGAAGATCCCAATCAAACTCTCCCACTAAAAGCTGCTGAATAAAATAGGGTTTTCGGGATAACCTAAATATACTAATATATATATATATAGAAAAAGGTCGGTGGCTGACTTGAGGCGGTGGCTGAGGGCCACGTGGCGCGATCTGGTGCGCCCAGAGCTAAGATCGAACGGCCAGAGTAAGTCGAGTTCGGCTCGGCTCCGAGCTTGGCTCGGACTAGGATTAGGTGGCGGCTCGGACACCCAGCCATCCCGCACCCGCGCTGACGGGTGGGCCCGCACCCCGCACGCCAGCGGCTGACGTGTGGGCCCCCGCTCGGCTGACTGGGTAAATGTTTTGGAAAATGGGTTTTAAATTACAGAAAATTAAATAAAAATTCAAAAAAAATCCTAAAAATTCCAAATAAATCCCGGAAAATTCCTAAAAATTCCTAAAAAATTATAGAAAATATTTTAAGGGTTCTAGAGCCCAAATAAATTATTTGACCCCAAAAATACCCTCGGACGCTCTCACAGAAATTCCTAGAAGCTTAAGAAAATAATGAAACAATATATAAAAATTATCTAAAAATCTTCATAAAATCCTAAAAATTTTAAAATGGTGAAATAATATTCTAGGGACTATCTAGGGGCCCCAGAGACTATATACAACCTAATTTCCTTATATCTAACCTATAGGCTTAGGCAAAAATCTTACAATCCCAAATCAACAACCTAGTAAATAATTGATTCTAACTAAAATAATAATAAAAAATCTCCAAAATAGAAAATAAATTCTAGGAACCCAAATGCTACAAACTATCCCCCTTAAAAGATTTTTGTCCTCAAAAATCAAAACATCACAAATAGCATAGCATAATACCTAACTCTTACAAGCAATAATTTCTTAAGCTAAGTCACGGAGAGATAATGGCTAGGAACATAAGGGAACTAACAACTAACTAAGCATGCATACCAACTAAAACTAAAGAAGGATCTCAAGGAAAAATATTTAAGTTACCTATGTCTTGGGATTGAGTCAAAGCCACAAATGCTTGTCCTTGACGTTGTGCTCCTCTAGACTGCTGTTGTGAAACTGGCTTATGAGCTGGTGCTGCGGGACATTCTCGCACTTGGTGGTCTGGTGCTCCACAAAGGAGACAAAGTCTTAACCTCTTCCTACAATGGTCTCCCTTGTGTCCTTCTTTTCCACAATAATTATACTTAGGCTTGGGTGGGATAGGCTGCTATTGTGGCTGGGATGATACCACCCTAGTTGGAGGTTGATGCTGGATTTGAAGGGTCTTCTGAGAAATATTAGGACGTTTTGTTGGTTCTTGATTACTACCATCTCTACCTATCTTTTGGGAGGCTACTTTCTGCCTTAGGATAGATTCTTGACGCCTAGCTGCATTCAAGATATCTGTATAGGATGTTGGGTCTACTGACGCTGTTAAACTCTGCAACTTGTAATTCAGCCCAGAATGGAACTTCTCCGCCTTCTCTTCTTCTGTAGATACAAGAGTAGGAGCAAAACGACTCAAGCGACTAAATTTTGCATCATATTCGTCCACTGTCATGCTCCCCTGCTCTAGTCGTATGAACTGATCTCGCAGCTCCTTTCGAACTGTGGTAGGGAAGAACATGGTATTGAAGAGGTCCGTAAACTCTTCCCATAACACATTCTTGCCCAACCGTCTTTATTGTGCTGCCCACCAATGATGTGCATTGTCCTTGATCTGCAACATCACTGCTTTTATCCATTTCTCCGGTGGCAGCTCCGATGCCTCTAGTAGTGTCTCTATCTCCACTAGCCAGTTGGTGACTTCTATGGGTTTCTCCGAGCCAGTAAAGGGAGGTGGGTTCATCTTACGAAACCCATCAATAGTACCCACACGATCTTGTCGTGCTTTTACGCTCCTCTCTAGAACATTTGCATGTCTCTGCCGAGTCTCCATCATGCCTTGGAGTAACGTAAGGAGATGAGCTCCATCCACAGTTACTCCTTGGGTTGGGGCTGTTGGTGGTGGTAGTGGAAGATCCTCAGCACTAACCCTATCTTGTTGATGGTTAGAAGGCTCTACGAACTCGGTACTCTCTGCTGTCGATCCCTCGGGTTCGGGAGTAGCAAAAGGGTTAGCTACCATTTTCCCTTTACGGATCGCACTGCGCCTTGTCTCAACCATTGCAAACTAAAAGGAAAGAAAGGATATGGTTAGAACGGTAGATGCAAACATCTCGAAGAAATCATGGACGGAATCAAGCAAGATGCAAATTAAGAGATAATACGATCCTAAGATGAAATAGACTCATAAGGTTAGAAATCATATTCTGTGGATGATATAACCTCCTAACTTCAAATCTATTCGCAGGCTCGTAGTAGTACAGCTAACTTAAGCACTGCCACGAGTTTGCAGTCTTTTGCAAAATTGGACCTGCATGGGCCACCATAAAAACTTGTCACGATCCGCTTCCAATTTTGGGATACGAGTACGTGGCCAAGTCCAGCCTACGCCGCAGCATCGGCGGTAGTACGCTGTCTATGATAACAATGGTCCACAACAAGCACAACACGCATATATATCATCCACAACTAAGCCAATAATAATCACCAAAATATTTAATAGTCTCAATATTATAAATATGAAATAATCCACTACAACTCAGAAAGTCTCGGGAACAAACCCGAATAGTAGAAAATAAAATAGACAACTAACTCCATAACTATAACTACTAACTAATGCGAATCCATAAGAAAGAAAATATACTAATTCGCATCAGTGCTGGAACCGGGTACGCCAGTGACGTCAGTGTCTCCAACATACTCACCGTAAACCTCTGGACAGATCACGTCGTCTACAACTGAAAAATGGTTATCCAGTCAGGATTGGAACAAGTACAAGTCTAACCACCATGATACAAGTACAATATAAAGTAATAAAACACTAAACAAGGAAGGTAATGATCAATGGAAACAATGAACAATATGAACAAGAAATCATGAGATGGAAGAAACTGATAAGAAAAGCAACAAGCATGAAAAGTAAAGAGACTCATATAAACACTCGTAGTGCACGTGTCATGAGAAGTACAACGTTCCTACACATGGATGGCTTGGGCGAACGATGAGGTTATAAGGCCCGCCCCTGTAACCGGGAGAGTTGCCAACAATACCATCTGGGCTTTGTCCACGTGCCTAGTAATTATACCCCTCCAATATCCATACCTCACAATCACGAAAACACGATCACAATAACGATCAAGATAACAATGAGAGAACATGATCAATAGTCAACACTCAACTCTCGTGTGTGTAACAGTCAAGACACGGAAGATAGCATGTATAAGTGAAATACGACAATATAAAGTAAATGCACATGAAGGTGTCAACAAGTACTTGCCTGAACTCTTGGACGGATTGATTTCACAAGTTGAAGACAATATAAACTCCGGCCTAGAAGCTATCAAATCAAGCCATCATCCCACGAACCCCGTCGCACAAACAACCACCAGTTAGATATACAATTCCCACTCTAAAAATCCTAGAAAGTGGCTAATGGGTTAAATCAATTAATAATATTCTAATTCTGGAATAAATCATCTAAAATCCTATTTTAACCTATTTAATTTAGAAATAACAATCTACACACAAATATTTGGCCAAGAAAATTCACGGTTCCAAATTTGGGACTCGTGGCACGCAAACCGCGACATACTATTGACTAACTGGTCAAATAATATGAATTCCAAGTTTAAGTGTGCAATATTGTAGATTTCAGTGCCATGAGTGCACTAGAATCGACCGTGCCACAAAATCACGATTTGGTCAAAAGTTATCGCCATTATGGCTAACCATGACCAAATTGATGAACCGTTGACCAAATCTTAATTCTATAAATAAAATAAAATACTAGATGAAATTCTGAATTTCTGGAAAAACTATATGTTGTAGAGATCGGTGTCAGCTTTCCAAAACTTCAAACGGATCGCAAAATGGAGTTCGGGATCGCTCGGAATCTCGAAAACCGTACGACGTGTTGATTTTTGGACAATCGACACTCAATTAATTATCCAGAAATTCGAGATCAAAATACCAGAAAATAAATTATATATTCAGAAACCTAACCTCAATACACTTCCAATAAAAAAAACGACGCACAAAAAGGATGTCTAGATCAACGGCAATCGCTCCGCGAAGTCGAAGATCCCAATCAAACTCTCCCACTAAAAGCTGCTGAATAAAATAGGGTTTTCGGGATAACCTAAATATACTAATATATATATATAGAAAAAGGTCGGTGGCTGACTTGAGGCGGTGGCTGAGGGCCACGTGGCGTGATCTGGTGCGCCCAGAGCTAAGATCGAACGGCCAGAGTAAGTCGAGCTCGGCTCGGCTCCGAGCTTGGCTCGGACTAGGATTAGGTGGCGGCTCGGACACCCAGCCATCCCGCACCCGCGCTGACGGGTGGGCCCGCACCCCGCACGCCAGCGGCTGACGTGTGGGCCCCCGCTCGGCTGACTGGGTAAATGTTTTGGAAAATAGGTTTTAAATTACAGAAAATTAAATAAAAATTCAAGAAAAATCCTAAAAATTCCAAATAAATCCCAGAAAATTCCTAAAAAATCCTAAAAAATTCTAAAAAATATTTTAAGGGTTCTAGAGCCCAAATAAATTATTTGACCTCAAAAATACCCTTGGGCGCTCTCACAGAAATTCCTAGAAGCTTAAGAAAATAATGAAACAATATATAAAAATTATCTAAAAATCTTCATAAAATCCCAAAAATTTTAAAATGGTGAAATAATATTCTAGGGACTATCTAGGGGCCCCAGAGACTATATACAACCTAATTTCCTTATATCTAACCTATAGGCTTAGGCAAAAATCTTACGATCCCAAATCAACAACCTAGTAAATAATTGATTCTAACTAAAATAATAATAAAAAAATCTCCAAAATAGAAAATAAATTCTAGGAACCAAAATGCTACAGTGGCAGACCCACAAACTAGGCAGTGTCCCTGTTTCTTCCTGCAAATGTTCGCCTGATGTCCTGGCCTCTTGCAGAAGTCGCAGACAGGGATCTGCTTCTGAGGCGCTCTGTCACTGGTCCTTGCCCGATGGTACTACTGCTGGTGGTGAGAAGGCCTGTTGTTGTTGTTGTTGGGCCTCTTCTGGTTACCCTGGAAGTTGCTAGTTCCAGGATACTCCCTTTTTGAACAAAAAGGCTGGCTCTTCTCCAGATCCTAGGATCGAATCAGAATCTTCTCGTACGTCTTGGCGCCGCCTGCGATCACAGGGGTGCAAATTTCTTCCCTTAGTCCATACCCGAATCTCTCAGCACGATCCGCGTGGTCAGCAACCAAGTTCTTGGCAAAGCGGCTAAGTCGGCCGAACTCTGCCGCATACTCGCCAACCGTCATGTTCCCTTGCTTCAGATCCTGGAACTGTCTTTCCATCACCCGCAACTCTGATGTTGGGAAGAACTTCCTGCGGAACAACCTCTTGAAGGTGTCCCAATCGAGCTGCTTGTCTTGGAGTCGGGGTTCATTCCGATACCAGGTGCTTGCTACATCTCGCAGCTGGAGTCCTACTGCTTCGACATGGAGATCGTCGGGTAGTCGACCGACGCTGAGAAGACGCTCCATGCTGTCGAGCCATTCGTCGACATAGATGATTCCCTCGGTTCCCTTGAAGGGTCGAGGGTCCTGCTTCTTAAAGTTCTCGATAGTGCCGACCTTCACATAATAATGTCTCTTATCAAATTGAATGGCCTTAATGATACATAAATTAACCCTTAGATTTATGTTTACCTTAGCAGGCCTTAATTCCGATTGAGCTGCTCCTCCTCTCTCGAGGGCAGCCATAGCCACGTTGTGGGCATTCTCCATGCCTTCTCTTATGACCGTGGTCTGTTCACAATGGGCTTCAGCTTGAGCTGCGGTCTGGTCGCGATGAGCTTCTGCTTGGGCTCTCTGGGCCTCTAGTACTCCTCGTAGCAGGCCTACGAGCTCGGTGGGGTCCACCTGTACTGGTAGGGTAGCTGGTGCGGGCACTACCGTAGGGGACTGCGGCTCAGTTCGGGGAAGTGCAGGTTTTGCCATTTAACTGTAGTAGCGTAAACGGGGCGGGGTGCTAGTGCCGCGTGGGGAAGGTCAGTCAACTGCAAGAAAGGAGGGTCCCGACGTGCTTGAGGAGGTGGGGTGTGATTTGTAGATGACACCTCATCTTCAGCAGGGCCGGAGTGGGTGGTCTTTCCTTTGGCCATACTCTGGAAGGTTTAGGATGCAATACATAAGCAAGGTATCCTACCAGTCTATAATCAAACAAAAATATTTATATATATAATTCGGACCTATGTTGTGAAAAATCAATGTTCTAGTGTTCTAATTGTTTCTAGATATATTTTCCTAAGTTGTTGTCTGTGACCTGCATGGGCCACCACTAAAAACATGGTTCGTGGGGTGCTGGGTCCACGTGTGGGGGAAATAGTGATTGGTTAGAGATTAGAAAGGGTTTAGGATTTATTTAATATCTTTTTTTAAACAGCATATATATTAATAACCAGAATTTAAAAAGGAAGAAATAAGGATGGGTTCGGAACCGAGTCGGGCTTCAGGAAATCGGGTTCGAACTCGGAGTCGGACCCCAGGCACGGGATCGGAACAGGCCACAATAAAAAATCCAATAATTAATTTTAAAAATAATATTTTCCTAATCCGACTAATAATAATAATAATAGTAATAATAATAATAAAAAACAAAAACTAAGACTAATATTACGCTACAGATAAATAAAATCCAACAATTAATGATTCTAGAAATTCCGGGTTTCACACAACGTCTTTATGGCGATGAACGGTCAACGAACTAATCATCGCTTACACTTGGATCAACAATTGACAGTTCGTCATCCGTCCGTTTCTAACCTTATTTTCTATCATCTCTGTTATTTTTGGGTTACAAAGATCATACAAAAAATACATGAAAAATAAAAATTTACAACAAATTTGAAGATTACACCAACTTGAAAAGAACAGAGATTACAAAATTCCTAAAAACAACTAATGCCACAACAACAAAAATGTCTTTCTGGGACGTTAAAAACCCGTCTTAAAAAGACCCAAATCAGTCCTAAATTGTAATTTGGGACAAATTTTAGGACGGTAAGTGACAATGCTATTAGGGTGGCGTGGCAAAAAGTTTTAGGACAAAAAATACCGTCCTAATTTGGTTTTATGGTCGAAAAAGCTAACCGTACCAAGAGTTTGAATTGTTATATGTTTACGACGGTTTACAAAACTGTCCCAAAATAAAAGAGTTTATGACGAATAACATCCGTCATAAACAAATTTGCCAGCATTACAAAAGGATGTCGTTTATATCTAGGGCAATTGTATAACCGTCCCAAAAGTAATACTTATAAAATTATTGTTTGCATTTTCCAGCTATAAAATATACAATTTAAATACACATAACATATTTCATATGATCATGGCCGTTGTTAAGCTTGTCCTCAGATCTATCTCCAGGTATCAGAGCTCTAATACAAAAAAAAGCTTAACAACATCAAGCATTCTTTACCATTAAGTAGAAGACAACAAAATCCAAGTATAACTATATATGTTCAATTGATAAACAACAAAAAGCTTAATATTAAGCACCCTTAACCCCCATTTCCAAAATAAATCCAAAACACAATACATCACCCACACTATCAGTTATAAAATGAACCCATTGTCTCCACCATTACATACAAAATTATGAACCCAAAACATTAAGCACTACACCATATTTTTGAACATTAGTATATCCAACATGAACCCAAAAAATTAACCCAAACTTTTTTCCATCACAAGATCGTCGCCCACCATTTTAGCATATCCAGAATACTTTTGAAGGACCTGCAAATAAAGATATGCCAATATATTAGCAACCTGCTAACTGTACACGAATAACCAGAAAAGAAAGACAAGTTCTTCCAAACTGTACAGACTAGTCTAAATTAGTTTGTGAATGTTTAAAACAGAACAAAATGATCAATCTATCTGTACAGACCTGCTAACAGTTCTTCCAAACTGTACATACCTGCTTACAAAAAAATTAGGAAAAATCAATGTACACAAACAAGTTTCAAGTGACAAAAGAAGCTTTAAGTGAAAAAGGAATTAAGTTTAAGTGAAGACGCGAAAAATTGGGAAACATTTTAAATAGGAACTACAATTATTCTAGCAAGAATTACAGTAACAAGCTGGAAAAAACCAATATAAAAGTTAAAATCTGTACATACAATATACAAAGTTCAGTCCAAAAATCTGTCCAGGAAAAAGAGATAACAGAGAATTCTATTATATCACAAGAAACTGAAATTACTTATTCATGATAATATTAAATTATCAGGAATAAGTAAAATTATCAAGAATGTTGTGGTCCTCCCTTGAGGTTTTGTCCCAATGTCTGATGGTTGTCATTAACCCAATGACACCCTGGACATGCATGGGAAGGAACCAAAGCAAAGACAAGCTCAAGACCTCATTTTACTTATTTCTTCACCAAATGCCAATCCACTCACTAATTGGTCAAGATAATAGAATTTAAGTAATACATATGTGACCTATACTATTGACACTTGCACGTTTTAACTAACTGCCACTAGTTGTCAATGCTTCTATGAATATCTTAGGGAAACCACATTTTTCGGACTGGACATTAAAGCATATGGCAGTGGTTGATGATAGATAACAGAAGAAGTGACATGGCATTTGTCACACAAAGCCCTCAATAATTTGCTATCTATCTAGGAAAATTGCAAGGTTAAAAACTATTTATGCAAAAGTATATGCAAATATGTAATAAATAGATAGAACACCATTTCTGGCAGCATCCAACTTAATCAAAAATAGCAATAGCACCAACAGTGACACTAAAATAGTTTGGTAGATGCACTCCTTATAGATTTCTTTACAGCGTGGTGTATGCAGTGCACATGTGCTATCAATTTTCTCATCGATCATAGCCATTATGCAACCCCTTGCAGTAGATGCATTTGCTATCATGCAACTTTTTGTTGAACCGTGTTGTCACAATTGCTGATCCACAGTCATGTTAATTTACAGTTGTTCACTGAGATTTATTGGCTCGATTGTGTCTTCCAATGGAAATTTTTGATTCTTTTAGTAGATCTTGCTCTAGCAAACCTCAACCTTCAACGGGAAAAATAAAAGTTCACCTTTATCGTGTAATCATTACAACTTATTCGTAGACATTCAAAGTGGCGTACAGTTTGATGAGCTACTTTTGTTCATTTTAACCATCATTGGTCATGATTATCGTTGTTATTATTATTACCATTACCAATGTTTTTGTCGTTTTGTAGCTGGAAAATACATGCTGCAATTTTTGAAAACTATGCATCATGCATGCTACAATTTTTGAAAACTCCAATCTAAGAATCTCACTTCAAATCTAAGTGCAAAAATAAAGAAACTACACATAAGTACAACATAGTGCCAAGTGAGAATCTTAGTTCAAATCAAAGATAGATGCTAAAACTATATATATGCACAATCATAGTTGAAAAAAAACATTTTTTGCAAATCGAAACTCTTTTGTTGCAATGTGTTTTTGTACAATATTGCAACTGCTTCAATATGTAAGATTGCAAATAAACTTTTTTTGCAGCTGAAACTCATCTGTTGAAATATGTTTTTGTACGTTGCAGCTGTATCAATGTAAGATTGTAAACAAACTCTTTTGCAACTCAAATTTTAAGTTCCGATACTGATACCGACACGAGATTATGCATAATTTAGACTATGCAAAATTTAGTCCAGAAAAGAAACCAATGTAATAAATACAAATTCCAACTTGAAAGAAAGAAAATGGAGAACCCAACATAAATTACAGCAATGGGAAAAAACCAAACATAAGAATCACAGAGAAAAACCAATGTGATAAGTTGATAGTTGGCAAATTACCTGGACGATGTATTGGATTGTTGACAAAGAAGTTGAGCATTAAGGAACATGGCCATAACTTCCTCTTTGAGCTTAGTCCTAAGCTCACTCTTGACCGCCTTAAGCTCTTTCTTATGCCGGGCCTCTTGCTCCTCAAGCTCTTTCCTTAATGCGTTAGTCTCTTCTCTCAACTTCTCTGCATTTTCTCGTAACTTTTCAGCATCTTCTAGCAGTTGTACAATCTCAGCATTTGTTGCTTGTTGAATCTCAGTCTTATGAGCTGCTAAGTTATCAATATAAGTAGCCATTATCAATAGCAAAAATATGTGAAAAACAGGTGATGGTAAAGTGTAAGCCCCCTGAATTTTTGGGATTTATTTTCAAATTTTCTAAATGAATTATTTTAGATAATTTATTTTTATTTAATTAATTTTGATCATTAAATGCTCTTTACCGTAACTTTGATTTCTAGAGCAACAGGGATGCCAGTTTCTGGAAACTTTCTTCTTGAAGTTTGTAGTAGAAAAGATTATCTTTAATTTGATATATCATGTCCCACTCAAACTTGTTCCCTTGTGCTCCAATTGTTTCGTGCAACTTTCGGGTCAATTTAGACCAATTTATCGTCTGTCGTAATTCGTGACTTAACTTCCAACTTAATTTTTGGGCCCGACATCGGTCCAATTCAGTCGACCCAATATATGGCCCTGGCCAGTTTTGAGCCTACTATGCACGTGCCACTTGCGTGCCACCAAATTGATCTCTGTTCTGCTCCCATTACATCCATGATTTTAATTCATTTAAATTTATTATTTTAATTAAATCTTGGCCCCAAGCTTGTCCAAACTTGGCCCAACACCCAATCTAATTTGGTGTATGCCCTATCATGACTTCCCATACACACTACTATTGTATTTGTCATTTTCCCTACACAAAATATCCTCCTCTTTACACAAATATCTCATTTTCTCTCTCTATTGTATATATATATATATAATATATATATATATATATATATATATATTATATATATTTTATATATATATTATATATATATATATATATATATATATATATATATATATATATATATATATATATATATATAATACACTCTCCCTCTCTCTTCATTTAAATTACTCTCTCTCCACACACACAAATCACCCCCTCCCATGTGGCCGGCCTACCCACTCTCTCTCTCTACTTTTTCTCTTTCCCTCTCTCTAAATATCTCTCACTCTCTCTTTCTATATATAATATATACACACACATATATATTATATATATAATCTCTCTCTCTCTCTCACCCCATCACATTACATGCACCACCCCCACACTCACCTCACTCTCTCCCCTCTTCCATCAGCACTCTTTCCCCCCACCCTCCTGTACCCAAACAAAGCTCCCCTCCTTTCTTCTTCTTTTTTTTAACACACACACACCACCACCACCATCAACCACCACCACCCTTCCTCCTCTCCTCTCCTCCTTCCTTCCCTTGGGCTGCTGTCGCCGCCACCGCTGGATGGCCGCACCGTCGTGCGCAGTAGCAGCCAGCAGCAGCGGGCACAACAGTAGCAGCGCACACAACAGCAGCAGCGCAGTAGCCGCACGTGCGCACGGGCCACCCCGTGCCGCCGTGCACCGCGTGGCCGGCTGTACCCTCTTCGACGAACCCCCGGGCAGGCCCCCATGGCCACCGCCCTCCTCTCCGGTGCGAAACATAGTCGATTCGTGCATTTTGTATGTAATCCCGTCGACGCGCGCGCGAACGAAATTCAGAATGTGCGCCTCGTCGCAGCGACTTCGTGCACATTTTTTGAGAAATCTGACCATTGGATCGGTAAAATCTTTGATCTTTCACAATCTCGGTATATACCCCTTCACCCCTATCATGTTTCGTCCGTTAATTTCGTCATTTGATACATCAAACCGACCACCAAGTTAACGCTTTAAATTGTGTTATTTTTGGACAGTTTTGTGGAGCCAACTTTGTCGGTTCGTATCTCCTCCATTGCAGCTCCGTCTGGTGTGACATTATTTCCTATGCGTAGCTGGTATAACCCTCTTCCTATCCTATAAGTTTCATTTTATTGTGAGCACATTTGATTGGTTGAATTTGACGCCAAAGTTGGCTGTCCGAATTCCTAATTTCCAAGTTGTAAAATTCCATTTTTGAACCCGGGACTCCGGATTCAATTTCTGACACCACCAGTAGACTCGTGGCATCGTTCTGGCACGTTTTCATATAAAGTTTGTTAGATTTGGAGGACGTGGGCCCTGGCACGTATTTCGGTACAAAGCGGGCCCCACAGTCCGGGTCAATGGAACTTTTTGATGCCGGCTCATCGGAATCCAATTCCGAATATACTGTTGAGTTCATATCATCATTCTGGACTTGTTGACATATAATTTGCTAGGTTTTACTGGACATTGGTTCCGGCACGCATTTCGTTGTAAGTCGGATACCAATATCCGGATCAACGGGTCATTTTGTGATCGGCTCATCGGAATCCAATTCTGGATATACCGTTGGGTTTGTACCGTCATTCTGGACTCGTTGACATATAATTTGCTGAGTTTTGAGGACATTAACTCTGACACGCTTTTCCGTGCAAATCGGATTCCAATATCCGGGTCAACGGACCAATCTCAGATCGTGTCATCGGAATCCAATTTCGGATATACCGTTGAGTTCGTATCGTTATTCTGGATTCGTGGACATATAATTTGTTAGGTTTAGTGCACTTTTATTCTGGCACATTTTTCGGTACAAAGTGGGTCCGACACGGACACCATTTTGACCCGAATGTACCTTTTTGCCCCTGTGTCCAAATTAGACTTATGGATAGGCTAACCTGGCTAATTTGACCATTTTGGACACGTTGGTGATGGTTGTTTCACCATCCGACAACACCTGTAGGTTTTCATCCTATTATTATAATCATTCTCTTTTTATTCGTATTTTTCGATCCTTGTATCGGAATTGAGATCCATCAATTCCAGTGATTTTACCATCACTGAAATTGATATGTTGATCCTGTAGATGTTTATAGAGACTAGCTTTGACCCTGTTTGACCATGGTTGACTACTTTGACTGAACGGCGAAGTAGAGACAACATTTGACCTAGGTTAGACTAGTTTTGACCTTGGTTGACCACGTTTGACTATTTTGACCAAAATTCAACCGAAAGTCAACCGTAGCCTAAAATTGACTAGAACTTGACCGAAGTTGACCAGTTGACCCAAAGTCAACTGTTAGTCAACGTTAGTCAAGTTTGACCCGAGTTGACCAGTTGACCAAAAGTCAACCCTTGACTTAGATTGACCTAGTTTGACTTGCTTTGACTTGCCTTGGTCTAGTTTGACTTTGTTTGACCTAGTTTCACTTAGTTGACTGAGTCTGACCTAGATTACGTAGCTTATACTATAGAATCATGCCTAACACGGTTAAACCCTAATTAGCTTACATATATCTTATCTTTAGGTCTGTGACATCACTCTGAGCATCGACCCCATTTGACCGCTCAGGACCGCAGGCGAGTACATTCTCTGATAGTAGTTCCTTGTCATGATAATTTCTGTATCCGATTCAGTTATAGTGTTTTACTTGATTCTCGACACGATGGTGCACAGACTAATATATACCGGATTCCTGTCATGAGATGTCATTCCTAGATTTTCTTGGGATACTGGTACTTGCTCGATCTTATTCTTGTACTTGTATTGACACCGATTCCTAAGAGGGAGTAGCTAACTTCTTAGGGAATCTCTTGCCATGACGTCCTATGTTCGGATCCGTATACTATTCGGAGAATGGGGAATTTTATAGATAGTGTGATCAATGCCCATCTTGAGTTACTACTTGTATAATAGCTATACCCACTACAACAAATATGGCCTACAATAGCATGCGCAGAACGCTATAGAAAGGCTTCTATAGCATATTCTGTCTGCTATAATCGCCCACGCTATAGTATGTCCAGACATGTGAACGCTATAACATTATAGCGTTCATGAATGTTGTAGAAGGTTTATAGCGTTCGTGTATGCTGTTGATGGTTTATAGCGTTTATGAATGCTGTAAATACTTTATAGCATTCTAAAATACTGTAGATGGTTTATAGCGTTCGTGAGTGCTGTGGATTACTTATAGCGTTTATGAATGCTGTGGATTATTTATAGCGTTTGTGAATGCTGTGGATGATTTATAGCGTTTGATGAATTGATTGTCATGAACGCTATAGATGGTTTGATTTATTATAGCGTTCATCATATGCTATCATGGTAGCAGCAATTTAGACGTTTTGAGTGCTATAAATCTGCTACAGAATTTCATATTATTTCATATCTGCTACATAATTTCATATTTCATAACCTGTTTTGTATCACATATAAATAACAATAATCGCAAATAATTTCAATCGCAACTTGCATTTCGATCAATCAAGATATAGGAAAGATTTGCCAAATATGAAATGTTTCATTAGAACATTCAAGATGTACAAAAAGTAGTAGTCATTAAAACATTCAAGATGTAGAAAAAGTAGTTTTACGCCAAAATAAACCATTCCATTTACAAAGTATCTGTAGTCCAAAATAAACCATTCCATTTACAAATATCTGTAGGCCAAAAAACAGCTCGATCGCCTCTTTCCTTCTAGCAGCTTTCCACAACCATCAAAAACATATACGCCAACCTACACAAAATTGAGAAAAAAACACATTATGATATAAAAACAAATACTAAAATTGCCAAGTGCCTTGTACAGTCATGAAACTTGTGATTGTAAATGAACTAAAAAAAATCAGACAAGACATCTAAACCAGGCATCTAGCAGCATCTAAATAGTACTAGGAATAATTAATCCAAATCCCCTATAAATAAGTAAACATGCTTACAAATCTAAAATGTCAGTTGTAAAGAAAGCATGCAAATATTTAACATCAACACGAGAGTAGTCAATCTTTACAACTATACTGCCAAATCTGCTTAAAGGTGTATTGTACATCTATATGAGAAGGATTAAGGAAACATCAATACAAATTTTTCATAATGCCAAATATGCTTAAAGGTCTATACTTCTAATTCTATATAGGAATATGATTTAGTATAATTTTTTCATAATTTTTGTTTGATCTTTACAAGTCTATCCAGTTCTTTTTTGGACAATTAGCTGTTTATAATTTGCAATTTTTTCATAATTTTTGTTTGAATTAATTATACTCACATTAAGAATGAAGACAACACTATTATATTACCTTAACTCAAAAGGGATACTATAAATATAAATGATTAATTTTAAAGATAAAAGTAGCTTACTTCATCAGATCGCCACATGTTCATGACTTTATGAATAGACCTACAGTGCTAACATTGTATTAAGAGGAAAAAGAACTAAAACTTCAATTAGTGAGGCTGAGTGAGGTGCTCCAAACGACATTGTCACAATAGTTATATCAGATATATAATTAACTTTTTTTAGCGCTAGAAAGTACCTTACTAATGATTTCTCAAAGACCCCAGAACAAATTTATGTCCTTGGAATTAGTGTACAACCTGACCAATAATAGCCAAGATTTAAGAAGCTTGCTTCAGTCTCAATTTGGAGCCTAGAAGTTTTAGGTTTGACTCATATATATATGGATGGTTCACCAGTCAGAACAGGGCAACGAAAAGGTTCAGAAAGCCGAAAACGAGGGACAGATGGATCTACAACAAATTCGGGTCTCTTCAAGTATGCATCCCCTATGGATCTTGAAACCTACGAAAAGTGAAGTAAAAGTAGGTGAAGCTAATGTAAGAAAAGCATAATTTATCTAAAAAAATGAAGAAGAAGAAGCAAAAGAGTAACATGTGCTCATGTGCACAAATAACCTAACAACTTCAGATTGTTATTTCAGAAAACAAGCAAATGCTCTTACTGATATCAGTTATGGGAAATAGTGTTTTAGAATTAAGCACCTAGGCACATAAGAAATGTTATAAAATCACTAAAAACATTATAAAATCACTACTTTGCATTTGGCATTTTATCTTCTTTCCGTTGGTGTTCCAAGGACATGGCCCTTATCGGAGCTGAATGGAAGAAGGAAAAGGATTCAAACAGCTGACCGCAAATATTAGGAAAAAGGCTTTGTTGTTGTTTAATTTTGCTTCTTATCTCATTGAAGTCTTTTTTGAGGAGAAATCATTAATTGCATCTGAAACTACCCTATATAGAAATTTAAAGATTAGCCACAGGTATGAACTATAAAAGCACCATGACAATGAAAAAAGACAGCTGACCTGGATGATGCCTTTTATTCGCCACAGTCCATGCTTCCGAACCACAATACGTGAATCATCTGGGTGAAGATATCTAAGTTCTTGCCTCACCTCCTCCATACTTGTATTGTGATCTCTAATCAATTGGTCAGCAATGATCTTATTTGACCTATCTACACAACCAACTATAGCTCGAGAATCTCCCAAGTTCGCAACATATAATGTTCCTCTCCAGATTACTCCCACCAAACAGCAAGATCCAATTGTAGTAATTAGTGGTTTGAATTGCCCCGTGCTCCTGACATGAGCAAGAAACCCATCTGTTGCTGAAAATGCATTTCTAATAACATCCTCAGAAATTGTTCCACTATCACGAGCAATCCCTGGAGAACATTAAATAAAAGGTTAATCAGAAAAACTTGCATAATAAGTGATCTCGGTACCATATGAAATATTTCAGAAATCTTCTATGAACAACTACTATTTACTGGCAAGTCATAAATGGGAAGAAACTGAACCTTACCTACCTCTAGAAACACATAGATTAGGTGCATGATTATAGCAACATATAATTTACTAAATACAAGTTTATTAAATAACAAAAATAAAAAAGGGAGTTGCTATTACATTTGACGTATAAAAGGAAACAACCTGCAAGGAAACAACAAATAATTTCTGAACCACTTTTAGTATTAACCGGTACCAGCCAATATATGACCTGACCGATATATTATTCAGCCAATATTTATAATTTCCTATAGTTTCAGATCAGAAAAGCTCAAATTAATTAGGTAGAGCTGATTCGTATCTTTATCAGCCGATTTTTTTAACCATAGCCATAACAAGCACTTCAAACTCAGTTGATTGGTTTAAGCCAAACCAATCTAATATTGCAAGATACGATCGTTATTAGCCAATAATTAAGGTATCAAGCTAAAATTTGAAAGTTTTGCATCAAATCGAGTTTAAGCTAAACCAATTTGAGCAACAAGCTAAAATCTTATGGTATCAGACAAATATTATAAAGTTTTGTCCAAGGTATCAGCCCAATTAATTTCTTTTTTCATTTGAAATATGGAACTTAAATATTCATGTTCCTGTAGATCAATATTCTAATCCAGACCATTGAAACTTCCGAAAATGGTGGTACCTATACTTATAGACATGATCTACTACAGATAAGCATATCATGTTTTTAAACTCCTTTAAAATCTAGTAGAAAAGAATTGAATTGAATTATTATTCTTGTACTTTTATTGTACATTTCTCTGAATAAGACAAATTTGTCAATGACGGAACTAGAGCCACAAAGGCTATCATTCTGCATATTCGCATGTTGGCTTTTCAAAATTCAGAAAATTTTGGCTACTGTAGTGATTTTTTTTCCTGAAACCTCTTTTCTCTATAGTTGAAACTGAAACTTATCTTTTTGTTGTTCTCTCAGATGAAATTAAGACTTTTAAGAACAATTGGAAATGAAAATGGTTTCTTCTCATTATTAGATGAGATGAATGCATAAAACAAGACGCGTCATATGTATTGGATTTTCCAAAAAGAGGGATTGTTCCTGCTAATGGGTAATAGATGCTTGTGAGAAACCCTGTGCAACAGGGACTTAACCCACTGTTGCTAGGGGTCTCACCCCTCCCTTACCTGCACCTGTGCAGGCCAACATAAGGCCTTGCCTGGCCTTGGAGCCAAGGGAAAGAACCCCTTCTGCCTACTGCCTGTTGTAGTGAGGCCAAGAGCAGTGGCCTAAAGCCTGTGCTAACCTGAGTGTACCCATGCAACTGCAGGAAGAGCCCCCCTGCCTGCCTGTGTGCAGGATAGGACCTCCTAAGTCCTGCAGCACCTGTGTGTGCATAGCTGCACACTTGTGCAGCACCAACACTTCATAGAGACTGGGATATTCTACCTACAGCAAAGATCCGATTGAATATAGTAGAAGCTATGGACCACTAACACAACCACAAGCAAAGAGAAAGAAAACATGGGAACAAGTTCAAAAAGGCTTATTAGAGACCATTGTGAAGGCATTACGACAATTGCCAAGGAAAACTCTGCTTTATGCAGTTCAATTCACCATTGACCTAGAGTAAGAACATTGGACAACAGTTGAAGATGAACTAAAGGAAAATATAGAGAAAGGTACATGAATGTAGTTACATATGAGAAACTTGGGTAACAGCCCAATGAACATTAAAAATTACAACAAATATGCTATAACCAATTATCTGCAATGCAGAAGAATACCGGATATTTTACAAAAGAAAACAAAATGGCCAGCATAATGGATCCTCCAACATGCTATATTTTGAAATATCCAAACCTGTAAAACTGATGATAATACATTTCTGAGAAAATAAATAAATGATCGCAATAAATACCCCACCACCTCCCCTTCCAAGCCTGACTCGGTCAGGCATTTCCTCAAACATCACGGCTTCATCGACCCCCAAATCACCAACTCCCCCCATCCTCTTCGGCAACCCCCCATCCATAACTGGGAGTCCCTTTTTCTTTCTTTCTTGTTAGTTAGTTTGTGTTCTTTCTAGTCAAGAAAGCCTAATCAATTTGTGTGTATATCTCTTAATCATTCTTCCACATGATAATAATGTTAAGCAGTCTTCTACTGAACTGAAGAACCCCTTTTAGCAGCAAAATTCATAAGTAAATTTTCTAGTATTAGCACAAATAAACTTTAAGCATGGAACACTAACATAATCATAACTTGTGACAAGTTCCACTCAATACCATTAACATCCAATAGATCGTACCCATATTGAGAGGAAATTGCTCTTGCAACAATATCAAATTCATAAAAGAAACCCAAAAGCAACAACATTAAAATCCAATTTTATTACCCAACAATTGACATGCATGTAAGAATAAAACTCAATAACTAATAAATTCTAGAGGCAATGCTAAGGGACTCAGTTTGCTATAGAGTTGTATGTCATACCAATTATATAGAAAGGGAAGCTTAAGTTTATAATCAATTTCATATCTCATTATTGCCTAGTTATAACTGACATTAGTATTTGTCAAAGTTAAAATTGCAATAGAAAAAAGTAATAAACCAATATAATGAGCCATAATTATACCAGAGGAAGAAAAAAATTAGTAGACCATAAATGAATAATTTCCCCAAATCATAAACCCTAACCGAAAGAAAGGAGTCGAAGAAGAAACCATTATCGTAGGAACTCGTCGTTGTCAGAGTAGGAGAAAAATAAGATTAAGGCCAGTCTCCTCTTCTGTTTCTTCTTCTTGGCTTTCTCCTTCTTCGAACTTGGGGACATGGCGATTCTTAAGATTTTAGGGTTAGGGTTTGGATCGAGAAAGAGAGAGGGGGAGAGAGAGAGTGAAAGAATGGTGGTAGGAGTAGTGACGTCGCCCGCTCCTCCGCCCCTTGTCCTCGAGTCTAACCAGTTGGGACCATCCTTCCCTTCCTCCATCTTGTAAAGCTACGGAAGGGCGCAGCATGGGAGAAGGTACAAATAAGGAAGAAAAGAATGATGGTGGATTGAGAAAAGGGCTAGCGGGTTCCAGCATGAGCGATGGTTTCGAGAGAAGCTTTCAGAAAAGCGAGGAAAAATAAAGAAGAAAGTTTTGAGGGGAGAAATTTTGGAAATATAAATTTTGGTGTAGTGGGGGAGATCTCAGGGCTTGAAATTGGAAATAGAAATTTTTAGGAGGGAGTTTTTGATATGCCGCTGAAAAATCGAGAGGGAAATGAAAAAAATGATCGGCTGAGCCTTTGACGGAAGTCCATTTTTATACAAACATATGATGTAAAAAATGTTATAGATTCTACAGCGTTCAGGAAATGCTATAGATAGATATTTTTATAGCACTGCAGAAATAACGCTATTGTTGATAACATTCTATAGCGGGGACACTTGAACGCTATAGAAAAACTGTATTGTAGGCCCTATTTCTTGTAGTGACCCTCACCTCACGATGGGTATAGCCTGACCTGTGCTACTACTTGTTCCATAGCTTGCCATCTCGGCCGGGCCGAGTCCACGTACTTGTAGCCGGTCGGCTGGAAGCCTGATCTTGATCCTTACCGATCATATTATGCTATAATATTCGAGGCACATTTTATATTTATTACATCAGTTACATATTACAGTTTAGCTTACTTTCCCTGCATGATTCACCTTGACATGATTTTCAGTTTATATATCATGTTTTACTTACAGTCTTGATATATCATCTTGTATTCCATTATGATTGTCTCTTATAGCATTTGTCAATACTATGAAACTGTTGTTAGTTTATGTGCTCATTCCCATCCTGACTGGATACGTTGACAATATTTTAGGAGTTGTTATGCCATTATTAGACTTCAGAATGTTGCTAGCTGGGGTGGTTCTTGGTATTCTTCACCGTGAGTTGTCTCTCAGGAGTTCTAGGTCCGGTAGTTATTTAGTTTGGTTATTGTTTCCCTCTATTTTATTCTTGTCTCATATGATCCTTGTATATTCTAGTTATTCTAGTGATATTGTTATTATCTCTTGTCTTATCTTTCTTAGTTTTGTGATGTGATATGAGTACCTTTATAGTTATGGATCTTTTAGATGTTGTAGTTAGTATCGGGTACTAGACAGCGTTCTACCGTCGATACTGCGACGTAGGCTGGGCGTGGCCCACGTATTCATATCCGTATATCCGGGTGTGGGTCGTGACACATTTTTAGTGGTAGCCCATGCAGGTCAGTCTTTGCAATTAATGCGAAGTCGTGGTCGTACTTGAGCTTATCTGTACTACTACGAGCCTGGCCTAGGATTAAGGTTGAGTCATAGAATATTTTAGGATTTTGGTACTCAGTCACATATTAGGAACTCCTGGTAGATTCCAGAGATGACCCCTGGGAATCTTATTTCGAAAGCTTTTCAAATCTTTTCCCACTTGTTTCTATTTGAAATATTTGTCCGTCTTAAACTTTATTCTTTCTTGGAATGAGTTGTGGATCACAGAGTGAAGGTATAAGTTGAACTTATTTATCCTCTAGGTTGAGAATCAAATATGATTTGCCAGTCTCATATCAGGTTGAGATTATTTAGATTATATTCCAGAACTTTCAATCTTGACCTAGATAGTACCTTTGGACATCTCCTAATTTTTTTTTAAACTCTACCTCGGGATCTGTTTTCGCTAGTTTCCATCTACTTATCCTAGATTCGTTGTTGAAAATTTTGAATCTTGATGTTCGTTGTTGACTTCGATTTTGATTTTGTTTGAAGATAAGTTTCTCTGGATTGAGTTAAGATATTCTGATAAACATATTTGATGAGGACGATAAGAACGATAAATGTCTACTTTACTTATGGAGTTTGAAATTTATCGCAGTCATATTAGCTAGCCTGACAGGGACATGGAGCCTGATTTTGGATATACTATCCTATTTATGGAATTTAAACTTTTTTACAGCCATACCGGTTGGCGTGGTGTCACGCCCCAGAACCAGAATACTGGAGTGCGAAGGCGAACATAGCCAGCTACGTATATTGAAATGAAGTCCATCTCGCTATACGGTCATGGCTGTCTAGATATGAGGGTTTACTACAAGCCAACAGTCTCTTAAGGTCAAGCCTACTGTCTCAATCTCAAGCAAATAATATAATCACAAGATGCTTGACCACCAATATACAATAAAAGGCGTCCCAAATATTATATATCAGCCAATCATGAAGCTAGTCGTACAAAATTCTAGGACTAGCAAGAGTTAAGTCATACATGATCAACCCTAGGATTTGTTAATCATGTTTACAGCCCGTTGGCAGACAGTAAGTAAAAATGCATCGAGCTAACAGGTGCTCGTCGGCTAAACGCCTCAAAAGAATAAATTTACAATAGAGTGAGCGAAACCAAAATAGAAAACCCACTCGTAGCCCGGGTTCCTTCTAGTCGCCATCATCGGGCTGGAGATTCGGTAGATCCTCGGGTGCTGCTCCGAAATCTGGCCACACAAACCCAGCTGGGTCAAACCCCAGAAAGAGCAAGTGCCACAAAGGAGGCCACGAAATAAGAACAAAAGCCAGCATATCAGAACATAAGAAAATAAAAAAAGTACAAGTACATCAGGGCAATAAACGACTAGGGAAGTGGAACCATTCTGGGAGCCAGGTTACAACCTTTAAACCAAACAAGGACCGAGGCTGTAACCCTTCGCCTGAATAGCGCTCTGTCCCTATCCATTTATTGTTTAAGCAAGTGAAACAATCATGTTCAGGAGTACCAGGGTACAGGGACTAGACAAGACTTAGACAGGGCTGGACATCATCTATTCACAAGCAGCCAAGCAATTACGGCTTACTACTTTAACGAACTATGGTTATCACAGCCTAATTACTAACAAGATGCAAGTGAGAAATTCCCAGTCCCAAGCCCTGCAAACCATCCAGTTATCCTTCCGCGGGTTGAGAGTATGTTTCGGTACATCACCCCGGAGACGATATACCCTTAGGTGACTTAGAGGTGCAACACATGACAGTGCGCTGGAAATGTGCTCTACTCGTCGGCAAGCTACAAGTCCAATTAAGAGCGCCCAGATAACAAGATTGCCTGTGACTGGAAATTCTCCATGAACTATAGTTAGATCTAATCATTAGCCTAATCCATGTTCAGTGTGAATCCCTGACCGTGGGAAACCAGGGAGTCACGTCCTAGACATAATGCAAGACAAGACAAGTGGATTGCACAAGCAAGCAAGCAGGAACACCCACGGTGTCAGAGTTGGTTATACAAGTCAAGTTAGCCGTCGCAACAGCATCAAGATAAATCATGTCAGGGTTCTTGTCAGGAGTGCGCCACGACGGGCCACTATCATGTCAGGTTGGTCATGTCAGGAGTGCCCCACTACGGGTCACTGTCGTGTTATGCTAGTTCCTTGTCATACCAAGCCATGTACAATAGTCATTCCAAATATATTAAGTAAAATTAAGTTCATGACAAAAGGCGTAAGGATATAAAATGGGCGTAAAATATCTAATAAAATATCAATATACAGGACTATAGAAGAGCCAAACTTAAGGAAAAAAATAAAACCAAATCTCCATGATTGGACAGATTGCGCAAGGGTCCCTGGGGTCGGGTTGCGCAGAAGTCAAGTGCGCCAGGGGCCAACTGCGCAGGAGTGAGCTGCGCATAGGTCGGCTCGCGCTGAGCTGGTTGGCACAGGGGTCAGATTGCGCATGAGTAGACTACGCAGGAGGGATGGCGCATGGGTCAGATTGCGCATGAGTGGACTGCGCAGGAGGGATGGCGCATGGGTCAGATTGCGCATGAGTAGACTACGCAAGAGTCCCTGCGCGCTGGGGTTGAGCGCAGCTCACCATGGGGCAAGCTATGCGGTCGGCGCTGCGCTAAAGAGCGCAGGCCGAGAGGAGGATACGCAGTCCAGCACTGCGCTAAAGAGCGCAAGCTGCAGTCTGCTACTCCAGGCCAAGAGGAACTCTTCAAGAACACCAAAGTTCAAATCTTCATATCTTGGTCAAATCAAAACCAAATCTAGATTTTCAAAGGTCTAACTTGAGTAAAATTGAATTCTCTTCCACATGGAAGCATCAAAACCCACAAAATCTCAACCAAAATAGATCAAAACCATGTAAATCCAAAAATAGTTAAAATCTAGATCTAGAACAATGGAGACTCCAAATCATAAAATATCAAGCACTAATGTTGATCACTATGGCCTAATCTAGCTAATAAACAAATAAAATATGGTTCTCATGTGGTAGCAAGGTACACTTGCCTATGGGTAGAGTGTTGTGTAGAGGAAGGAAGAAGAAGAATTAATGGAGGAAAGTAATAAAGAGAGAGAGTGTTAGGTGGAGATTTTAATGGTGGAGGTTAAGTTGAGTGTAGGGTGGAGGTTAGCTAAGGTGCTCCAATGCAAAATAAACTAAACCAAACCAAACCAACCTTCTCCACAACATAAAACCAAGCCAGGTAAAACCCAATTACGAGAAATCCAAAATTCGCAAGTCAAGTCAATTACAAGTACAGGCCAAAATCTGAGAAAAATAAAATGTAGGTCCAAAATACGTATACGACTGATAAAATACGTATTCCGAATATGGGTGTTACAACTCTACCCACCTTAAAAGAATTTCATCCTCAGAATTTAATCAAGGAGTTAGTGAGACAAGGACAAGTCATACTATTCACATGCAAGCTATTCTAAGCAGTCAATCAAACAATCACGCATGCAAGCTAGGACGGAAGGCATAAGGCATAAGGAAGACATTATACCTTATGAGTCAAACAAGTCGGGATATCGCGATCGGATGTCATCCTCACGCTCTCACGTTGACCCACCTAGAGAGTGATGACCCCAAGCAATACGGACTAAACTAATAGTCTTATTCTTGAGTATCTTCTCTCTCCGGTCCAATATAGACACGGGCCTCTTCTCATACGAAAGGTTGGTACCAACGACCAATTCCGAATGGTCTAGGATATGGCTCGGGTCTGGGATGTACTGTCGTAATTGGGACATATGGAATACATCATGCACCTCACTTAGCGACGACGGAAGAGCAAGATGATAGGACACATCTCCTACTCGCTCCAGGATATCGAATGACCCTATATACCTAGGATTAAGCTTTCCCCTCACGCCAAAGCGAATGACGCCGCGGTTGGGCGAGATCCTAAGGAATACATGGTCGCCGATAGCAAACTCTAAGGGACGTCGATGGGCATCGGCCCAATGTCGCTGGCGGTCTTGGGCAACTCGAAGTCGATCTCTGATCCTTCTGACCACTTCAACTGTCTGGGCAATCATTTCTAGACCGAGCATCTGCCTCTCTCCAATATCATCCCATGCTAGCGGGGATCTGCACTTCCTACCGTACAGAGCTTCGAATGGTGCCATCTGGATGCTGGCCTGGAAACTGTTGTTGTATGAGAACTCCACCAGATGTAGGTGATCCTCCTACGAACCGCCAAAGTCAAGGGTACAAGACCTCGACATGTCTTCAAGAGTCTGGATTGTGCGCTCTGACTGGCCATCTGTCTGTGGATGATATGCTGAACTGAACTGGAGACGAGTTCCCAAACTCTCTTGCAGGCTGTGCCAAAAGTGCGACGTAAACCTTGAATCTCGGTCCAAGATGATACTGACAGGCACACCGTGAAGCCTGACAATCTGCCTGAGGTACATCTCTGCCAACTGAGCCGTTGACTGCCCAACTCTGAATGGGAGAAAATGAGCCACCTTCGTGAGCCTGTCAACTATAACCCAAATAGCATCTCTACCAGCTGGGGATCTAGGTAATCCAGTCACAAAATCCATGGTCACATGCTCCTACTTCCATTCTGGAATCGACAAGGACTGAAGAAGTCCAGCGGGCCTCTGATGTTCAGCTTTAACCTGCTGGCAAACCAAACACCGAGAGACAAACCGGGCTATCTCCCTCTTCATGCCATTCCACCAGAAATGCTGACGAATATCACGGTACATCTTCGTACCACCGGGATGAATAGAATACTGCGAGCTGTGAGCTTCTGCCATGACCTCCTATCTGATATCTCCACTGGGTACACAAAGACGAGTACCGTGCCGAAGTATACCATCTTTATGGATACATTACTCTGGTCTTCTTCCTGCCTCATATTCTGCTCTGAGCCGCTGAATCTTGGAATCTGTAGACTGCGCCGTCCGAATCCTCTCAACTATGCTGGACTGAACCTGTAGACTGGCTATCAATGCCACACTGGCAGGAAGAACCACTTCAATTCCCATCTTCTGAAAATCTGTCAGTATCTCTGGTTGTACCGTCAGAAAATAAACTCCGGCTCTCCTGCTCAACGCATCTGCTACAACGTTGGCCTTCCCCGGGTGATACTGCAAATCCACATCGTAGTCCACCAATAGCTCAAGCCATCTTCTCTGCCGTATATTAAGGTCCTTCTGGGTGAAAACATACTTCAGGCTCTTGTGATCAATAAATATCTCTACTCTATCTCCGTACAAGTAGTGCCTCCACAACTTAAGTGCAAATACTACTGCTGCCAGCTCCAAGTCGTGGGTCGGGTAATTCTTCTCATGATCACGAAGTTGACGTGATGCATAAGATATTACCTTCCCATGCTGCATCAAGACACACCCCAATCCTCTGCCTGAAGCGTCGCTATAAACTGTGAATCCTCCGGTCCCATCTGGAAGTGTAAGAATAGGAGCCGTTATCAAACCTCGCTTCAACTTCTTAAATAATTCCTGACACTCTGCTGTCCAAGCAAACTGCACATCCTTACGAGTCAACTGGGTCGTCGGCGCTGAAATCCTTGCAAAATCTGAAATAAACCGTCGGTAGTAGCCGGCCAATCCAAGGAAGCTGCGAACTTCTGCCACTGACCTGGGTACTGGCTATGACTCGATAGCCATAATATTCTGGGGATCCACTTCCACTCCTCCTCGAGTAATGATGTGACCCAAGTACGAAATGCGATCAAACCAGAACTCGCATTTACTGAACTTGGCGTACAACTGATGCTCCCTAAGCGTCTGGAGGACGATTCTGAGATGCTGCTCGTGCTCAGCTTCGCTCTTACTGTAGACCAGGATATCATCTAGGAACACGATCACGAACTGATCCAAGTAGGGCATAAAAATGTGATTCATGAGGTCCATAAATACAGCCGGCGTATTGGTCGTTCCAAAGGGCATAACAAGGAACTCCTAATATCCATACCTCGATCTAAACGCTGTCTTCGGGATGTCCTGCTCTCTGACTCTGATCTGGTGGTATCCTGACCGCAAGTCTATCTTCGAAAACACTGAAGCCCCTCTAAGTTGATCAAACAAGTCATCTATCCTCGGGAGAGGGTATCTGTTCTTGATTGTCACTGAGTTCAAGGTACGATAATCTACACATAACCTGGACGTACCATCCGTCTTTTTTACAAGAAGTATCGGGGCTCCCCAAGGCGATCCACTTGCATGAATGAATCCCTTGGTCCTGAGTTCTTCAATCGTCTTGTAACAAATCTCCAACTCTGAAGGCGCCATTCTGTAGACTCTCTCTGATACTGGTGCTGTCCCGGGAATTAAGTCTATAGTGAACTCGATCTCCCGCTCTGGCGGCATCCCTGGAAGTTCTTCTGGAAAGACATCTGGAAATTCTGCAACTATCCGGGGCAACTGCACTGTTGCTACTGCCATCCGCAATACTGGAGAAGATGGCTCCACCGCACCTCTGGAAAAGGAAAACTCTGGCTCACCTAGAATGCTAAAAACAACTCTGCCAACATGGCAGTCTATCCTAGCATACTGGTTCCTCAACCAATCCATGCCTAGGACTACATCATAGTCTGCCATAGGGAATTCTATAAATCTATCGGGGAACTCTCTACCGCTAACTACGATCCGACATGAGGAAAACACTCGATCTACCCCCACAAGACCAATACCAGTAAGTATATTAAGTCCTACTGATAATGACTCTGGCTCCAATCCTATCCGTGTCGCGAATCGTGCAGACATGAATGAATGCGATGCACCAGAATCAAATAATACTGAAGCTGGAAAGGAGTTGACGAGAATAGTACCTGCCACTACCTCACCTGGTACAACTTCTTCTTCCATAGCCATCATCATGGCCTGACCTCTAGCTGCGGGTCCCCTCTGCTGGAAACCTCTCTGCCTGCTCTGTACTGGAGCCTGGGCACACTGCTGCTGGAATGCCTGGGCCAGAGGCAACAATGGCCTTGGGTACTACTGCTGCTACAGGGGTGCTGGTCCCCTAACCGATGGACTGGTTAGGTTGGAAGAGAAAGAACTACCCCTATTCGGGCAGGCTCCTATCTGGTGATCTGCCGCTCCACAAGCTAGGCACAATCCTTGCGCCCTACGACAATCTGCCACTATATGGCCTGGCTTTCCGCAATGAGAGCATCCTATTGCCGAAGTTTGCTTCTACTTCTGCTGCTGCGGGTACGTCGGGGTCGAATGCTGAACCGACGTCACTGAGGCCGCCCGCCTCGGAGTTCCAATAGTCAAACTCCTAGCTGTCGGGGCTGGAGCTGATGATTGGTGCATCTGACTGTGGGACCGCTTCCTACCTCCGGTCCTATCTACGATCCTCTGGGAGGTGTACTCATGCCTCCTAGCTGCTCTCAAAATTGCATCGAACGTCTGGTGCTCAAACTGCTCGACTGCCAACAAGATCTCCAAATGCATTCCCTGCTGGAACCGCTGGGCCCTATCAAACTCGGTCGCCACCAAGGTGGGGGCAAACCTACTGAGCCTAGAAAACTCAGTCGCATAACTGTCGACTGTTCTGCCTCCTTGCTTTAAGTTGGTAAATCTGGTCTACAGGTCGTACCGAGCCACAACATCGAAATACTTTGTCTGAAATCTCTCTCTAAACACCGCCCAAGTAATGGGTGCCACTAATCCCATGGCCTGAGTCGCCCACCAACTGCGAGCTAAGTCCAGCAACTGCAGGCGTACCACCACCACCTTCTCATTCTCAGGTGTCCTAGCTACTTCTAGAACCACCTCGGTATCCTGAAGCCAAGCGTCCACGGCAATCGCATCTTCACTGCCGTCGAAAAATGGAGGGGTCAGGCGCTTGAAGCTGTTGGCCGCGCTGTTCCCTGGGTGACCGCCTCTGGTCAAAGCATCTGCCACTGCCTGGTGCAAGGCGTCTCCTCTGCGATCTTGAGAAGTTATCAAGGCCTTGATGAGACCTACCAAGGTGCCATCATCCGGCTCAGCAGGCTGAACAGGCTGAACTGGGGGCTCTCCTCCAGGAGGTATAACTCGGGAGGCAACTCTGGAATGCTGGGCTTGATCTCCAGGTTGCTGCTGGTCCATGGGAGGTGCTCCACCTCGCTGATCGGCGGAGTCAGGTACAGTGCCGCTGAAGAAGACGACACAGGGAAAACAATAAGGAAGGACCAAGACAGATCAACGATACAAGCATATGATCAAGGCAAGAATCCAGAGAATTAGAGGATATGAACGGAGATCAAGGACGAGTACTGATTGAGACATCTATCAGTAAACCCTCACATTTCTTGATTGACAAGACTTGCATGGGCCACCACTTAAACCAAGTCATGCCCCAGAACCAGAATACTGGAGAGCGGGGGTAAACATAGCCAGCTACGTATATTGAAATGAAGTCCATCTCGCTATACGGTCACGACTGTCTAGATATGAGAGTTTACTACAAGCCAACAGTCTCTTAAGGTCAAGCCTACTGTCTCAATCTCAAGCAAATAATATAATCACAAGATGTTTGACCACCAATATACAATAAAAGGCGTCCCAAATATTACATATCAGCTGATCATGAAGCTAGTCGTACAAAATGCTAGGACTAGCAAGAGTTAAGTCATACATGATCAACCCTAGGATTTGTTAATCATGTTTACAGCCCGTAGACAGACAGTAAGTAAAAGTGCATCGAGCTAACAGGTGCTCGTCGGCTAAACGCCTCAAAAGAATAAATTTACAATAGAGTGAGCGAAACCAAAATAGAAAACCCACTCGTAGCCCGGGTTCCTTCTAGTCGCCACCATCGGGCTGGAGGTTCGGTAGATCCTCGGGTGCTGCTCCGAAATCTGGCCACACAAAACCAGCTGGGTCAAACCCGAGAAAGAGCAAGTGCCACAAAGGAGGCCACAAAATAAGAACAAAAGCCAGCATATCAGAACATAAGAAAATGAAAGAAAAGTACAAGTACATCAGGACAATAAACGACTAGGGAAGTGGAACCATTCCGGGAGCCAGGTTACAACCTTAAAACCAAACAAGGACCGAGGCTGTAACCCTTCGCTTGAATAGCGCTCTGTTCCTATCCAATTATTGTTTAAGCAAGTGAAACAATCATGTTCAGGAGTACCAGGGTACAGGGACTAGACAAAACTTAGACAGGGCTGGACATCATCCATTCACAAGCGGCCAAACAATTACTACGGCTTACTACTTTAACTAACTAGGGTTATCACAGCCTAATTACTAACAAGATGCAAGTGAGAAATTCCTAGTCCCAAGCCCTGCAGACCATCCAGTTATCCTTCCACAGGTTGAGAGTATGTTTGGGTACATCGCCCCGGAGACGATATACCCTTAGGTGACTTAGAGGTACAACACATGACAGTACGCTGGAAATATGCTCTACTCGTCGGCAAGCTACAAGTCCAATTAAAAGCGCCCAGATAACAAGATTGCCTGTGACTGGAAATTCTCCATGAACTATAGTTAGATCTAATCATTAGCCTAATCCATGTTAAGTGTGAATCCCTGACCGGGGGAAACCAGGGAGTCACATCCTAGACATGATGCAAGATAAGACAAGTGGATTGCACAAGCAAGCAAGCAGGAACACCCATGGTATCAGAGTTGGTTATACAAGTAAAGTTAGCCGTCGCAACAGCATCAAGATAAATCATGTCAGGGTTCTTGTCAGGAGTGCGCCACGACGGGCCACTATCATGTCAGGTTGGTCATGTTAGGAGTGCCCCACTACGGGTCACTGTCGTGTTATGCTAGTTTCTTGTCATACCATGCCATGTACAATAGTCATTCCAAACATATTAAGTAAAATCAAGTTCATGACAAAAGGTGTAAGGATATAAAATGGGCGTAAAATATCTAATAAAATATTAATATACAGGACTATAGAAGAGCCAAGCTTAAGGAAAAAAATAAAACCAAATCTCCATGATTGGACAGATTGCGCAAGGGTCCCTGGGGTCGGGTTGCGCAGAAGTCAAGTGCGCCAGGGGCCAACTGCGCAGGAGTGAGCTGCGCATAGGTCGGCTCGCGCTGAGCTGGTTGGCGCAGGGGTCAGATTGCGCATGAGTGGACTACACAGGAGGGATGGCACATGGGTCAGATTGCGCATGAGTGGAGTACTGCGCAGGAGGGATGGCGCATGGGTCAGATTACGCATGAGTAGACTGCACAAGAGTCCCTGCGCGCTGGGATTGAGCGCAGTTCACCATGGGGCAAGCTGCGCGGTCGGCGCTACGCTAAAGAGCGCAGGCCGAGAGGAGGATGCGCAGTCCAGCACTGCGCTAAAGAGCGCAGGCTGCAGTCTGCTACTCCAGGCCGAGAGAAACTCTTCAAGAATACCAAAGTTCAAATCTTCATATCTTGGTCAAATCAAAACCAAATCTAGATTTTCAAAGGTCTAACTTGAGTAAAATTGAATTCTCTTCCACATAAAAGCATCAAAACCCACAAAATCTCAACTAAAGTAGATCAAAACCATGTAAATCCGAAAATAGTTAAAACCTAGATCTAGAACAATGGAGACTCCAAATCACAAAATGTTAAGCACTAATGTTGATCACCATGGCCTAATCTAGCTAATGAACAAATAAAATGTGGTTCTCATGTGGTGGCAAGGTACACTTGCCTATGGGTGGAGTGTTGTGTAGAGGAAGGAAGAAGAAGAATTAATGGAGGAAAGTAATGAAGAGAGAGAGTGTTAGGTAGGGATTTTAATGGTGGAGGATAAGTTGAGTGTAGGGTGGAGGTTAGCTAAGGTGCTCCAATGCAAAATAAACGAAACCAAACCAAACCAACCTTCTCCACAACATAAAACCAAGCCAGGTAAAACCCAATTACGAGAAATCCAAAATCCGCAAGTCAAGTTAATTACAAGTACAGGCCAAAATCCGAGAAAAATAAAATATAGGTTCGAAATATGTATACGCCTGATAAAATACGTATTCCGAATATGGGTGTTACACGTGGTAAGGAATCTAGATGCCATAATTATAGGGTATATACCCTAGTTATGGACTCCATCGTTTATTGCAGCTATGCTTACTAGCGTGGCAAAAATTCTGGCAACATGATTCTGGATAGTCGTGTATGGTTATTATGTACCTTAAATTGATTTACTTCTTTTGACCTATTGATTAAGGACAATTCCTACCATTATTTTTTGTTCCGTCATTTCTCTTCTCATCATATGATAATTTCCTCATCTTGTCATTACTTCATCCATCATGATTAATTATGCCTTGATTACACCAATCACCTGTCTTTTATCTATTCCTGTCAACTACACAGTGAAGTCATTTAAAATTTTGTATCTTTTCACCTTGGAAAGGTTAAGGAAGTATCGTAAATCATCTCGTTCGGAAGGCAGATTTATTATCAAGTGGTATCTTGGTAGGAATACGGGATGTTGGATCTAGTGTAGAAATTTGAGATAGAAGTATGATTGAGGTTGGAACTGAAACCAAGGGGTCAATATAATCAGTTTAGAACTGAGTTACTAGGGTATTTCGAGGATGAATTACTTGGAAAGCAAGTTCAAGGATTTCAAATGAGAAGGACAATAGGATGTACATTAATGGTATAAAAATTTATATTTCGTGGATATAGTTTAGAACCTGACAAGGATATTCGAGATTGAAATATTTTTGAATTTGGACAATTTTAGGTTATTGGTTCTCGAGGTATTTCACACAGAGGTTATGATGGAAGTTTGAAATTTAATAATAGAGAATATATTTTAATTATATGTGGTGATGGTAAGGAACTGGACAAGGCATTGGTAAGAGGATAGAGAACATAAGGATTTGAGTCAAAAAAAAGGAAGAAGAGATTTTGTGGATATAATTTATTGATTGAGATGGTTGATATTTGAAAGTGTATAATGAAGAAAATATGAAGGTTGGTTTGGTAATAGAAGAATAAGTTTTGTAAAGGCCTAAGTGGTATTAGGTTTGAATAACACAATGAGCATGATTTTAACAAGTTCAAGGATTTTACGAACTTGAATTAGAGGTTCGGATCAATTTAGGACAAGGTGGAAGAATTCGGATTTAAGGATGATTAAGTAGATAGTATGGAGTCCTAGTGAAGGGTGTACTTCTTGATTATGGTTTTAGAATTTAGGATCTGGCCAATGGTATCATGACTGTAATGCCCGTAGTTCATATTACGTATTTTGGTATGCGTGTACATAATTTGACTCATATTTGCATGTCTCATTGCATGGTTTATTCTGGCATTTCGTTGCTTGGTTCGGTTCGGTTTGCTTGGTTCGGCTTGGTTTGGTTTTGCGTGTGGACCAACCCCACCTACCACCCACTCTCTTCTTTTATTAGCCGCCAACTCTCTCTCTCCTCCATTAATCCTCATAACTCTTCTTCTTCCTCACCATTACTCTCTCCACCTACCAGAGAGGCTTAGGCAAGTACAACTTCCTTCATGGAGAAACTCAAGTTTTATTGTCTCATTTTCTTCCTCTCGAGATTCTAAAACACTTTAATACTTAGCATATTTAATTTTCATGGTTCATTTCATGTAGATCTAAGTTTGTGGCAATTTTGAATTTCTTGGGTTTTGATCTATCTAACCTTGGTATTTTCAAGTTTTGATGGTTCCATGTTGTAGAAAATTTCTTTCTGCCCTATTTTGACCTATAGAAGTCCAGATTCTGACCTTAGATGAAGGATTCATAGAGCTTGGAAGCCATGGCATTATGGTTCTTCTACTCAGAAAGTTGAAGAAGAAGAACAGTGCTCGACTGCATGGCTTTTCATACGGCAAGTCCCCTGCGACCGTATAGGCACTCCAGCCTTCATGCGGCTTTGCCGTATGAACTTAGCCGCATGACTTCGGCCGTATAAGGCTCCACCTCCTTAGTCGTATGGCTTGAGTTGACTTCAGCAGCATGGCATTTCTTGACCGAGCCGTATTGCTCTGGTTGGCCCGTGCCGTATGAGCTCTTTTCCCTCAGCCGCATGATACTGCATCCTTATTGCCACATAGCTTAGCTTGACCGTGCCGCATGACCCTGTCCTCCTCGAGCCGTATGGCTCTTGGCAGTGCTTGCCGTATGAGCTCGTTTCCATTCCCCTTAGCCATATGGCGTTGGTTCCCCTCAGCCGCATGGCGTTGGTTCTCCTTGGCCGTATGAGCTTGTTCTCCCCGCTGCCGCATATGCTCGTTTCCTTCAGACGCATGAGCCCGATCCCCTCCCAGCCGCATGAGCTCTTTTCTCTGGCCGCATAAGCCTGTTCCCTCAGCTGCGTAGCCCTGTACCCTCTAGCCGTATAGCTCTTGTCAATGCCCGAGCCGTATGGCTCTTTCTATATCCTTATCTTTTATTATCATTATTATTATTCTTTTGTTAGATTATTCTATTTATGCTTGGGTCCCTTGATAGAATGCTTGTACTATGTTAATTCTGCACATGTCCCACGGACACGATAGTGACCCGTCGCGGTGCACTCTTGACGAGTAACTTAACATGATAATTCTTGATGGTGGTCCGTCGTGACGTACTCTTGACATGACAAGTAAATCTTGATAAGTAAACCTGACATGATATACCTCGATATGCTGTTGCGACGGCTAGCATGACATGACAAGAATGAATGACTTGGACACCGTGGGCGATGGTGTTTGTTTAAATGAACCAGTATTGTCTTGCATCATGTCTAGGACAGGGACCCCTGAGTACCATGGTCAGGGTTACCTACAGAAATTGACTAAGGCTAATAACTAGAATAAGTCAGTAGTCAAGAAGAGATTTTCCAGCTACAGGCAATCCCGTTATCTGGGCACGCTAGTGGATTTGTAGCCTGCCGACGAGTAGGACACATTTCAAGCACACTGTCATGTGTTGCACCCTTCTTCAACGGATATTCGACCTGGATAACCTGGATGGTCTGCAGGGCTTGTGGCTGTTGGAGTAATCTCATTGCATCTTGCTAGTAACTAGGCCGGTGATAACCCTAGTTAGTTAAAGTATCAAGCCGTACACATTACTTGGCCGTGATTGATTGAATGGAGTTTAGCCCAGTCTAGTCTTGTCCTGACTCTGTACAAAATTGTAGCATGACCCGACTACTTGTGCTTTATTTTATCGATAATTGGCGAGAAACCAAGTCCTGTTCGGATGAAGGGTTACAACCCCGGTCCTTGTTTGGTTTAAGTGTTGAAACTTGGTTATCTGAATAGTTCCATGGTTATCTTATCATATATCATCATGATTTCCATATCTCCAGTTTTATTATATTATTACGTCTTGTGCTAATTGTTGGTTTTAGTTCTTAAGTAAAGCCTCCTTTGTGGCACTTGCTCTTTCTGGGATCTGACCCAGCTGGTTTTACGTGGCCAGATACCGTAGCAGCTCCAGAGGATCTTCCTATCTTCCAGCCAGATGGTGACCACCATGCGTAACCAAGGCAACAAGTGGGTTCCTTTTGTTCTCCCACTTTATTATATAAATATTCTTTTGAGGCGTTTAGCCGACAAGCACCTGTTAGCTCGATTGTACTTTATTTACTGTCTACCTACGGGCTGTAACATGATTGACAAATCCTAGGGTTGATCATGTATGACTGAAACTCTTGCTATTATTCACATGTTGTATGACTAGATTCATGATCATCCAAATATGTAATGTATGGGATGCCTTACTATTGTATATTTGGTGCTTTGACATCTTGTAACTGTTATTGCTTGCTTGAGATTGAGACAATAGGCTTGTTCATGACCATAAGAGACTGATGGCTTGTAGTTAACCCTCATATATCTAGACAGCCGTGACCGTATAGCGAGGTGGGTTGCACTTCAATATACGTAGCTGGCTATGTATACCCCCGCTCTCCAGTATTCTGGTTCTGGGGCGTTACAATGACAATGTCCAATCTTCATAACGGAAGGGTAATTCTGGTAGTAGTTGTATAAGATTGATTTTGTATTTGGACTTGTGAGATTAAAGGTGCGATTGGCCAATGATGACCAGATAAACTTGATAGTATCAGAGAGAGATGATTAACTTGGCCTCTCTATGAAACCTTGCCTTTTGATTTTCTACCAAAAAGAAATTTGACTTATTTCATATCTTTAAATCATCTCTTGAGTTTTCAATATCGTTAAATCCTAATATTTCCTTGATCGTGACCAATCGACTTTGGTCATATCTCTGATCATATCCATATCCTGGACCGTACTCAATTGGATTAAATTCAATTCTAACCTGGGTTTCCATCCTTGGATGCTCGTGCCCAGGCTTCGATGATCTTATACTCCATCTTGCCCAAATCCTGATTCAGTAAAATTGATCAACTTAGATCGTGTTGAAGCTAATTTTCTTATCGTAATTGAATTTCATGCTATTACCACTCGTGCTATAACTTTTGATTTTGAACCTGTTTGGATTTTAAATACTTGTGCCTAAACTCCTTTCGACCCTGATTTAATTTTCTGTTTATATCCGAACTCATTGTGTTTAGTCGTACCCAGATGACCTGGCGTAACTAAGTCGACTTGAATCCTTTGATCATGATTTTAACAATCATAATTATACGTATTACCTTGCCTCTAAAATTGTGCCGATCTACCCTAAATCTAATTTCTTCGACCTGGATCATATTATCGATGTTTTGACCTTACTTTGACTTGTGCGTAATCGAACGATTCTTGATTTTTCTAGTCGCGGCTTCGTGCTTACTTACAAAGCTGTGACTGTAAATCTCAACCATGCCAAACCTTATTTTGGTCATGGTTAGCTTTTCATCTTGATCGGGCCTGTGCGACTTTCGGGTTGATTTCCATCAACCTAAGTCCTACAGATCATCCCGTACTTGAACTTCATTTATATCTTCAATTTTTCTAATCGTCTCTAAAATTGTGCCCCAATGACTTGACTTATTTCTGAAATCATGCACATATGATTTTGTTCATATCATGATTCTATCGTGCCAAATCCCTTGTCGTGCCTGAACAATTTTGAATTGATTATCTTGATCGTGCAAAATTCGTCATTCTTGGATCGTGCCTAAAATTTTACCTAAATCTTCTATCCTATTTTAACCCCACTACCAACCTTTAATTTCAAGGACGAAATTTTTATAAGGTGGATAGGATGTAAGCCCCCAAAATTTTTGAGATTTATTTTCGAATTTTCGAAATGGATTATTTTCGATAATTCATTTTTATTTAATTAATTTTGATCATTAAATGCTCTTTACCATGACATTGATTTCTAGAGCATCAGGGATGCCAGTCTCTGGAAACTTTCTTCTTGAAGTTTGTAGTAGACAAGATTATCTTCAATTTGATATATCATGTCCCACTCAAATTTGTTCCCTTGTGCTCCAATTGTTTCGTGCAACTTTTGGGTCAATTTAGACCAATTTATCGCCTGTCGTAATTCGTGACTTAACTTCCAACTTAATTTTAGGGCCCGACATCGGTCCAATCCAGTCGACCCAATATATGGCCCTGGCATATTTTGAGCCTACTATGCACATGCCACTTGCGTGCCACCAAATTGATCTCCCTTGTGCTCCCATTTCATCCATGATTTTAATTCATTTAAATTTATTATTTTAATTAAATCTTGGCACCAAGCTTGTCCAAACTTGGCCCAACACCCAATCTAATTTGGTGTATGCCCTATCACGACTGCCTATACACACCACTATTGTATTTGTCTTTTTTCCTACACAAAATATCCTCCTCTTTACACAAATATCTTATTTTCTCTCTCTATTATTTATATATATATATATATATATATATATATATATATATATATATATACACACACTCTCCTTCTCTTTTCATTTAAATCACTCTCTTTCCACACACACAAATTACCCCCCCATGTGGCCGGCCTACCCACTCTCTCTCTCTCTACTTTTTCTCTTTCCTTCTCTCTAAATATCTCTCATTCCCTCTCTCTTTCTATATATAATATATACACACACATATATATTATACATATAATCTCTCCCTCTCACCCCATCACCTTACAAGCACCCCCCCTACACTCACCTCACTCTCTCTCCCCTCACCCATCAGTACTCTTTCCCCCCATCCTCATGTACCCGAACAAAACTTCCCCCTCCTTTCTTCTTCTTCTTCTTCTTCTTTTTTTAACATACACACACACCACCACCACCATCAACCACTACCATCCTTCCTCATCTTCTCTCCTTTTTTCTTCCCTTGGGCCGCCGCCACCGCCACCGCTGGATGGCCGCGCCGCCGTGCGCAGTAGCAGCTTCCGCAACAGCAGCAGCGCAGTAGCCGCGTGCGCGCACGGGCCACCGTGTGCTGCCCTACGTCGCGTGGCCGGCGGTACCCTCTCCGACGAACCCTCGGACAGGAGCCCATGGCCACCGCCCTCCTCCCCGGCGCAAAACGTAGTCGATTCGTGCATTTTGCACGGAATCCCGTCGACGCGCGCTCGAACAAAATTCAGAATGTGCGCCTCGTCGCAGCGACTTCGCACACATTTTTCGGGAAATCCGACCGTTGGATCGGCGAACTCTTTATTTTGTCACAATCTCGGTATATACCTCTTCACTTCTATCAAGTTTCGTCCGTTAAATTCATCGTTTGATACATCAAAACTGGCCACCAAGTTGATGCTTTAAATTGTGTTATTTTTGGACAGTTTTGTGGAGCCAACTTCGTCGGTTCGTATCTCCTCCATCGCAGCTCCGTCTGGTGTGCCACCTATTCCTGTGCCTAGATGGTATAACCCTCTTCGTGCCGCATAAGTTTTGTTTCATTGTGAGCACGTTTGATTGGTTGAATTCGATGCCAAAATTGGTCGTCCGAATTCCTAATTTCCAAGTTGTAAAATTTCATTTTTGAACCTGGGACTCCGGATTCAATTTTTGACACCACCAGTAAACTCGTGGCATCGTTCTGGCACATTTTTATATAAAGTTTGTTAGATTTGGAGGACGTGGGCCCTAGCACGCATTTTGGTACAAAGCGGGCCCCACAGTCCGGGTCAACAGAACTTTTTGATGTCGGCTCATCGGAATCCAATTCCGGATATACCGTTGAGTTCATATCGTCATTCTGGACTCGTTGACATATAATTTGCTAGGTTTTAGAGGACATTAATTCAGACACGTATTTCAGTGCAAGTCGGATACCAATATTCGGGTCAACAGGTCATTTTGTGATCGGCTCATCGGAATCCAATTCTGGATATAGCGTTTGGTTCGTATCGTCATTCTGGACTCGTTGACATATAATTTGCTGAGTTTTGAGGACATTGGCTCCGACACGCTTTTCCATGCAAATCAGATTCTAATATCCGGGTCAACAGACCAATCTGAGATCGGGTCATCGGAATCCAATTTCGGATATACTTAATTTGTTAGGTTTAGTACACTTTTATTCTGGTATGTTTTTTGGTACAAAGTGGGTCCGACACGGATACCATTTTGACTCGAAAGTACATTTTTGCTCCTGTGTCCAAATTGGACTTATGGATAGGCTATCCTAGCTAATTTGACCATTCTGGATACGTTGGTGATGGTTGTTTTACCATCCGACAACACCTGTAGGTTTTCACCCTATTATTATAATCATTCTCTTTTTATTCGTATTTTTCGATCCTTGTATCGAAATTGAGATCTATCAATTCCAGTGATTTCACCACACTGAAATTGATATGTTGCCCCTGTAGATGTTTATAGAGACTAGCTTTGACCCTGTTTGACCATGGTTGACTACTTTGACTGAACGGCGAAGTAGAGTCAACATTTGACCTAGGTTAGACTAGTTTTGACCTTGGTTGACCACGGTTGACTATTTTGACCAAAATTCAACCGAAAGTCAACCGTAGCCTAAAATTGACTAAAACTTGACCGAAGTTGACCAGTTGACCCAAAGTCAACTTTTAGTCAATGTTAGTCAAGTTTGACCCGAGTTGATCAGTTGACCAAAAGTCAACCGTAAGTCAACCCTTGTAAACCCCTATAATTTATATTCGATTTTTATAATTTAATTAAATTTTTGTTACATATTTCATTAGTTATGGATTTATATGCTACTAGTTTACGTATTGCATTAGTTAAGGAATATAATAAATCTAGGATTTTTAGGAATTTGTTTGTAAATTTTTGAAAATTTATTGCTAGCTTAAATATATATATATATATATATATATATATATATATATATATAGCAAAATTTATTGAATAAAATAGCACCATTACAGAGCCGGGTCCCAGGGTCCCAACACCCGGTGAGAACCCGGACCCAAACCAAAACAATCGAGCGCGGGCCCGATTCAAAATTTGAAAAGAAGACAAAAAGACAAACGGCAGGGAGAGGTGGGGCACGTGGCAGTCAAGCGTGCGTCCCGAGGGCTTGTTCCGCGCGCGGGGCCTGAGGGGGCAGAACCGAGCGCGCGGCGCGAGGAGCGGCCTGCCCGATGCTGCGCTGGACCCGAGGAGCCAGGGGAAGGGGCCGACGGGGGCGGCGAACAGGAGGGCGGCGCCGGGCCTGGCGCGCTGCCCCAAGGGGGGTGGGGGACCCGAGGGGGCTCGGGGTACGGCGACAGGCGAGGGGCTCGGGGGGGCCTGGGCTCGCCCCGAGAAGGCTCGGGACCCGGGGTGGACGGCGCCCGGACCGAGGAGGGTCGGTACAAAGCCCGGGGAAGGGCTGCGACGGAGGGAAAAACCGGGAGGCCGCGGCCAGCTCCAAAGCGGATGAGGTGGCCGGCGCCGGGGGGGGCGCATACGACGGCGCGAGGGGGGATCCGCTCCGGGGGGGCAGCGTGACCAGGCGGAGAGGGGGAACGGGAACCCAGACGAAAGGGGGGGCCGCACGTCCAGGCGCAGGGGAGGGGGAACGACCCGACGGCGGAATCCGCAGCGGGGAGGGGACTCCGCCGGAGAAGCCGGGAAAGAAGGGGCACCACCGACGAAGCGCTAGGGGTAGCGCCGCACGCCCAGGGAGAGGAGGACCGTATCCGCCTGAGGGTGGGAGGGGAGCCAGCACCATTGGCCGGAGCCAGGAAGTTGCCAGTAAGCGCCGAGCGAGGCGGAGGGCTCAGCAACAGCGGGGGGAGGCGCGGAGGGGGGAGGCTGGGAGAGGGAACCCGCGGCCGAGGCTGGAAGGGGCACGACGGGAGGGAAAACCGGGAGGGAGGCCGCAGCAGGGGAGACACGCTCCTGGGAAGGGGGATCCGGAGGAGGAGGACCTGACGGGGCGGGTGCTGGAGAAACGGGGGGAGGCCTCGCCGAGAGGGGGGCAGGGGGGTCTCGACCGAAGCGGCCGCTGACGGGGGCCCCGAGAGGCGAAGCGGAGATGGGGGAACGGAGGGAGGAGTCACGAGTTGGAGAGGGGGCGACGCGCCGGCTGGAACGGCGGCCGGAGGCGACGCGGATCAAGAAGGAGGCGGGCCTGGGGCACCGACAGGCGCCGAGGACGGCGACGCCGACGATGCCAGGGGCGGCTGCTGCGGCGAGGCCAGGGGGTGACGGAGGCAGGCCTGCCGTAAGACGGGCAGACGCGGGACACAAGGGGACACCGCCGGGGTGGCGGCCGGGGGAGGCCAGGCCGACCGAGGAGAATGGGGGGGCCGGGGAGGAGGGCCTCGCTGCGGCGGGAGGAGCGCCGGGAGGCGGCCGGCCTCCGATCGGAGGTGGGGAGAGGGATCACGAGGAAGGAGCCTTCCTGCGGAAGCCACCACCAATCCATTTTTATATATATATATATATATATATATATATATATATATATATATATATATATATATATATATATATATATATACTTATAGCTTGATATATATATATATAAATAGTTGTGAATGTTTTTGGTAAAAAAAATAAGAATAAATAGGTAAATGGGGCCGGCCACACCCAGCAAAGGGGGGCGGGCCAGGCTTGGTTGCTGGCTAATAACTAATGCTTAGCCCGATGCGTTTAAGAAGAAAGAAAAAGAAAAAAAGGAATGTAACAACTAACCCACGTGAGTGGGCGGGCCCACCCCACCATTTCAGTGTTTGCTGCAGCAGCAACCCAACGATTTCCGCGAAGCAAACCGTGGCCCATTAACTATTAGTATTAGTAGTAGTAGAAGTATTAGGATTTTCGCCCCACTTGTTATATATGTAACTTTTTCCACAAGCCTCAAAACCCTACACTTCTAAAACGAAAGTTGATGCAGATCATACCCTTTTTGCCTAAGAATTCGTTTCACCAGCAACGGAGTTTTGTGCGCGACGAATGGAGCATCGGAAGTCAGCCTCGCGTCACCCACGGAGCAGTTTTCCCACTCAAGGTACCTTACTTCCCCACGACGTAACTTTTTACTCGTAGCACCAATTTTCGATCTGTAAGATTTTCTGGAAAGTAGACTTGACCCTCTTCGAGATCCTCTAGGTGGATTTGAAAAACAATCCATTGACTTGCTCGAAAATTCGAGACAAAGTTGAAGAAAAATCTGTTTTCTACAATACTAAAAACTATTTTAAAACGACAACTTGTCGGCCAATTTTCTTGCTGTGCAATAAAGTACTGTAGGAACTAATTAAAAACAGTAAAAGACAACATAATCGAGATTGCAACGCATCTTCTGTATCGTTATTTCGATTAACGTGTAAAAAGTAGATTGATGTTGAAGTTGAGGAAAAACCTGTGTTAAATTATATTAATTTTCTGAATTTTGTTCGATATGGCGTGCGCCCCGACAAATCAGGTGACGTAGTCGTGTGCTATACGCAACGAAAGGCGCATATGGACATTGTCGACGTGTAGGAATTGACGGAACTCAGTTTCGTCGTGTGTGCACGACGAAATCAGTCCGTATCCGTCGAGAAACCCCCGTATCGACGTTTTGCAAACTTTGTCCTAACTTCGTGTACAGTCGTCGATTTGAGACGAAACTTGTGCCAACAGGTCCAGATCAAAATTTTGGTCATGTGTGCCAAGTTTGGTTCGATACTGAGAAGGTCGAATCGGAACCCCTTTTTGTCGGGCCCGCGACCTACTCAAACGGGCGAATTTGTACACGGCTCATCGGAATCCAAAACTGGACATACCGTTGAGTTCCTCTCCTCAAACTAAAACCGTAGACATGTAGTTTGACGACTTTAGAGACCATAGACTTTGGCACGCATTTTGGTGCAAAGCGGGTCCAACGGCGGACATCGTTTTGATCCAAAATTACGATTTTGCCCCTGTTCCAGAATTTGACTTTTGGATAGGCATTTCCTAGGTATATCTTTTACACCAAATGCATTTTTGATGTTTGTTTTAGCGTCCGAAGTTGTTTGGAGACTGTGACGTTTCTTGGCTGATATTATGATTTCTTGGACTTGCCACTTTGCACCATCATGCAAGATACCTTGCCACCTTACTCTGTGATTATTTTATTCTTATTTTCATTTGTTATTTTCAGCATTTCTTATTTCTTGATATTTAAACTGTGCATCCAAGTCACACTTGGGTGCAAACGACTCTATCGGTCGTTTTTCTTGCTTCATTTATTTCTCTTGTATTGACTTAGTCTAGTGGCCATCCATTGATGATGAGGTATTGGTATATCTCGTACTGCCTTGACACTTGCTTTACCACGTGATGTGAGTCACATGTAGGACACGTATCCGCGTAGTCGACTAGCCACCGATACGTATGGAGCGTGCGACGGATAGGTGTAACTGCCAATAGAATTGCATGCTAGAAGACTTGGCGGGTTACTAGAGGTACATATGAGTCATGGATATGACTCTAATAGACATTGGGTGGGAAGAACAGTTCCTTAACGTATGGGTCATATATGCACTGTCCAGATTGCCGGTTATCTCCAATGGGAGGTACGGTCCTGATAGCCGGTTATCTCCAGTAGAAGGTACGGTCCTGATTGCCGGTTATCATCAGTAGGAGATACGGTCCTGATTCCTGATATTCCTGATCCTGCCCATGCGTCAAAGGTTTGTTCTTATTGCATTATCACTGTAGACTGGTTAGGCACCTGATTACATACATATTTCTTTCTTTATATTATATATCACAGTTATTATGGCATGGTATTTTCTTGTATCTTGCTACGTTCCTCTGAGGACCTGGTTATCTTTCCAAGATTATACGACTTTCCGCAGGAGTACAGAGCGGCTCTAGATCCATCCTACATCGATGACGAGGCAGTTCCTACTGATTTCTAGTCTATTCTTTATCGAGACATTAGTGGACATTATTTTTATATCTCATTTCTTTCTATTTTGCGGAGGTTGGACTCCAATCTTGTGAGACTATTTTTTTCATAGCTGTTTGGAGTGAGTATGTTCACCCGGCTATCTTTTGAGACACTTATTTATTTATTTGGACTCTATTATCTTCTGTGTTGAGCTATGATGAGATTAGATTATATATTTCTGGCCTGTGAGTATTTTATTTTATAGCTTATGTGCATATATGAGGATTCCATATATTGGAGTATTCTTCGTATACGTACAGCTGGCATGTTTACGTACTCGGTCCTACGTATTTTGGGACTGGGATGTTACATGTTTTTGTGGTGGCCCATGCAGGTCTACGATAATATTATTGGGTTACATGACTGTGCCCAACAAGCATGCATATAGGAATAGGAATATCTCATCCAGAACTACTACTACCTCTTGACTTCCAATCTTTTTGAAACTTTCTTGATTATTTGATTTACCTCATATCTAACCTTTCCTAATATCGTCCCATTATTCTTCGTGCCAACAGTATGAATCTAAGAAGCGGACATTCTTCTGCCTTGGCCCTCACATCTGACGAAGAGGCCAACCCCGAGGGACAGAATCCTCCGATGACTCCAGTGACACCATACCAGCCGGGACAGCAGCAGACTACCACACCTCCAACAACGGTGCACCAAGAGACTCAAGCTCTCGCAGCCAATCAAACTGGGCAGGTCCCTACAGCAACCTTAGGAGGGACAGTACCACCTCTACTACTATTCCCTCAGCAGTTTCCCCTACAGTCAGGACCTCAGATGCCTCCTCCACCGGCTGATGGAAGCCCTACTTCTCTGTTCATGTACGCCATGATGTAGGCTCAGTAGCAGCAGACTGAGCTGATGAGACAGACGATGATGGAAACTTTGGCTAGACCTCCACCACCACCTCCAGTACCAGCACCAGTACTGGCTCTGCATCCTTATGAAGGCTCTATCAAGAATTTCACAGATATGAACCCCAAGGCCTTTAGAGAAACGGAGAAGCCACTAGAGGTGTCATAGTGACTTATTAGTACAGAAAAGCTACTGAAGGCATCCCAGTTGCCAGCTCGGGATTGGATGACAGCAGTGGACCTACTGTTAGAAGACAATGCTCACCACTGGTGGAAGGCGGAAGAAAGACGACTAGGCACTGGGATCACCTGGAAGCAGTTCTATGATGCATTTTATGAGAGATTCTTCCCTATGCATGTTCGAGATGGTCTCTATGACCAGTTCCTCTATCTGAAGCAAGGGAATATGACAGTTGATGAGTATGACTCAGAGTTCAATCGCCTGAGTCGATTTGGTGTGGGATTGATTTCGACGAAGTTAGAAAAGGCAAGGAGATTTCACCAGGGGCTGGCACCAGAGCTCATGTCTTATACGACTACCCAGTCTCGAGTCTCCCATTCAGCTGTCTTGGAAGAAACTCGTGCTCAGGAGATTCTTCGCAAGGAGCAGCAGCAGACCCCGAGATGCCATATGCTGGCAGCTATACCTACGGGATCGACACAGAGTGGACCTATCAGAAGGACTACATGACAGCAGCAGGAGAGGTCTGCGCCTTATCAGAGGCCTATTTATAATTTCTGTGGAAAGCTAGGACATCTCCAAAAAGACTGCAGAACTCGACTTGGAGCATGCTTGAGATGTGGCTCGTTACAACACAAGGTGAGAGAGTGTCCAGAGCAGCAGTCACTAATTTATGCCTAGCAGGCCCCGAGACAGGCAGTTCCAGCACTACCAGCACCCGGGCCAATAGCAGGATCACCTAGCCTACCATTACTTCTCCAGCCAGTACAGTACGACATGACTAGAACTCAGGACCTCAGTCAGAACTATGGACAAGCCTTCTCGCTGGCAGTAGAGAATGTGGGAATAGAAGGAGAAGTCATAGCAGGTATGATTTTAATTGTAATATTTCCTATTATCATGGCTTAACATAAGATCCATATCCCATTAGTTTAGTCTAGGCCATAGAAATCAGACTGTAGAATGATTGGATAAGCACGAACACCGGACAGCTTAGATTCTTAAACAAATTGTGTTTTCCTTCAAATCACCAATCCCACGTACATACTTTGAGCACTTTGACTAACATCACAATTATAGCCTAGTTTTTGCAAGCTTATTCTTCATCGAGCTTGATCATGACATGATTTATTAGGTGCGCACCCACTGATATATTGTCTAATCATAACCGGTGCATGATGGTCTGATCAACCTAGTGCATTTTGGTTCGCCTTCACATATTATTCTACGTGGATGAAAACATAGTCAAACTCATCCCGGAGTCTCATCCGCGACCGCCTTGACAATTCTCCTTTGAATTATTTCATAGCCTATGGACCTCGTATTCGTGCTCAATAGCATCGTCTATGAATTCTTTATGGACTTTGTCTTTTACTTATTTTTTTAAAGATGATCCACGGTGAATGAACCCAAGGTACTACTTTAAATCGTGCGGTTGTATCCTCACCTTAAACTACTCTATTTATCCCTCAACCCCCCTACCTTAGTTTAATTTCGAGGACAAAATTTTCTTTAAGTTGGGTAGGATGTAAACCCCCATAATTTATATTCGATTTTTATAATTTAATTTAATTTTTGTTACGTATTTCATTAGTTATGGATTTATATGCTACTAGTTTATTAGTATAATTCATGTATGTGTGTATATATATATATTATATTATTATTATATGTGTGCATGAGCGTATTCCTATTAAATAAGGAATATAATAAATCTAGGATTTTTAGGAATTTGTTTGTAAATTTTTGAGAATTTATTGCAAGCTTAAATATATATATATATATATATATATATATATATATATATATATATATATTTTTTTTTTATATATATATATATATATATATATATATATATATATATATATACAGCTTGATATATATATATATATATATATATATATATATATATATATATGTATATATATATATATATATATATATAGCTTGATATATATATATATATATATATATATATATATATATATATATATATATATATATATATAGCTTGATATATATATATATATATTTTATATATATATATATATCAAGCTATATATATATATATATATATATATATATATATATATATATATATATATATATATATATATATACTATAATATATATATATCTATATATATATATATATATATATATATATATATATATATAAAATATAAAAAAATATATATATATATATATATATAGTTGTAAAAAATTATATATATGTATATATATATAGTTGTACATGTTTTTAGTAAAAATAATAATAAATAGGTAAATGGGCCGGCCACACCCAGTAAAGGGGGGAGGGCCAGGCTTGGTTGCTGGCTAATTACTAATGCTTAGTCCCATGCATTTAAGAAGAAAGAAAAAGAAAAAGAAAAAAAGGAATGTAACAACTAACCCACGTGAGTGGGCGGGCCCACCCCACTATTTCAGTGTTTGCTGCAGCAGCAACCCAACGATTTCCGCGAAGCAAACCGTGGCCCATTAACTATTAGTATTAGTAGTAGTAGAAGTATTAGGATTTTTGCCCCACTTGTTATATATGTAACTTTTTCCACAAGCCTCAAAACCCTAAACTTCCAAAACCAAAGTTGAGGCTGATCATACCCTCTTCGCCTACGAATTCGTTTCACCAACAACGAATATTTGTGCGTGACGAACGGAGCATCGGAAGTCAGCCTCGCGTCACCCACGGAGCAGTTTTTCCACTCAAGGTACCTTACTTCCCCACGACGTAACTTTTTACTTGTAGCACCGATTTTCGATCCGTATGATTTTCTGGAAAGTAGACTTGACCCACTTCGAGATCCTGTAGGTGGATTATAAAACAACCCTTTGACTTGCTCGAAAAATCGAGACAAAGTTGAAGAAAAATCTGTTTTCTACAATACGAAAGCCTGTTTTAAAATGATAACTTGTCGGCCAATTTTCTTGCTGTGCAGAATAGTACTGTAGGAACTAATTGAAAAAAGTAAAAGACAACATAACCGAGATCGTAACGCATCTTCTGGATCATCGTTTCGATTAACGTGTAAAAAGTAGATTGATGTTGAAGTTGAGGAAAAACTTGTGTTAAATTATATTAATTTTCTGAATTTTGTTCGATATGGCATGCACCTCGACAAATCGGACAACCTGGTCACATGCTATACGCATCAAAAGGCGTGTATGGATGTTGTCGACGTATGGGAACTGACGGAACTCAGTTTCGTCGTGTGTGCGCGACGAAATCAGTCCGTATCCGTCGAGATACCCCCTTATCGGCCTTTTGCAAACTTCGTCCTAACTTCGTGTACAGTCGTCGATTTGAGACGAAACTTACGCCAACAGGTCCGGATCGAAATTTTGGTCCTGTGTGCCAAGTTTGGTTCGATACTGAGAAGGTCGAATCAGAACCCCTTTTTGTCGGGCCCGCGACCCACTCAAACGGGCGAATTTGTACACGGCTCATCGGAATCCAAAACTGGACATACCGGTGAGTTCCTCTCCTTAAACTAAAATCATAGACATGTAGTTTGACAACTTTAGAGACCATAGACTTTGGCACATGTTTCGGTGCAAAGCGGGTCCAACGGCGGACATCGTTTTGATCCAAAATTACGATTTTGCCCCTGTTCCAGAATTTGACTTTTGGACAGGCATTTCCTAGGTATATCTTTTATACCGAGTGTATTTTTGATGTTTGTTTCAGCGTCCGGAGTTGTTTGGAGACTATGACGTTTCTTGGCTGACATTGTGATTTCTTGGGCTTGCCACTTTGTACCATCAGGCAAGATATCTTGCCACCTTACTCTGTGATTATTTTATTCTTATTTTCAGTTGTTATTTTTAGCATTTCTTATTTTTTGATATTTAAACTGTGCGTCCAAGTCACACTTGGGTGCAAGCGACTCTATCGGTCATTTTTCTCGCTTCATTATTTCTCTTGCATTGACTTAGTCTAGTGACCATCCATTGATGACGAGGTTTTGGTATATCTCGTACGGCCTTGACACTTGCTCACATGTAGGGCACGTATCCGCGTAGTCGGCTGGCCACCGATACGTATGGTGCGTGTGACGGATAGGAGTAACTGCCAATAGAATTGCATGCTAGAAGACTTTGCGGTTACTAGAGGTACATATGATTCATGGATATGACTCTAATAGGTATTGGGTGGGAAGAACAGTTCCTTAACGTATGGGTCATATATGTACTGTCCAGATTGTCGGTTATCTCCAATGGGAGGTACGGTCCTGATAGCCGGTTATATCCAGAGGAAAGTACGGTCCTGATTGCCGGTTATCTCCAGTAGGAGATACGGTCCTGATTCCTGATATTCCTGATCCTGCCCATGCGTCAAAGGTTTGTCCTTATTGCATTATCACTGTAGACTGGTTAGGCACCTGATTGCATACATATTTCTTCACTTATATTATATATCACAGTTATTATGGTATGGTATTTTCTTGTATCTTGCTACGTCCCTCTGAGAACCTGTTTATCTTTCCAGGATTAGACGACTTTTCGCAGGAGTACAAAGCGGCTCTGGATCGATCCTACATCGATGATGAGGCAGTTCCTACTGATTTCTAGTCTATTCTTTATTGAGACATTAGTGGACATTATTTTTACATCTCATTTCTTTCTATTTTGCGGAGGTTGGACTCTAATCTTGTGAGACTATTTTTTTTCATAGCTGTTTGGAGTGAGTATGTTCATCCGGTTATCTTTTGAGACACTTATTTATTTATTTGGACTCTATTATCTTCTGTGTTGAGCTGTGATGAGATTCGATTATATATTTCTGGCCTGTGAGTATTTTATTTTACAGCTTATGTGCATATATGAGGATTCCATATATTGGAGTATTCTTCGTATACGTACAGCCGGCATGTTTACGTACTTGGTCCTACATATTTTGGGAGTGGGGCGTTACAACCCTTGACTTAGATTGACCTAGTTTGACTTGCTTTGACTTGCCTTGGTCTAGTTTGACTTTGTTTGACCTAGTTTGACTTAGTTGACTGAGTCCGACCTAGATTGCGTAGCTTATACTATAGAATCATGCCTAACACTGTTAAACCCTAATTAGCTTATATATATCTTATCTTTAGGTCTGTGGCATCACTCTGAGCATCGACCACATTTGACAGCTCAGGACCGCAGGCGAGTATATTCTCTGATAGTAGTTCCTTGTCTTGATATTTTCTGTATCCGATTCAGTTATAGTGTTTTACTTGATTCTCGACACGATGGTACACGGACTAGTATATACTGGATTCCTGTCATGAGATGTCGTTCCTGGATTTTCTTGGGATACTGGTACTTGCTCGATCTTGTTCTTGTACTTGTATTGACACCGATTCCTGAGAGGGAGTAGCTACCTTCTTAGGGAATCTCGTGCCATGACGTGCTATGTCCAGATCCGTATACTATTCGGAGAATGGAGAATTTTATAGATAGTGTGATCAATGCCCATCTTGAGTTACTACTTGTATCATAGCTATACCCTCACCTCACGATGGGTATAGCCTGACCTGTGCTACTACTTGTTCCATAGCTTGCCATCTCGGCCGGGCCGAGTCCACGTACTTATAGCCGGTCGGCTGGAAGCCTGATCTTGACCCTTACCGATCACATTTTGCTATAATATTCGAGACACATTTTATATTTATTACATCAGTTACATATTACAGTTCAGCTTACTTTCCCTACATGATTCACCTTGACATGATTTCCAGTTTATATATCCTGTTTTACTTACAGTCTTGATATATCATCTTGTATTCCATTATGATTGTCTCTTACAGCATTTGTCAATATTATGAAACTGTTGTTAGTTTATGTACTCGTTTCCATCCTGACTGGATACAATATTTTAGGAGTTGTTATGCCATTATTGGACTTCAGGATGTTGCTAGCTGGGGTGGTTCTCGGTATTCTTTACCGTGAGTTGTCTCTCAGGAGTTCTAGGTCTGGTAGTTATTTAGTTTGGTTATTGTTTCCCTCTGTTTTATTCTTGTCTCATATGATCCTTGTATATTCTAGTTGTTCTAGTGATATTGTTATTATCTCTTGTCTTATCTTCCTTAGTTTTATGATGTGATATGAGTACCTTTATAGTTATGGATCTTTTAGATGTTGTAGTTAGTATCGGGTATTAGACAGCGTTCTACCGTCGATACTGCGGCGTCGGCTGGGCGTGGCCCATGTATTCGTATCGGTATATCCGGGTGCGGATCGTGACATAAAGCATTCAAACATGATATCTGAGCTCATACAAAAAGGGTCCATGAAATAGTCTGAACATGTGAGAATTAAGATACATGTGAGAATTATGATACATCTGAACATGTAAATGTGTCTCGGGAATAAGAATAAGGCACTTAATCTTACTTTATTGAATCAGAAAGCAGTTTAGAGAAAAATAGTCCTCTGAATAGTCTTTTACAGACCACATGATTAAGACAGAAATATCCATAATAAGTTATCTTACGTTAAATTTAACACATTTGTATCAAATTCGAAGTCTATAATCTTAGCATTTCAAATTTTACACTCCACCACTTCCAGCCAGGTTTACTGGCAGTACAAAATTAGTTTGTTTCTAGTTAGCTTTTTCGGTATTGTGCACATAACTGCCAGTAAATCGGTAGCAGCAGCATATATGTTTCCAACCTCCTCCTGTTCTACCTCGTAAATCAACAATAGGTGGCGCTTTTGTTCTATTTTATAAGACAACTTTGTTTCTCGACAAGAATTTGAAGTTTATGTGGTTCGTGATGTGTATGGGATCCATTTTTATAGGGTTCCTTAACCAATTGCTTCCTAGAGTTTTCTTAGGTGTTAGTTTAGGCAACTACAATCCTGGTTGAATCTCAAAGGGCATATAAAGATTATGCATGTAATATATGCCCCCTATCTACAAGTCATTTATCTGATGGGAGAAGCTTCTCAGGTAAGCATGTTAGAGCATCATCTGTCCACAACCAAATGCATCTCAAACACCAATGAAGCTGCAAGGACCAAGGAACCACCAAGAAAATGAGACCACTGATCCATATGGCCTCACCACTGTATTATATAGATACTAGTCATAACCCGTGCCCATAGGGCATGGTTCATTTAAGGTATTCCCCCTCAAAATCTTGGACCCCCAATTTTAAACGAACAATAATAATTTTGAGGCGCCCATCAAAATATTAAATCCCAACCACTGCTGGATGTGAATTTTCTTTGGATTCCCCATAAAACTCCACTCTCAATAATGCTCATCCACAACCATTATGATGCCCCCATCAAAATATTAAATTCCAACCATCAAAATATTAAATCCCCATTTTTGGATTCCCCATAAAACCCCACTCCCAATAATGCTCTTCCCCATAAAACCCCACTCCCAATAATGCTCTTCCCCATAAAACCCCACAACCGTTGATTTACCAAGATTAAATCCCAACCACTCTTTATCTTGGCACAGTCAGCCCTAGGATTCAAAAACCTTTGTGTTTTGTATAATATATATATATTTTTTGACCAATGATCTATATATATATATATATATATATATATATATATATATAAACAAAAGTAGTTTTATATAGATTTCGGATAGTATCCTAAGTTATCATTTAAAATTTTAACTATCAAAATGCTTCAGCTAACTTGCATTATTAACTACGCTAACCCAACATCTGGAGACGACAGGTTTACCTTTCACAGTTTGTTGTTTTGAATTCTGAACACACCTACCTAATGTTGTTCTGGAACAAATTTTCAAATTTCTTTAGGATCTCCCTTGCAGGGTTCAAACCTAACCATGAATGGAGAAGGTATGGAAATGACAGAACCTGTGACCGAATACGAACTAATTTGAAAATTGAAACCATTTGGAAACATCAGAAGAAAACCAAATCTTTTTTGATTCAACCCTGCTCCCATTGTACGTCGTATATATGCTATATTTGCTCCTTCTCTGCTAATAATGTCTTCTGCATACGTCAAGGGGATTCTGGTCAGCTCTTACAAATATATTGCTCGATTTATGTTGAATGGTCAAATGTGGACTCATGGAACATATCCAATCAAAAGGCGTAACCTTATCTTGTTTTTCCACCTTTAGTATTGAGTTTATTGCATCTATTCCATCAGGATTTCCATAGTGGTAAGTTGTTAACCTTGAAATATATAGTTATGCAAGTTTCTCTTGCTCTTTTCATCTGCTAACAAGTGCTCATTCTTTTGGACTTTAATGTCTGAGCTTAGATTTAGATTCATCTGAGCTCAAGCCTATCGACTTTTTAAGGAACATCAACCAAGCAGGGGGTGCTAGACCAAAACTTGGCTGACTTACACTCCCTAATGCAAAGCATCCCAAAAATGGAGAAGTGACCGTCCGAATCACACACAATAATAATTCATTACTGATACTTTGATAGTAATGAATGTATTAAATGTATATATCCAATATCTCTAACCAAACAGTAGAGTGTACTTACTTGTGTAGGAATTAATAGGAAGGTCATTAATGTTGAATTTGCAAAAAAAACTTAATGAAACCCTTTCCATCTCCTGCACCATGTGCGTCTGTGATTAGATATCTGCCAAATGTTCAGAGGATCATAAGGTTTAGGTATACGCGAAAACGATGATCCATGAAAAATAATAGAATATGCAAAATTCATTAACGATTAGACTATATCAGGAAATAAGCAAGCGGACTGCAGAAGACTCATTCTTCTAGATTTAATAGGTTATTAACTAAGTCGGAGTAAATAACCAATATAGACTACTACATAGAAGTGTAAACATCAGTATTGAATTAGATATAGTTTGGTAGTCATGAATTTTCTACAAATGTTTCAAAAGAACATGAAGCCAAGACACTTTCAAATATGTAGCCCATTGCTAGCCAGAACAAGCAAAGTGTTTTTTTGAGAGAGAATTTCACAACTGACCAGCTTTCAGCACTCAATTGAAGTACACCGATTGAATAACACATCTAAATTTTTTATTGAATATTGTTGATCTAAGATGGCATATGAGATCCTTAAAAGTGCAAAAGTTTGGAAAAAGACACAGCAACAAAGATCCATAATGTATACAATTTTACTGTTACTTATCTGCTTTTTTTGCTTTCCTAGAAACTCATCAAGCACTTTCTCCACTTGTGTTCTCCATAACTTACCTATCTGCAAGTATATGCTACTATTCTTACAAAAAGCATAAAAGAACTTGTAACGCCCCAAAACCAGAATACTGGAGAGCGGGGGCGTATATAGCCAGCTACGTATATTGAAGTGCAACCCACCTCGCTATACGGTCACGGCTGTCTAGATACATGAGGGTTTAACTACAAGCCAACAGTCTCCTATGGTCATGAACAAGCCTATTGTCTCAATCTCAAGCAAACAATAATAGTTACAAGATGTCAGAGCACCAAATATATAATTGCAAGACGTCTCATACATTACATATTGGATGATCATGAAGCTAGTCGTACAAAATGTCAAGACTAGCAAGAGTTCAGTCATACATGATCAACCCTAGGATCTGTCAATCATGTTACAGCACGTAGGCAGACAGTAAATAAAGGTGCAATACGAGCTAAACAAGTGCTCGTCGGCTAAACGCCTCAAAAGAATAATTTTACAATAAAGTGGGAGGACAAAAAAAAACCCACTCGTTGCCAGGGTTACGTCTGGTGGTCACCATCTGTGTCACGACCCGCACCCACTGTGAGGGTACGAGTACGTAACAGCGCCCAGCCTACGCCGCAGTGTCGGCGGTAGAACGCTGTCCTAGGTTACTATCTAATCAACAACTCACGCAATTATATAATGTACTTGTTAAAACTCAACTCCGAACGGAGGACAAGTATAGATATAATGAATCTCAATCACAGTCTAAGAACGATAAGATAACACAGAAGTTTATAACTAAAGACTAAACAACAACATTTATAAACTACTAAATAATAATATCTCAAACAAACTCAAACACAAACTCGTATCTCAAGTTTTTACAATTCAAGTTCTAAAACATAAAAACTAAACAAAGTCTACTAGCTAGTCTCCCGATCACTCTTGAGTGTCGGGGCCATAGGTAGCTAAGCCATCTCCTGCTCCAAGACAAGTAGGGCAAATATTCTCAGGACAAGCATCTGTAATATTTTCAACAGGTCCAGTCAGGACAGGAACGAGTAAAATTCATCAAGAAATCCCAAGTAAATGACAGAGAACTATAAAGCAGTTATAGACAGTTGTATTGATGAATATGGCAGTTTATATTCAGGTGATGGTAAGAAAGACAGATAAAGTACAAGGAAAGAAAATAACTAAACAAGAGAAGAATCATAGCAATGAAGACTGTAAAATGAGATCTAGCTGAACTAGAGTAACATAATGAGTTCAGATGGTACAATATAAGTTGAGTGTAATCCCAATGTGAGTCTAATATAAGATTAGTCGAATGTGATCCCAGTACAGTATGAGTCGAATATGATTCTAATCATTGTTCTAATAAGGTGAATCGAATCAGGTGATACGAATAAGGTGATACGAATAGTGATTCACAATGTTCTAACAACGATTTGAATAAATTCTCCAAGTGATAGTTAGACATGTAAACGGCTAAGGGTAAATTCGGTACATCACACACCTGGCCGGGTGTAGAATGGCTATTGTTCGAATATTATTCACAGGGGGTGGTTCGAATAGTGGGAATGTTCACATGTCTAATCAAGTATTTCCCCGCCCATCTAATACAAATGAATCCATAATCCAACACATAAGACGAATACAAGTCCAACCAGCAAATGAAGATACAAATAGGTGGTTCGAATAGTGATTCGTATGGTGATTCGAATAATAGAGGTAAGACGAGTAAGTATGTGTGTCGTATACATGGATTCAAAAATAATAATACGTGTTTGTAACAGAGAATCACATACAGCTAACTAGAACTGAAGTACAGTAATTGACAAATAAATGAGAGAACTATCAGATAATGTATTCGCCTGATACTATGAAAAGAGTAGTAAAATATCAGATGTCTGCACCGGAGTCACAATGTCCTAAACAGAGTAATACATGTTATAATATGTTTAAAAATAAGGCAGATGATGTTTATGACGCAATCTACATGATTTCTAGGCCAATCTAGGTCAAAGTCAACTCTAAGTCAAACCTGGTCAACTGTCTAGGTCAAACTAGGTCCAAGTCAAACTTGGTCAACTCTGGGTCAACCTTTAGTCAACTAAGAGTCAAAGTCCACTATATAGGGTCAACCAAGGTCAATAGTCAACATTGGTCAATTTGGTCTAAGAGTCCATGTCTAGGTATTGGTTAACTAGGATACAAGGCTAATCTCCTAATTCCTAACAATACCATAACATTTATCCTAACATCCTTTACAAGGATACAACATTTATCACATATATATAACATAGCCTAACATATATGGTACACAAATATATACTCAACTATATATATAATACACCTCTAATGTATATCACATAGCCCATTATCTAACATATAATAAAATCTAAATGTCTATATAACATATATATATGAATATGTAATGTTCCAACTGACACACTCAATATTTCTCCTAATCACTATTTTCTTACCCTTCTAAACAGTATTTATGCACACACCCTGTCATCACATCATAAGCCTCCTTCCTATATGAACATGACTCCTTACTTAAACCCCAAAATACCTGCCAAGAATGAACTTGTTTCCTTCTAAAACACTCACACCACCTCTACTCTAGCAATCTTGTCAAGCCAAGCCAACAAAGCTGATGCTATGCCACTGCAAAGCCAATGCTTGCTGTTGCCACTGCAATGCAAGCCAAGGCAGGCAAGCTACTGCTCTGCAAATGCAAAGCCAATGCCAAAAGCCAAGCCAACACATTATCCTAACCAATCTAATATTCTGCTATCAACCCCCAACTGAACACACAATTCATATGAATCCTCATACATATACACCTATATATGTAACTATATGCATACAATATCTAAATATCTAATATCAGATATTACTTCTTAGCTAAACTAACATACATTCATCTAAGTTTAACTATTTAATCAAGAATCAACTCAACTCAACACATAAAATTCGGTTAACACATTTAATAGTGAAACAATGCTCAAATCCTGAATTCTCAGGTTCCAGTTATCAGTTAAGCCATTCAAAAACCATTAGAACCCAAAACTCACACATATACATAATGTAAACATGAGAGTGTGAGGAAACACTGTGTACATAGCAATGTGTGTGTGTGTGCAGGACTTAGGATAGGGTGTGTGTGACAGGTTCAGATTTTAGTTGAAAGGAAGTGGGGGTGTGTGTATACATTAGTTTGAAATGTGTGGGTGTCACATTGAACCAATGTGTGAATCAACAAGTAAAATGGCATTTGTTTCCCAGTTTTATGCATCACAGTCTATTGTAATATCAACTTACAGGTTAACTATTGTACATGTATGTATATCAAACCAAATCCTAAATTTGTGTGTGTGTTGAGTGCACAGGTATGTGTGGGTATAAAAAAAATAGTGTAAAAGATCTGTTCTCAGGTTTTTAATGAAGTGGCAGTAATGAAATGTATTAGAGTATCAAAGAGGTGTTAACAAGTGTCAAGGTAGCAGATCATGGTGTCAAGTGGCTGTGTCAGCAAGTGTCAAGGTGTGTGTCCAGTAAGTGTCACAGAGAAATGTGTGTGGAGGTCGACTTGGTCATGAAGGCTATGCAATCTCAGGAATTCCCTGTTTCAGAGTACACTGAACCTAATTTTGAATACAAAAACTTGGAATCTAACATTCATTTATATAAACCAGTCATGTGAATCTATAATACACCATCCAATAAACATTCATTCACAGAAATTAACAATTGAAACTAATGAACATCACTGATCGAATCCTAGTATCAGAAAATAGGCTCGAACCTTACATTAACATTTGAAAAACCACAAAATCATAGTTGAATCTAAAAAAAAAACTATACCAGTCAATAGCAAATCATTGTAGTAATGTAATAATACATGTGCAAGTAAATATCCATGGCATTCAAGCAGGAAAAATCAGTTTAAAAAGGAATTGAACTCAGATTATTACAAATAGTACATTCGTATCAGTCATTTTAGGGAAACTTGAATTCAAACATCAAAACCATGTTAATATGCAAAATAATTGGTTGGTAACATGTGAGACAAGTGTACACGTGTCAACCCAAGCCTACGTGTCCGACCAAGTGGACACATATGTGTCCACGACACTAAAGCACACACAGACACGAACTGTGTACTAACAGTATCGTGCACACGTGCACACCACTCGTGGACACGACACAGTGCACCACGTGTCACGTGCACATGCCTGCATGTTCGTCTAGGTTAGGGGAACGTGTCCCACAGCCTGCAACATGTCCACGTCATGTCGTGTCCAAGTTACGAGCCCGTGTCAGTCGAGTGTCTGTGCGTGTGTACAACAGTGAGGAAAACAGTACGGGTCGATTTACTTCGTGCACACCAAACGAGGAGCCGTAAAAATTTACAAGTGTCGTGTCAGTCATTAGGACAACGTGTGTGTCAAGTTTCAGCTCACGAGAGTCCGTGTCGTGTCCGCAATGGCACCCGAGCAGCAGGACCGCCGTACGGGGCCAGTGCGCAGTGTCGTACGGCGATACGTGTCCGATTTGGACACGAATCTCCCACAGAAACGTGCTCAGACATAAATATATTTAATCTACACATGAAAAGCTACCTAAATATATAATTTGTTTCAAAAAATATTAACATTCAATCAATTGAGGCATTTCAACAAACACCTACACAACACTACGACACGTGTCCGATACGGGCACCAAACGGACACAAAATTCACCCAAATTTCAGGGACACCTAGGGGACTCCTAGATCTAGCTCTACATGCAAAGAAAACTGAAATTTAAATCAATTTAAATGGTTTTACCTATAGGTGCAAATTGCATGGAAAAGCTTCAAATGGGGGATTCCTCTTCTTGCTAGCCAATATCTCCAAATTGATTCAAACCTGAGATTTCTCTCCATGAACATAAAGTAGGGATCAATTAGAACCCAATGCAAAATATTTGAGCCAAAAAGGAATTGAAATGAGGAAGTTATGGATTGGGGAAGAAGGCTTTTACCTCTTTCTTCAAACTTGTAAAAATTTAATAAAAGAGGCAAGAACAAGGAGGAGAATATTTATAGGGAAGGGGGAGCCCTAGTGGCTGGTCATAAGTTGTAAAAATTAGGGTTAGGGTTTCCTAAATTGGCCCATGGGCTTAAGTCATGATCAAACAATCGTTAAGTCATAAGTCATTTCATGAAATCATAAGCCATGACTTAAATTCACTAAACCAAATCCCCTCATTCTAAAATTAGTTTCTAATGACTAAAAGTAGGTTAACCTAAGTTAGACTAGGGTCACCATGGCTAGGGTTAGCTTCTAGGCAAGTTCAATAGGTCTCAACAAGTCAAGTCAACCTAGAATTCACCAATTCAATAAATCATCAATAAATTCAAAATAAGTCAAAATGACCAAAATACCCCTAGGCTAAAAATGATAATTAAATCATCCTAATGACATGGTCAGGCTCTAGGTCATGCAGTCTCTAGGATTTTACTAGCAGCACGTCAAAATAACAAGTCGTGACTTAAAACAGTTTTTAAATAGTTTAAAAATAATTAAAAATTACCAAAAATTATAATATGAATTAAATATCAATAAATAATAATTATAATTACAAAATTTCAAAAATACCCTTATCTGGAAAATTGGGTGTTACAATCTGGCTGGAAGACAGGTGGATCCTCTAGTGCTGCTCCGATATCTGGTCACACAAAACTAGCTGGGTCAGACCCCAAAAAGAGCAAGTGCCACAAAGGAGGCTTCACTTAGGAACTAAAACCAGCAAATCATAATAGAATATTAAAGATAATAAATAAAGAACTGATAATAATAGAGATAACAACAGTAGACTGAGTACGAGGAGACCATTCAAGTAGCCAGGTCATAACCCTTAAACCAAACAAGGACCGGGGTTGGAACCCTTCACCTGAATAGAAACCCGTCTCAACTACTTATTGGAAAAGTAAAACCTGATGAGCTTGACATAGGGTATAATAAGACAATAAACGAAGAGAGGACAAAGAACTGCTCCGGGAGCCAGGTTACAACCCTTAAACCAAATAAGGACCGGGATTGTAACCCTTCGCCTGAACAGAACTGGACCCCTGATTTTTATTGTTATGGCCAGAATAGATAATCATGCCGCTGAAATAAGTAAAACATGATAAGCATGGCCTGGGGTTACAATAAGACAATAAACGAAGAGAGGACACAGAACTGCTCCGGGAGCCAGGTTACAACCCTTAAACCAAACAAGGACCGGGGTTGTAACCCTTCGCCTGAACAGAACTGGACCCCTGATCTTTATTGTTAAGGCCAGTATAGATAATCATGCCGCTGAAATAAGTAAAACATGACGAGCATGGCCTGGGGTTACAATAAGACAATAAACGAAGAAAGGACACAGAACTGCTTTGGGAGCCAGGTTACAACCCTTAAACCAAACAAAGACCGGGGTTGTAACCCTTCGCCTGAACAGAACTGGACCTCCGATCGTTATTGTTAAGGCAAGCATCAATAATCATGTCATGTTATAATATTGCACAGGATCAGGATAAGACTAAGCTGGAATAAACTAAATCCAATCAATTACGGCCAATCAAGAGTACGGCTTGATACTTTTAACTAACTAGGGTTATCACAGGCCTAGTTACTAGCAAGATGCAATGAGATTATCCCAACAGCCACAAGCCCTGCAGGCCATCCGGTTATCCAGGTCGAATGCCCGTTTATGAAGAATGCAACACGTGATTATGTGCTGGAAATGTGCCCTACTCGTCGGTAGGCTACAAGTCCACTTAATGCGCCCAGATAACGGGATTGCCTGTAGCTGGGAATCTCTTCATGTCTACTGAATTATTCTAGTTTATTAGCCTTAGTCAATGACTGTAGGTATCCCTGACCGTAGTACTCAGGGATCCCTATCATAGACATGATGCAAGACAGTACCAGTTTATTTGTACAAACACAATCGCCTACGATGTCCAGGTCTTTCATACTTGTCATGTCAGGCTAGCTGTCGATATAACATGTCATTTTGCTTGCCAAGAGTGCGCCACAGCGGGCCATTATCGTGTTCTATTCTTACCTTATCATGAATGAGAGAAACTTGCATAAAATAACTAGTGACGTATTCTTGAAGCCAAGAAAAGATCTACAACTTTTATGTTTTGAGTTTTTTCAAGATTCTAGCTACAAAACAACTTAAACAGGCAAAAACAGAAAAATAGAGCAATTTCGGCGCATGGGATTCCTGCACAATCGGCGCGTGGCATTCCTGCACCATTGGCGTGCGGGATTCCTGCGCCATCGGCGCGTGGGATTCCTGCATCATCGGCGCGTGGGATTCCTGCACAATCGGCGCGTGGGATTTCTGCACCATCGGCGCGTGGGATTCCTGCACCATCGGCGCGTGGGATTCCTGCACCATCGGCGCATGGGATTCCTGTGCAATCGGCGCGTGGGATTCCTGCACCATCGGCGCGTGGGATTTCCGTGCAATCGGCGCGTGGGATTCCTGCACAATCGGCACGTAGGATTCCTGCAACATCGGCACGTAGGATTCCTGTACCATCGGCGCGTTGGATTCCTGCACCATCGGCGTGTGGGATTCCTGCGCAATCGGCACGTGGGATTCCTGTACAATCGGTGCGTAGGAAACTCACGTTGCGTCTTTAGTACATGTGCGTAGGGAACCTACGCGCATGACACGCTCAGAGTTAAGGGATGCGTTGCCGGGACTTCACAGCGCATGGCCTCTCGGCGCATGGCCTCCCGAGCGTATGGGGGTCATCTTTCCCAAACAGCAAGTTCAGCCATGAAAGTTACGAAAACTTGCCATGGCCATAACTTCCTCATCCGAAGTCGAAATAAAGCGAAACAAAAGCCAAAACTGAATGAAATTGAATTCTCTACAACATAGAACCATTAGTTTTCGAAAATAACCAAGTTTTAGAGATCAAAACCAAGAAAAACGAAAAGTTATAAACTTAGATCTACAAGAATCCATCCATCAAATCCAAAAATACTAAGTTCTAAAAAGGCTTAGAATCAAGTAAGGAAGAGAATGGAACAATAAAACTTGAGATCCATCATGAAGCAAGTTTGCACTTGCCTAGCTCTCTTCCCTAGTAGGTGGAAGAGTAATGGTGGAGAAGAAGAAGTGAAGGGAAAGAATAAATGAGGAGAGAGTGTTAGGTGGAAATATAAATGAGGGTGGTGGTGGTAGGTAGGGGTTCGGTCCACCTAAAATCAAGTCAAGCCGAACCAGCAACAAGTTGAACCGAACCAAGAAGGAAATACCAAAATAACCATACAGGAAAATATGCAATACGAGTCAAAAATACGTACACGCATAACAAGATACGTAATACGAACCAAAGGCATTACAACTCTACCCACCTTAAAAGAATTCCGTCCTCAGAATTTAATTAAGAGGTTAGAATTGCAAGGACAAGCTATACTAATCACAAGCATGTTATAACTAGGTAACCATTCAAGCAATCATTCATGCAAGCAAAAAAGCTGAGGGTGTAGGGCATAAGAAAGATATTATACCTTACGAGTCAAACAGGTCGGGATACCGCGATCGGATATCATCCTCACGCTCCCACGTTGACTCACCCAAAGAGTGATGACCCCAAGCAACACGGACTAAACTAATAGTCTTATTTTTGAGTACCTTCTCTCTCCGGTCTAATATAGACACGGGCCTCTCCTCATACGAAAGGTTGGTACCAACAATCAATTTCGAATAATCTAGGATGTGGCTCGGGTCTGGGATATACCATCGAAGTTGGGATACATGGAACATGTCATGCACCTCACGTAGCGACGATGGAAGAACGAGACGATAGGATGCATCACCTACTCGCTCCAGAATATCGAACGGCCCTATATACCTAGGACTAAGCTTTTCCCGTACGCCGAAACGAATGACGCCACGGTTAGGCAAAATCCTCAGGAATACATGATCGCCGACAGAAAACTCAAGAGGGCGCCGATGAGAATCGGCCCAATGACGCTGGCGATCTTGGGCAACTCGAAGATGATCTCTGCCTCTCCTGACCACTTCAACGGTCTGAGCAATAATTTTCGGACCGAGCATCTGTCTCTCTCTGACATCATCCCATGCTAGCGGGGATCAGCACTTCCTACCATATAGTGCCTCGAATGGTGCCATCTGGATACTAGCTTGGAAACTATTGTTGTACAAGAACTCCACCAGGTGCAGGTGATCTTCCTACGAACCACCGAAATCGAGTGTACAAGATCTCAACATATCTTCGAGAGTCTGGATCGTACGTTCTGACTGGACATCTGTCTGTGGGTGATATGCTGAGCTGAACTGGAGGCGAGTTCCCAAACTCTCTTGCAGGCTACGCTAAAAGTGCGAGTAAATCTTGAATCTCGATCCGAGGTGATACTGACTGGTACTCCATGCATCCTAACTACCTACCTGAGGTACATCTCTGCCAGCTGAGCCGTCGACTGACTAACTCTGAACGAAAGAAAATAGGCCACCTTCGTTAGCTGGTCAACTATAACCCAAATAGCATCTCGACCAGCTGGGGATCTACGTAATCCAGTCACGAAATCTATGGTTACATGCTCCCACTTCCATTCTGGAATTGGCAAGGGCTGAAGAAGTCCAGTTGGCCTCTGGTGTTCAGTTTTAACTTGTTGGCAAACCAAACATCGAGAGACAAACCGGGCTATCTCCCTCTTCATGCCATTCCACCAAAAGTGCTGACGGATATCATGGTACATCTTCGTACCGTCGGGATGGATGAAATATTGAGAACTGTGAGCTTCTGCCATGATCTCCTGAATGATATCTCCATTGGGTACACAAAGACGCCTCCCAGGCCTAAGTGTACCGTCTTCATGGATACATAACTCTGGTCTTCGTCCTGCCTCACACTCTGCTCTGAGTTGCTGAAGCTTAGAATCTGCTGACTGCGCCATCCGGATCCTCTCGACTATAGTGGACTGAACTTGCATGTTGGACATCAATGCCACACTGGAAGGGAGAACAACTTCTATATCCATCTTCTGAAGATCTGCTAATAACTCCGGCTGCACTGTTAGGAAATAAACTCCGGCTCTCCTACTCAATGCATCTGCAACGATATTGGCCTTCCCTGGGTGATACTGCAAGTTGACATCATAATCCACAAGAAGCTCCAGCCATCTCCTCTGATGCATGTTAAGATCCTTCTGGGTGAAAACATACTTCAGGCTCTTGTGGTCAGTGAAAATCTCTACCCTATCTCCGTACAAGTAGTGCCTCCACAACTTAAGTGCAAACACTACTGCTGCCAATTCCAAGTCATGGGTTGGGTAATTCCTCTCATGATCATAAAGTTGTCGTGACGCGTAAGCTATTACCTTCCCATGCTGCATCAGAACACATCCTAAACCTCTGCCTAAAGCATCGCAATATACTGAGAATCCTTCAGTTCCATCTGGAAGCGTGAGAATGGGTGCCGTCATCAAGCCCCGCTTCAACTTCTCAAAAGAATCCTGACACTCTGCTGTCCAAGCAAACTGCACATCCTTGCGGGTCAACTGGGTCAATGGCGCTGAGATCCGAGCAAAATTCGAAACAAATCGCCGGTAGTAGCCGGCCAATCCAAGAAAACTACGAACTTCTGCAACCGTGCTAGGCACTGGCCATGTCTCAATGGCCATAATCTTCTGGGGATCCACTTCCACTCCTCCCCTGGTGATGATATGACCCAAGTACGAAATGCGATCGAGCAAGAACTCGCATTTACTGAACTTGGCATACAACTGGTACTCTCTGAGAATCTTAAGAACAACTCTGAGATACTGCTCATGCTCTGCCTCACTTTTGCTGTAGACCAGGATGTCATCTAGGAACACAATTACAAACTGATCTAAATTAGGTATGAAGATACGATTCATGAGGTCCATGAATATGGCCGGCACATTGGTTTCTCCAAAGGACATAACAAGGAACTCCCAATGCCCATACCAGAATTTGAATGCTGTCTTCGGGATGTCCTGCTCTCTGACTCTGATCTGATGGTATCCTGACCGCAAGTCGATCTTCAAGAATACTGCTGTCCCCTTGAGTTTATCAAACAAGTCATCTATCATTGGGAGAGGATATCTGTTCTTGATTGTCACTGAGTTCAAGGTACGATAATCTACACATAATCTAGATGTACCATCCTTTTTTTTCATAAGAAGCATTGGGGCTCCCCAAGGCGATCCACTAGCACGAATGAATCCCTTGGTTCTGAGTTCTTCAATTATCTTGTATAATATCTCTAATTCTGACGATGCCATCCTGTAGACTCTCTCTGACACTGGGGCTGTCTTGGGAATCAAGTTGATGGTAAACTCGATCTCTCGCTCTGGCGGCATTCCTGGAAGCTCTTCTGGGAAAACTTCTGGAAACTCTCCAACTATTCGGGGTAACTGCATTGCTGCTACTGCCATCCGTAACACTGGAGGAGAAGGTTCAACTTCGCCTCGGGAGAAGGAAAACTCCAGCTCGTTTGGAATGCTAAAAACAACCCTACCAATGTGGCAGTCTATCCTAGCATACTGGTCCCTCAACCAATCCATCCCTAAGACCACATCATAATCGGCCATCGGGAACTCTATCAATCTAGCGGAGAACTCTCTACCGCTAACTACGATCCGACACGAGGAAAATACCCTATCTACTCCCACAAGTCCATTACCAGTAAGTATATTGAGCCTCACTGATAATGACTCGGGCTCTAATCCTATCCGTGTCGTGAATCGTGCAGACATAAATGAATACGAGGCACCAAAATCAAATAATACTGAAGCTGGAAAGGTGTTGACGAGAATAGTACCTGCCACTACCTCACCTGGTGCTATCCTTTCTTCTTTCTTGGTCAAAGCCAGCACTTGACCATGTCCTCTGGGTGCGGGTCCCCTCTGCTGAAAATTCCTCTGCCTGCTCTGGATCACGGCTTTGGTTTGGGCATACTGCTGCGGTCTCTACTGCTGGAATGCCTGGGCCTGCGTCGGCAATGGCCTCGGAAACGGGTACTGCAGCTGCTGCTGCTGCTGGACTGGTGCTGGTCCTCTAACTGAAGGACTAGAGAAGGCCGATGAACTCTTCCTGTTCGAGCAATTTCCAACCTTGTGGTCTGGGGCACCACAAACCAAGCACAGACCCTGTGCTCTGCGACACTCTGATACCACATGCCCTGGCTTCCCGCAGTGTGAACATCCCACTGCGGAAGACTGCTTCTGTTTCTTCTGCTGAGGGTGCGTCGGGGTAGAATGCTGAACCGACGTCACTGAGGCCGCCCACCTCGGAGCTCCAATGGTCAGGGCCCTGGCTGCTGGGGCTGGTGCTGATGACTGATTCATCTGGTTGTGGGATCGCTTTCGACCTCCGGTCCAATCCACGATCCTCTGGGAGGTATAATCGTACCTCCGAGTTGCTCTCAATATTGCATCAAAAGTCTGATGCTCAAACTGCTCCACTGCCAATAGAATCTCTAGATGAAGCCCCTGCTGGAACCGTTGGGCTCTATCGAACTCGGTCGCCACCAAGGTGGGAGCAAACCGACTAAGTCTGGAGAACTCGGCCGCATATCCATCGACCGTCCTGTCCATCTGCTTCAGATTGGTGAACCTCGTCTGTAGATCATACCGAGCTACAGTATCAAAATACTTGGTCTGGAATCTCTCCCTGAATACTGCCCAGGCAATAGGGGCCACTAATCCAACGGCTTGTGCCGTCCACCAGCTGCGGGAAAGATCCAATAGTTGTAGGTGTACCACGGCCATCTTCTCGTTCTCTGGAGTCCTGGCTGCTTCTAGAATTACCTCTGTGTCTTGAAGCCATGTATCTGCAGCGATCGCATCTTCACTGCCGTAGAAGAAGGGAGGGTTCAAGCGCCTGAAGCTGTTGGCCACGCTGTTACCCTGATGACCTCCTCTGGTCAAAGCATCTGCCACCGCGTGGTGCAAGGTGAAGAACAGTTTGGCAACTCTTGAGGGGGGTGAATAGAGTTTATATAGAAAAATAGCCAATTAAAAATAACTCTTTTACCGATAATAAATAATCAGAGTAAAGTGCGGAAAATAAATGAAGAGCAGAAGAGCATACGCAAACACAGCGATTTTAACCTGGTTTCCCTCGTGGTGGACTAGTCCAGGCCTGAGAACTCTAGCTCAGGATTAAATCCACTATTTGTGAAATAGTAGTTTACAACCCGTGCCTTTTCTTCAGAAGAGCACGTCAACTTCTAACAGAGGATCGCAGTGGCGATTTGCTTGGAATTGTCCAAGCGACTTCTTCGACTCTTGCACAAGAATCCTAACTGAGAGATGCTGAGCACTCGAGACTTAGGAGGCTTGTGGCTAGTAGATGGGAAGGGTATGGCTTATTGAGCTTATAAGAGCGAATAGAAGAGAAGATTGGATGGATTGAAATGAGAGAATTCATGCCCTATTTATATTGTTTTTATAGGCAGAATTCGGCCAGAATTCAGGTAGGAAAATTCAAAAATTTGGCCGTTGGACAACTAGCAACCAGCTATCCCTAAAATTAGGGTTCCTGATTTCTAGGGGACAGAGTTCGGCCCGAACTCTGTGTGGAGGCAGAGTTCGGCCCGAACTCTGTGTGGAGGCAGAGTTCGGCCCGAACTCTGTCTCCAGAGCACAGAGTGGTTCTAAGGGGACCAGTGGGCAGTTTTTGGTTCAGTGGAGCTTGGGATTTTGGGTAGGTTATAGACTAAGTTCCAAGAGCTCAGCATGACTCAGAGTACACAAGTCTAGACTCAATGAAATTATAAAATACAGACTCCAGAACACACTGAGAGACGGAGACTGAGCTGTCATCTGTCTTGAACTGAATGCAGTCGTCGTGTGTCGTATTGAATTAATACAAATATTATTTAGTCAATGTAGTCAATATTTGGTTGACTGTGACTTTGTGTCAACAATCTCCCCCATATTGATAATTGACAAAATAATATATGTATATTCAACATTCATACCTGGACACAGTTGATTATAGCAACATGGCTCCCCCATACTCGATGCCGAGCTAGAATGTAATAGCTCCCCCGTAATCAGTGAACGGTGCTGAGCTAAAAGCAATAGCTCCCCCGGAAATAGTGCATGAAACCTGTATAATATCTCCTAAAAAGCACAAACAAGCACAGATATACCAAAAGATAGGATATGATACCAATACCAAGAGAATATATCCAGACATATATATCCAGCCAGAATATACATAGTTCTCCCCCTTTTGGCAGTTAGCAATATAGACTGCAGATGAATGAATAATAGAGAAACTACAGAAGATAATTATAGTAATACAACTACACCAAGCAGAGAAGAAACAGTATAGAAATAATCAAAAGAAGTACTAGCATAAAGTGTCATAACCAAATGTCAAACACATAACCAGAGTTTAAAAACATCCAAGTACATAAAACTGAAACTAACTAGAAATAAAAATGCATCAACTAATGTCATCATCAGCAGCAGCAGCAAGTAGTAGCCAATCTCCATCACGGAGCATGAGAAGGTCCAGGAGAGTTGGAACGTCTGGGATCCACAAGAGCAGCACCCGGATCCAGGTAACGCATGACCCATGGATCATCAATGCGATAACCCTTACGATCGGGATCCCGCTGTATGGGAATGGCCATAGTAGGATGATGGGACATGGAGTACCGAATATCATGCAGCGAGTTGCAGAGTGCACTCATCTGTAGGGTAGTACGGTAGTCCATCTGAGCCCACCGATCAGCTTCTAAGTAGAAACGATCCTGGAGCATGGTCTGGATGGAGTCAAGAGTAGCAGGTGGAGGTGGTGCATCCTGACGGAAAGGAGGGGAGTTAGACTCCGCATCATCAGAATGCTCAGAAGCCTCAGGAGAGGCGACAACTGCCTGAGTATGTCGTGCCTTGGACAGAAAAGCAGGAGCAGGCAAGAATGGACAGATATCAAGTGGTATGTTAAATGCACGAAAGATCATAGAAAGGTACAAAGGATAAACTAGAGCTCGTGGTTTCTTCCTATAGTGAATCATCCAGTCCATCATTGTACGTAGAAGATTGAAAGAAATTCCAAAGTGAAGATGATAAAGAGCAGATATCTCAAGATAAGTGATGTCATCATGGGAACCTGTTTTGGGTAGAATGGTGTTAGAAAAAATCCAATGAAGATCAGAAAAATATGGGTTGAGATATTTAGCCGTGAGCTTGCGAGGACGTGTGTATGGAGTACACAAATCGTCCTTAAAGCTCTCAAGGGAAATTCCGTCGGGAAAACGGAACGAGCGAGCGTCAACTAGCTTTTCCCAAGAATTGGGCTCTTGAAGACCAAGATATTCGGCTAAGTCAAAGTCATCAAAAGATATATTGATACCTGCAACTCGTGAATAAATATGGAGATCATCAAAGGTCATGTTGCAGTAGAACATTTGGACAGCATGACGATAGATAGCAGAAGTGGTAGTGACAAGCTCATCAAAGCAGAGGTCATGAAATAAAGAATCATATTGAGAGAAGATAGAAAAATTAATGGGATGTCCTGCGAATACCTGACGATTCCGATAGTCACTAAACCAGTTGTTTGAGGCATCTAGTGAAACAAATAATCGGTTGTCATAGGTAGAAGGGTTTCGAGGACGAGGTGGGTTGAACAACGGATGAGGTGGTTGAAGTTGTTCAATGATTCGTTCATTCGTCGGAGGAGTATCCGAAGAGGAAACACTCTCAGTTCGAATCCTCTTTCCACGATTGAACAAGCGAGGGGCCATAAAAACTTGATAAAGTGAAGTATAGAAGATAAGAATGATACCTCAAATGATTAATAAACGGTGGAAGAGAATGATGAGAAACCCTTTTTCCTTGATTTTGAGGAGCAATGGAGCACTCTAGATCAAAAAAAACTAGGGTTAGGGTTTGAAGGAAAGAGTTTGGAGAGGTGAGGAAGGTGGCAATAGTGAAGGAGAGAGAGGGAATCCCGAAATAAAATAGGGGTTTGTCTTTGGTCGGATGACATATGGGCCATAGGATCTAAATTGATCCAACGGCAGAGCTAGATCCCGACGCTGGAACTTAGGGACCGAACTCGGCCCGAACTCTGTTAGGGGCAGAGTTCGGCCCGAGTTCTGGATCAGTGGTCCAGAACTAAAGGCAGGCTGAAAAGATAGAAAAATTGATTAAGTGTTGAACAAAAGAGATTTTGAGGATAAAAGATTGATGAAAACAATGAAGTACATAGAGAGGTACACAAAGGTCATAATGAACTTTAGGAAAAATCAATTAGGCAATAATAAATCGGAACAAACCATAAACAAGGAAATATATTGTAATTCAGTATTTTAAATTTGCCATGGGTTAGCTGCAGGGGCCGGATCCCAGCTAGCGGTAGTCCTGAGGACTAGTGCACCGTGTCGCTTAGGCTTTTACGCCTTTTTGTCAGAAGGACCCTTTCGGCTTGTACCCATAATAAATTCGTCATAAAAGAATCAAAATATACTCGATATTTACGCAAGTAAGTCTCAAATTATAACTGCTTTATCCAAAATTTCGAGTTCACGATAAAGAAAATTGAAGCGCTCTTCGGATAATGGCTTAGTAAAGAAATCTGCTAGCTGATGATCAGTGTCAATAAATTCTAAGTTAATCGTGCCATTTTGCTGATGATCACGCAAAAAGTGGTGTCTGATCTCAATGTGTTTAGTGCGTGAGTGGCAGACAGGGTTCTTAGTCAAATTGATGGCACTAGTATTGTCACAGAATATAGGAATATGCATGAAAGATAATTTATAGTCTTCAAGGGTTTGCTTCATCCACAGAATTTGTGCACAACAACACCCAGCTGCTATGTATTCAGCTTCTGTTGTGGATAGTGCGACAGAGTTCTGCTTCTTGCTAAACCATGAGACTAAAGCCTTTCCTAATAAATGACACGTGCCGCTAGTACTTTTACGGTCGACCTTGCATCCAGCAAAGTCAGCATCAGAGTAACCGATGAGGTCAAATAATGTTGACTTGGGATACCATAGGCCCACTGTAACCGTACCCTTAAAGTATCGAAAGATACGCTTAACCGCGGTCATGTGAGATTCCTTAGGATTTGCTTGATATCTAGCACATAGGCAAATACTAAACATGATATCGGGGCGACTAGCAGTTAAATAAAGTAAGCTGTCTATCATACCTCGATACTTACGTTGATCAACGGGTTTGCCGCTCTCATCTGGTTCGAGTTTGGTTGAGGTAGCCATTGGAGTGCTGATTGGTTTGATGTTGTCAAGATCGAACTTCTTCAGCATGTCCTTGGTATACTTCGATTGACAGATGAAAGTTCTATTAGCCAGTTATTTTACTTGCAGACCAAAAAAGTAGTTGAGCTCTCCCATCATGCTCATCTCAAATTCCGTCTGCATACACTTGGCAAATTCTTGACAAAGAGTTTCATCAGTAGTCCCAAAAATAATATCATCAACATAAATCTGAATTAATAAAATAGTGTCTTTGAAAGATTTTATAAATAGTGTAGTGTCAATTTTTCTTTTTGAAAAACCTTTCTCAAGTAAGAAGCTACTTAGCCTTTCATACCAAGCTCTGGGGGCTTGTTTGAGGCCATAAAGTGCTTTCTTTAGCTTGAACACGTGGTCGGGAAATTTGTGATTTTCAAAGCCAGGAGGTTGTTTCACATAAACTTCCTCCTTAATAAAACCATTCAGGAAATCACTTTTCACATCCATTTGAAATAATTTAAAGTTTTGAAAATTAGCAAAAGCACAAAGCATCCGAATGGATTCTAGTCTAGCAACAGGAGCATACGTCTCATCGTAGTCGATACCTTCCTCTTGGTTGTATCCTTGAGCTACTAGACGAGCTTTGTTACGTGTGACTGAACCATCTTCATTTACTTTGTTTCTAAAAACCCATTTAGTACCAATTATCGAGTGATTAACCGGTCTAGGAATGAGTTCCCATACTTGGCTTCTCTCGAATTGGTTGAGTTCTTCTTGCATAGCAGAAATCCAAAATTCATCATTAAAAGCTTCAGAAATGTTTTTAGGCTCTACTTGTGAAATGAAGGCAGTGCTAGCAACGGAGTCTCTTAGTGATGATCTAGTAGTTACTCCACGTGAAACTTCTCCTATAACTAAATTTTCTGGATGAGAAGGTTTGAAAGAGAATTTCTTAGGCAAACCCTCCAGAGAATTAGTTTCGGTTGAAGTATTCATTGGAGTAGAAGTTGATGGCTCAACGTCATCATCAAGAGTACTTGCTGCACTGTTGTCTTCATCAAAAGTCACATTTGTTGACTCTTCCACAATAAGTGAGCGTTTATTGAAAACTCTATATCCCTTACTCTTGGCGGCATAACCAAGAAAGATACCATCGTCAGCTTTGGCATCAAATTTGCCTAAGTTGTCTTTGGTGTTAAGGATAAAACATCTACAACCAAAAACTTTAAAATAAGAAACATTTGGGGTTCTCCCAAACCAAAGCTCATAGGGTGTTTTCTTCGTAATGGGACGAATAAGTACCCTATTTAAAATGTGGCATGCTGTACTTACAGCCTCTGCCCAAAAATATTTCGGAAGAGAAAATTTATTCAACATGACTCTAGCCATATCGCCAAGAGTCCTATTCTTCCGCTCCACAACACCATTTTGTTGAGGAGTTCTAGGACAAGAGAATTCAGGATCAAAACTATTTGCATTACAAAAACTTTCAAAATCATAATTTACGAATTCGCCTCCATGATCACTTCGGATTCGAGTAATCATGTAGCCTTTTTCGTTTTGAACTTTCTTTACAAAAATTTTGAAAGCAGAAATAGCATCGCTCTTATTAGCGAGAAAGAAAACCCATGTAAATCTCGAAAAATCATCAACAATAACAAATGCATAAAGTTTGCCTCCAAGGCTAGCTATTCTACTAGGACCAAATAAATCCATATGAAGTAGTTGTAAGGGTCTAGTAGTACTTACAGAGTTGATAGAATGAAATGAGGATTTAGTTGCCTTGTTTAGTTCACATTCGGCACATACCGTGTCCTTTTTGAACGTGATGTCAGGTAATCCTCTCACTAGCTTCTTGGTAGAAAGCCTGGATATAGCATCCATGTTGGCATGACCAAGACGCTGGTGCCAAAGTAGTCGTTCGTCTTTGTGGGCATATAGACATCTACCTGCATTGTTAGTATTTATAGAAAGATAGAAAATGTAGATGTTGTCCTCTCTTTTCCCTTCAAAAGCAATGTCTCCTGTTGACCTATCATAGATGTAGCAACTGTTTTGTCCAAAGTTAATATCATATCCATGATCAGCAAGATGACTAATGCTGAGCAGGTTATGCTTTAACTCGGTCACTAGGCAGACATCCTTTATTACAGGAGAAGGAGGATGACCAATGATACCATTACCTATAATGTGCCCTTTGAGATTGTTACCGAAGGATACGTATCCTTCTCTCCTCATCGATAGTGATGCAAAAAGATTTGCGTCTCCCGTCATATGTCGCGAGCATCCACTATCGAGAATCCACTTACTTTCAGTTGAGGAGGGAAGGTCCACCTACATCAAGAGTAGATGTGACCTTTGGTACCCGAGTTCTTGAGGGTCCTAAAAAGTTAGTCTTTGGGAACCAAGCATATATCCTTTTATCTACAAGTCTTCTAACTCTGCACTGTGGTGAGATGTGTCCATGTAATCCACAATAAGTACAGATAGCATTCTTATTTATACTAGGAGCATGAGAATAATATCTATAAGCAACAGGATGAGGATGGACATGATGTGAAGAGTTAGCATGGTGAAGATGATTATGCATGGAATAAGTGGCATGGTGATGGTGTCTATGAGGCATAGAATGATGGTATTGTCTATGATGTGTGATATGCTGATATTGTCTAGATGGCATGGCATGATGATTTTGTCTATATGGTATATGAGGACCTTGTCTATATGGCATTGCATGATGATTTTGTCTATATGGCATGGCATGATGATTTTTATGTGTGGAGTGATGTTGATTGTGTCTTGGTGCATGATGAGTGTGTACTGAGTGAGAATTGTTCTTACGTGCACGTGGTTTGTGAAAGTTTGTGTATATAAATACATGGTTATGTGCTGCATGAGAATGACGTGATTGACTAGCATGAGTGGTATTGTGCCCATGTGATTGGGTTTGAGGTTGAACAACCTGTTTACCTAATTTGGTTTCTAATCTTTTAGAAACAGCTTGCAGTTCATCAACCTTAATATTTAAGCCATATATCTTAGTCATGGAAATCTTGTGTCTACTCTTTTCTTCAGCAAGCAACGTGTTGAGTGTAGTAATTTCTTGAGTTTGTTGCTCAATACGTGCTTCAGCATCATGCAAGCTTAATTTAAGCTTGGATACTTCATCAGTGTCATTAGTGGGTGACGTGTTTCTAACATTATCAAGAAGTAAAGAAATTCTTTGTATCTCATCTTCTAGACTTTTGATTTTGTCCTTGGCATGTTTATATTTACCGATGACCTTTTTATGATCATCGAGTAAATCAGTGAAAGCATCGCCAAGTTCATCAAAAGAGAAGTCATCCAGAGTTTCGTTAGATACCTTGTTGGAAGTTGCCATCAGGCACACATTTGCTGTATCTTGAGGAGAGTCCTTTTCTTCCTCAGAGTCACTCGCTTCACTTTCATGCCAGATGCCTGTGTTGGCATATTTCTTTGATGAGTTCTTTTTGTATGGCTTCTCATAGCGGTTGCTCTTCTTCAGGAATGGGCAGTCTTTTCGGACATGTCCAGTTTTCTTGCAACCGTAACAAGTTGGTTCCTCTTCATCGTCTTCTTGAGATTCCTTCTTCCTTCGATTGAAGCGAAGGAATTTCCTGAAGTTGCGAACCATGAGAGCTTGGTCTTCATCATCTGAGTTATCTTCTTCGGTCTCATCATGATTAGCTCTTCGTTGATGAGCTTTGAGTGCGATCTCCCTGGTCTTCGGAGCAGGCTCTTCGAAGTCCTTGAGGTCAAGCTCGTGAGTCATAAGCTTACCCATCAAGGTCTCCATTGACATTGTTGTGAGATCGTTTCCTTCTATGATGGTTGTCACTTTAGGGTTCTAAATCTTTGGTAGCCCTCTGAGTAGCTTACGAATCTTCTCGTGGTTTGAGTACTGCTTTCCAAGCGAGGATAGAGGATTGATGATGTCGAGGAATCTTGTGAACATTTGAGTGATCGTCTCACTTGGCTTCATCTTGAAAGCTTCGTATTCTTGAGTGAGACGGCTTATTTTGGATTGCTTGACCTGTGTGGTTCCTTCATGCGTCACTTCTAGAAGTCTCCATACTTCATGAGCAGTGGTGCATGTAGAGACCCTGTTGAACTCATTCCTGTCTATAGCACAGAATAAAGCATTAATAGCCCTAGCATCTAGACTTGCCTGTTTCTTCTCCTCGACAGAATATTTGTCGTGTGGTTTCTCAATGAGGTCACCATCGACAACTATTCTGGCGGGCTTTTTGTAACCGTCAGTGACGACAGTCCACAGGTCAAAGTCTAGAGACTTAAGATAGAAGCTCATCCTTGTTTTCCAATATGTGTAGTTAGTCCCATCAAATAGGGGAGGCCTATGAGTGGACTGACCTTCACCATGATTGGAAATCAAGGATTGTGTGGTTGCCATGGATCAGCTCTTAGGATGTTAGTCCTTATAAAGAGAACAGAGCTCTGATACCAATTAAAGAACAGTTTGGCAACTCTAGAGGAGGGTGAATAGAGTTTATATAGAAAAATAGCCAATTAAAAATAACTCTTTCACCGATAATAAATAATCAGAGTAAAGTGCGGAAAATAAATGAAGTGCAGAAGAGCATACGCAAACACAGCGATTTTAACCTGGTTTCCCTCGTGGAGGACTAGTCCAGGCCTGAGAACTCTAGCTCAGGATTAAATCCACTATTTATGAAATAGTAGTTTACAACCCGTGCCTTTTCTTCAGAAGAGCACGTCAACTTCTAACAGAGGATCGCAGTGGCGATTTGCTTGGAATTGTCCAAGCGACTTCTTCGACTCTTGCACAAGAATCCTAACTGAGAGATGCTGAGCACTCGAGACTTAGGAGGCTTGTGGCTAGTAGATGGGAAGGGTATGGCTTATTGAGCTTATAAGAGAGAATAGAAGAGAAGATTGGATGGATTGAAATGAGAGAATTCATGCCCTATTTATAGTATTTTTATAGGCAGAATTCGGCCAGAATTCGGGTAGGAAAATTCAAAAATTTGGCCGTTGGACAACTAGCAACCAGCTATCCCTAAAATTAGGGTTCCTGATTTCTAGGGGACAGAGTTCGGCCCGAACTCTGTGTGGAGGCAGAGTTCGGCCCGAACTCTGTCTCCAGAGCACAGAGTGGTTCTAAGGGGACCAGTGGGCAGTTTTTGGTTCAGTGGAGCTTGGGATTTTGGGTAGGTTATAGACTAAGTTCCAAGAGCTCAGCATGACTCAGAGTACACAAGTCTAGACTCAATGAAATTATAAAATACAGACTCCTGAACACACTGAGAGCCGGAGACTGAGCTGTCATCTGTCTTGAACTGAATGCAGTCGTCGTGTGTCGTATTGAATTAATACAAATATTATTTAGTCAATGTAGTCAATATTTGGTTGACTGTGACTTTGTGTCAACACAAGGCATCTCCTCGACGATCCTAGAAAGCTAATAATGACCTGATGAGACCCACCAAAGTGCCATCCTCAGGTTCTGCAGGCTGGACGGGCTGAACTGGTGGCTCTCCTCTAGTAGGCATGACTCTGGAGGCTACTCCTGAATGCTGGACTTGATCTCCAGGTTGCTGCTGGTCCGCGGAAGGTGCTCCGTCTTGCTAATCGGCAGGTCCATGAATAATGCCGCTAAAGAAGACGACATAGGGAACAATAAGGAAGGACTAGGACAGATCAACGATATAAGCATGTGATCAGGTCAAGATTTTCAGGGATTTAGAAGATACGAGCAGAGATCAAGGGCGAGTACTGATTGAGACATCTATTCGGTAAACCTCACATATCTTGATTTACAAGATCTGCATGGGCCACCACTTAAACCATGTAACGCCCTAGAACCAGAATACTGGAGAGCGGGGGCGTATATAGCCAGCTACGTATATTGAAGTGCAACCCACCTCGCTATACGGTCACGACTGTCTAGATACATGAGGGTTTAACTACAAGCCAACAGTCTCCTATGGTCATGAACAAGCCTATTGTCTCAATCTCAAGCAAACAATAATAGTTACAAGATGTCAGAGCACCAAATATATAATAGCAAGGCGTCCCATACATTACATATTGGATGATCATGAAGCTAGTCTTACAAAATATCAAGACTAACAAGAGTTCAGTCATACATGATCAATCCTAGGATCTGTCAATCATGTTACAGCCCGTAGGTAGACAGTAAATAAAGGTGCAATGCGAGCTAAACAAGTGCTCGTCGGCTAAACGCCTCAAAAGAATATTTTTACAATAAAGTGGAAGGACAAAAAGAAACCCACTCGTTGCCAGGGTTACGCCTGGTGGTCACCATCTGGCTGGAAGACAGGTGGATCCTTTGGTGCTGCTCCGATATCTGGCCACACAAAACCAGCTGGGTCAGACCCCAGAAAGAGCAAGTGCCACAAAGGAGGCTTCACTTAGGAACTAAAAGCAGCAAATCATAATAGAATATTAAAGATAATAAATAAAGAACTGATAATAATAGAGATAACAACAGTAGACTTAGTATGAGGAGACCATTCAAGTAGCCAGGTCACAACCCTTAAACAAAACAAGGACCGAGGTTGGAACCCTTCACCTGAATAGAAACCCGTCTCAACTACTTGTTGGTAAAGTACTACCTGATGAGCTTGACATAGGGTGTAATAAGACAATAAACGAAGAGAGGACACAGAACTGCTCCGGAAGCCAGGTTACAACCCTTAAACCAAACAAGGACCGGGGTTGTAACCCTTCGCCTGAACAGAACTGGACCCCTGATCTTTATTGTTATCGCTAGTATAGATAATCATGTCGCTGAAATAAGTAAAACATGACGAGCATGGCCTGGGGTTATAATAAGACAATAAACGAAGAGAGGACACAGAACTGCTCCGGGAGCCAGGTTATAACCCTTAAACAAAATATGGCCCGGGGTTGTAACCCTTCGCCTAAACAGAACTGGACCTCTGATCTTTATTGTTAAGGCCAGTATAGATAATCATGCCGCTGAAATAAGTAAAACATGACGAGCATGGCCTGGGGTTACAATAAGACAATAAACGAAGAGAGGACACAAAACTGCTCCGGGAGCCAGGTTACAACCCTTAAACGAAATAAGGACCGGGGTTGTAACCCTTCGCCTGAACAGAACTGGACCCCCGATCGTTATTGTTAAGGCAAGCATCAATAATCATGTCATGTCACAATCTTGCACAGGATCATGATAAGACTATGCAGGAATAAACTAAATCCAATCAATCACGGCCAATCAAGAGTACGGCTTGATACTTTTAACTAACTAGGGTTATCACAGGCCTAGTTACTAGCAAGATGTAATGAGATTATTCCAACAGCCACAAGCCCTACAGACCATCTGGTTAGCCAGGTCGAATGCCCGTTTATGAAGAATGCAACACGTGACTATGTGCTGGAAATATGTCCTACTCGTCGGTAGGCTACAAGTCCACTTAATGCGCCCAGATAATGGGATTGCCTGTAGCTGGGAATCTCTTCATGTCTACTGAATTATTCTAGTTTATTAGCCTTAGTCAATTACTGTAGGTATCCCTGACCGTGGTACTCAGGGATCCCTATCCTAGACATGATGTAAGACAGTACCAGTTTATTTGTACAAACATAATCGCCCACGGTGTCCAGGTCTTTCATACTTGTCATGTCAGGCTAGCTGTTGATATATCATGTCAGTTTGCTTGCAAATAGTGTGCCAGAGCGGGCCATTATCGTGTTCTATTCTTACCATATCATGAATGAGAGAAACTTGCATAAAATAACTAGTGACGTATTCTTGAAGCCAAGGAAAAGATCTATAACTTTCATGTTATGAGTTTTTTTAAGATTCTAGCTACAAAACAACTTAAACAGGCAAAAACAGTAAAATAGCGCAATTCCGACGCATGGGATTCCTGCACAATCGGCGCATGTGATTCCTGCACCATCGACGCGTGGGATTCCTGCGCAATCGGCCCTTGGGATTCCTGTACCATCGGCGCGTGGGATTCCTGCACAATCGGCGCGTGGGATTCATATGCAATCGGCGCGTGGGATTCCTGCACCGTCGACGCGTGGGATTCCTGCACCATCGGCGCGTGGGATTCCTGCGCAATTGGCGCATAGGATTCCTGCGCAATCGGCACGTGGGATTCCTTCGCAATCGGCACGTGGGATTCCTGTACCATCGGCGCGTGGGATTCCTGCACAATCGGCGCGTGGGATTCCTGCGTAATCGGCGCGTGGGAAACTCACGTTGCGTCTTCAGTACATGTGCGTAGGGAACCTACGCGCATGACACGCTTGGAGTTAAGGGATGCGTTGCCGGAACTTCACAGTACATGGCCTCCCGGCACATGGCCTCTCAGGCGCATGGGGGTCATCGTCCCCAAACCGCAAGTTCAGCCATGAATGTTCCGAAAACTTGCCATGGCCATAACTTCCTCATCCGAAGTCGAAATCAAACGAAACAAAAGCCAAAACTGAATGAAATTGAATTCTCTACAACATAGAACCATTAGTTTTCAAAAATAACCCAGTTTTAGAGATCAAAACAAAAAAAATGAAAAGTTACAAACTTATATCTACAAAAATCCATCCATCAAATCCAAAAATGCCAAGTTCTAAAAAGGCTTAGAATCAAGTAAGGAAGAGAATGGAACAATAAAACTTGAGATCCATCATAAAGCAAGTTTGTACTTGCCTAGCTCTCTTTCCTGGTAGGTGGAAGAGTAATAGTGGAGAAGAAGAAGTGAAGGAGAAGAATAAATGAGGAGAGAGTGTTAGGTGGAAATATAAATGAGGGTGGTGGTGGTAGGTAGGGGTTCGGTCCACCTAAAATCAAGTCAAGCTAAACCAGCAATAAGTTGAACCGAATCAAGAAGGAAATACCAAAATAACCATGCAGGAAAATACGCAATACGAGTCAAGAATACGTACACGCATACCAAGATACGTAATATGAATCACAGGCATTACAGAACTAGTCCAACCATTCCTTTAACATATCTTCTTTTCCTGACTTGTCTGATAAAAATATAAAGAAATTAATATAAAACTAAGATGAAACCAAGAGTTAAATGGATTCAACTTTCCAGTTAATTGACAGTAGTTACAAAGTAAACCATCTGTATAAACTCAACAACAGAAAAATTAATAAAATATCTTAAATAAATTAGTATGAGATAATATAAATTAATATTAGATAATATAAATTTCTATAAGCTTCACAACAAGCTTATGATACAAGGAAACCACATACTAGTTCACAAATTGCATGATATCTTAAACTATTAACATGGTTTGATCAACCTACTGGTTCACAGATAATCCATAGAAACCAAACTAACAATGGTTCAAAACAATCACAAACGTCCAAATTATGCACTAAGCAGTTATGATCTTCTACTAGTAAAATAGCTGTAAGGTTATATTTACCAGATAATTTCCAAAGTCACATGATAAATACAGATGGAAGATCCTTCTTAGTGATTGTTTACATAAAAGATAATATAAAACATATTTTATGTACCCCGTATACCAAATTATTATAAAAAAAAACTATGCAAGTGTAGCTTAAGAGGATACATCCCCCTATAAGGTTTACTCATAGAAGGTTGCCACAAGTGCATCTCCTATAAGGTTGCCATAAGTGCATCTCTCCTATAAGGTTCAAGTAGAGATGTTACTAGAAGTGCTCAGGCACATATGTAAGTAAAGAGGTTTCTTTGAAACACCTGGCAAGTTGACAAACCATATTCCATCATCACTAATATCCATCGATAAGTGGGACATGTAATTAAAATGGACTAAACCATCTAGATGTTCGATGTCATAATAATAAATACTGAAATAAAGAACATAAATGATTTGAATAAAGTACATTGTAGCCTCCGTTAATTACCAAACAAACCTGATTCCAGCTTACAATGAACAAAACAAAACCAAGTAAACAAAATATCAGTTCCACCTGAAAAATGTAAATAATTGTGAGATAAGAGGATAAGAAAAGAATATTTGTAATAGTAAAAAAATATTGTTTAGTTTACTCATGTGTTCATCATCAATGTTATGTTGTCCCTTTCAACAAAATCCTCCTTGACATATGCAAAGAAATATGGACAAAGCAAAATAAAAATAAAATATGTGAGCCTACGAGTATTTATCTGAAGAAACATTTATACACAAATACACACACAAGCGCAAAGCCACAAAAAATGTTTGGCATGTCCCGATCTGATACCGACCAGATACCAACATTGGGGGTCTATTTTTTGTCAACTCGGCAAAGAAAATTGAACGAAAATAACTAATCAACAAAGGTGTAGCATAATAAGATTGTAAAAACTAAAAACATGTAAAAGAAGAAAACTTATACATTGCAGGTAAACCAATCGGCAAAGGTGACTACTATTTCATTCAATTTTGAAACCACTAAGAAATACAACACAGAAAATACTTAAGCTTATGTCGAAATATAGCAAAAAAATCTAAAATTGTAATAATTTACTAATAGTTATTTGTTTTCCAATACCAAAAAATTCGATCCGAAACTACCGATATCGTCGATCCCGATTCTCATAGGAAGGGTCCGATAACGATACTAAGAACATTGCTTTCAATCCCTTTCATAATATAAACACAAGACTCAGATGTCTCTCTACTCATCAACCATCCAACAGGTATATGCCACCAAAGTGGCACATATTTATCCAAGGTTTAAAGTACGGGCCAAAACCACCAATAGGCTTCAACCATTTCGGACTAGAGTCAGTGTCCGAGAATCATTCCGAAAATACACTATGTGTCTTATTCGTGTCCGTACAAAAACATATTGGTATCCATGCAAATGTGTTCCAATTTTTCACAAAAAAATCCAATTTTCACAAATAATCACAGTAATTCCTACTTGAATGCATAATCACAATAATTTGACAAATTAAAATCTGCAAAGAACATAGCCAGGTTCAAACTCATGTTCCTGTCCATGCAAATGTGTTCCAATTTTTCACAAAAAAACCTAATTTTTTACGAATAATTATAGTAATTCCTACATGAATGCATGTAAATAGTGTAAAACACTCAAAGTTCAAGCAAATAATCTAGAACAAAATAATATGCATCCAAAAATTAGGACAAAGACTAAAAAAATTTGGTAAAAAATTCTAAAGATTGGGGAAAATATACCAAGCAGTAGCACTTGAGCACCTACGGTTGAAAGGTCGGACAGAGAGAGAGCAATGGTCGGAGAGAGAGAGCAGTAGCACTGGAGCACCTAGGTCAGAATAATGGTCGGGGAAAGAAAGAGCAGCAGTACTAGAGCACCTAGGTCGGAGAGAGAGAGAGAGCAGCATCACCCAATTTTTTGATCGGAAAGAGAGAGATAGAGAGAAAGATTTTTAGGTTACTTTGATATTGAGAAGTGTGTTTTCATCGACTAAGTTCTGAATGTTTTGGGATGGACGGTCTGGATTAATCCATTCGATCGATTACGGTTGAGATGGAAACATGTGGAGGTAAAGTTCCCCCTATAAAATTTGGCAATTAGCCGCCAAATGTGTGACATTTCTGCCGATCTATTTGGGACGGTAATGTGTATTATTTGGAACAGAAAATTTCATTAGTGCCAAATAGTGATCCATTTTCACAATCTATCCCAAAAAAATGCAACTTTTTGTTACTAAAAATATAGCCGTCCCTAGAACTATAATTTTAGGACTTTTTAGACTAGTCTTCCTTATAGTGTCGTCCCAAAAAGACACTTTTTTTTGTAGTGTGCAACAGAGTTGCTAAAAAGAATGACGAGAAAACAAGAGATAGAAAATGTTGATGGGGTGTTGCAGATCAACGTTGCTCAAAATAAAATTCGATCGTTTTCGTCGATCTTCTTTCATCGATCTTCTTTCATGAACCAGCAAGCTCAAAGAAATAAACTTCTGGAATGCTCATTGTCAACCTCGATCAACATATTAACTCTCTGACAATACTTCGTTGCTTCTAGCTGCTGCTAACTCTCCTTTCCTACCAAAATAATCTCTAAGTCAATCTTCCAAAAAAAATACTAGAGATTATATAGCATAGCCAATCCCCTAATAGTTCACTACCCATATGGATTATAAATCCAGAGAGTAACTACCTATTAAGTAGAGAGTTATGCTCACAAACCACACGAACAACCATTTCGCGGGAGCAGCAGTCCCGCACAGGAGCATAGCTCCACGTAAAAAATATTCTAAGATAAATACTGAAGATTTATTGCATAAAATAAAGTTATGTTAATAGAAATTTTTGTTGTCCACCTGAATTTTGATGATGGACTAAAAAAATCTTTCCGAGAGAAAAAAAGAAGAAAATAAAAATTAAATGGAAAAAATGGGAACCTGCATTCAAAAATAAATATAAAAAGGAAAATAAGTATGAGAAAAATTAATTTATAAAGAAGATATAATACCTTCCAAAAAATAGTAAATGTTACATAGGAGAGCCAAGCCTCTAACAATCAACTACCCAAAATCATTACCAGAATAAGTCAGATTAGCGACGCCTTTTGCGACGCCGATTGCTGGCATCGCAAAATTACGATTTTAGCGATGCTTCTAAGAAAATGTCGCAAAACATCGCTGATCAGTTACGTTTTGCGACGTTCCGAAGAAAATGTCATTATTTTTCAACATTTTTATTTGAAGTCGTAGAAAACATCGCTAATCAGCGACGCTTTGCGATGTTTTTTTAAAAGCGTTGCAGATTAGCGACGCTTTGCGACGTCACTAAAATGATGTCATAATTTTTTTTTACTGACACTAGGGCTGGCCTCTCATTTTTCATTTCCTTCAAAAAATTTCCCCCAAAAATTTTCTTCAGCTGATCTCCCCCTGCTTCGCCCGTTCGACCACCTCCGTCGCCGTCGCCATCATCGTTGGGAAGGTATCTCTGACCCCTTTCCTCCGCCCTCGACTCCTCCCCTCTGTCCTCGACCCCTCCGCCCCGACCCCTGCCCTCCGCCCCCGACCCCTCCGCCTCCACCCTGTCCCCCTCCCCTCCCTCCGCCGCCGACCCCCTCCCCTCCGCCCCGACCCCCTCCCCTCCCTTCACCCCCGATCACCTCCCCCTCCCTCCGCCATCGACCCCCTCCCTCCGCCCCCGACCCTATCCCCCCTCCCCCCTCCCTCCACCTCTGCCCTCCGCCTTATCCCTCGAACCCCTCCCCTCCGCCTATTCCCATTTATTATTAGTGATTGATGTTTATGATTTCTATAGAACAATTATCCATTTATTTCTCTGCTAAATCATGAATGCTGCCTATAGTCACACCTTGATGATGTAGCCCAATATACTGAAGAATGGGAAGGAGGAATAATTACTAAGATACTTCCAAAAATTACTAAGATACTTTCAAAAATTAGAGGAATCAGATATGGACCATATCGTGAGAAGAACGGGTCTATTATATACTTGGGTAGGATCGCAATGGAAGACACAATCAACAAATAATTTGATGTTCTCAAGCTTTATATGTTCAGATTAGCTATAGTGAAGAATTTAGCATGTAGTTTTGTTCAACCCTTATGTTTAGGTAGGTTATTGTTTCTATGTTTCCAAAATTGGTCTATTTTGGCTTTCCTCATTTTCCTTCTATTTTCTTTACTACATCGCGTGTTGTACTGAGCATTCCAGTTGAAACTACATTTTTTTTCTTTACTACATCACCGACACCCTCCCTTCCGAAACCCGACATACATATTTTATACACACACACACACGCACACAAACACACATTGTTTCATACTTTTTAAATAAAAATATAAATCCTAAATTTCTCAACCCAAACTCTTCAACTCCTTCTAATTCTCTACTTTGTATTTTGTAATGATTGGTGCTTAATTGCTAAATATCACATTAGAGTCCGATAAACCCGATGGACTTGACTGGACCTAAGCTTCCTCCAGGCTCGATCTTGGGCTTCATATGTTGAACCCGAGGTCGGGTTGGGCTTAGGCTCGGGCTAGGCTTATCATACATCTGTTTGGGCTCGGGTTGAACTCAAACCCGAACCAACCCACCCGAGTTACACCCCTAAGATCTGTATTATTTAGTTGAGCACTCTCAACAAAGTTACTTATGCCAAGCCTTATGGGACTATCAAAGTTATAGATTTTTTTTGAAAATCTAGTATAACGCTGATTGCCTCAAAAGGCTTGCATAAGTAAGAGTGTATAGAGTAAGTACCCTAGTAGTATATCGTAGTACTTAGAGTGTATAGAGTGAGTATCCTAGAGTGTATAGAGTGAGTACCTAAAGTGTATATCGTTGTACCTAGAGTGTATAGAGTGAATATCCTAGTAGTATATAAGATAGTTTAGAAATTGGGTAATTGTTAAGGTAAGTTTGGGGTTTAATTGAAAGTATCTAGAGTGTACCTCCCTACTCCCCTTCTTCTCATTTGGGTCATGTGGCATAAGTAATTGTCAAGGTAAGCTTGGATGGATGGACTTGTTGAATGCACTTATTGATGTTGGGTGGACTTGTGATGTTGGATGCACTTGTTCATTCATTGTGTATGCTGAAATGCTGTCTTTTATACCAAATTAGCTGCTGGAATGCGATACTGGAATGCTAGATTTTTTTTGGATTTTTTCTGAATTAGCGACGTTCTACGACACTTTGCGATGCTTTGTGACACCAGGAAACGTCGCAAAGCATCGCTAATCTGTGACGTCATGTGAGCGTCTTAAAATGTCGCCAATCAGCGACGTCAATAGGCATCACATAGCGTCGCAGATTTGCGACGTTCTTAGACGTCGCAAAAGGTCGTAAATTTGCGACGTCCGATGACGTCGCAAAATGTCGCAATTCTTGTATTAGTGTGTCAACAATCTGGTGTCAATGCGTCACAAATTTTTGTCGCAAAATGTCATAAATTGGCAGCGTCAGTGGAGGTCGCAAAACGTCACAAAATTGTGGCGTCCATGGGCCTCACAAATCGCGTCGTAAAGCATCGCAATCCTACGACATCATTAAGGTCGTCGCAAAACATCGCCAATCTGCGACATTTCTATTTACGTCGCAAAGCATCTTAAATCTGCGTCGTTTTTCGACGTTTTTCGAATCTACGATTAGCAAAAGTGCGATGTCCTCAAAAAGTCGCAAAAAATGTCGCAGATTCAAACTAGCGACATTTTTCATCATTTTTGTGAAGTTTTCAAGCGTCGCTAATTCATCAATTTCTTGTAGTGAAAGGACAGTAAATCCAGAGAGCAACTCCACACTATGGTGACAGTAACATCAAGTACTTGAACAACCATTTTGCGGGAGCAACAGTCCTACATGGGAGCACAGTTTCGCGGGAGTAGGAGTCCCATAGGAACCGAAATTCTGTAGGAGCAACAATCCAGCAAAAATTAAAGTTCCACAGGAGATGACTCCATGGAGGAATCATGGTTCTACGAGAGCAACCTCCCCCACAAAACCACAACCCTGTGCGACCCGCTGAGCCTCGTACGACCCTACATCCTCGTTGAAACCGCTTGAATCGTACACCAAGTTGTGCCCGCATGATCATCACGATTAGTGCGCCCATGCTGCCACTAAGGTTGTAGTTCCTCGCTCCTAGTGGGACGTACCGTATTTAGAAAATCGTATCTACATCGATTGATCATGATAAATTGAATTAAGACCCTTCCTAATCAAGGATTAACATCTTTGGAATTGGGTCCAAAATATAGTAGAAGAGAACTCTATATAAGAGTTTATTCCTCAAACATTTTTACTGTTCATTTTTTTATGCTTTTAGTGTTGGTTTTAAGAATACAATTTCGTTGATGTTTTAGAAGAATTTTATTGCTACCAATTTGTCAATTTTTACATTCAGAAATATCAATACTTCATAAAGAAAGTAGATAATGTGTATAGCTAAGGTCACTAGTTTAGCATATCATGAAGAGTTGCAAGCTTTCGGAAGTCATAAGTAAATCTAAAACCCTTTATGAGGATAATGTAGTCTGTATAAAGAAAATACAAAAGTCCTCATCAAAGGAGACATGACAAAGCACGTCTCACCAAAGTTTTTTGCACTCACAACCTCAAGACAAAAAGATTATTAATGCACAACAGATCAAGTCCTCAGAGAACCTTGCAGGTCTCTTCACAAAATCCATCATAACGTCTAAAATTTAAAAGTTAGTATACTAGAAACATATGACACCACAAAAATATTTCAATATAGTGACGGAAGTCAGCAACGGAAATCATTTGGTCGCTAGTCAGTGACGAAAGTGCTATGAACTAGCGAGAAAAATTTAAAAGTAAATTACACATCAAATGTTCCGTCTTTATTTTGTCTCTCTTTTGTCACTGTTTACTAGTGACATACTAGTGACCAACTTCTTACGTCGCTATAAAATGTTATATACCCTTACCAACATTTTTTCTGCTCATTCAATCGAGCAAAAACTTTTTGTTTCCCTCTAAAATTTCCTCCGACGGGCGGCGATCCACCCCCTCCTCCTCTGACCCCTCTCTTCTCTTTTCCCCCTCTTCCTCTCTGTCCCTTAACCCTCCTCCAATGATGAAATGGGACGTTGCGTGTACGCCACTCTGCCCCCTCCTCTCCGACGTCCAGGCAGATATTACGCCATAATTCGTCAAATCGTTCGTCCTCACATCAATTTATGTTGAATCGGTTATCCTCGTAGTGGGATGGTGTCGTACAAGTCTAAATTCCACTTATACAAGACAAGAATGTGCATAAGATAATTTTTTTGAACAACAAGTTAAAATCCCACATGCACAGAGAGTTGAAGACGTAGTATATGAAGAAATAACTTTTCATTAAAAACTTGCAACGAAGTGCAATGTTATTTTTGACATTAGATATATTGTTGTGGAAACATTCACTTAGATAACAAAATATTTGACAAGCTACCGAATACTTGCCATTTCTTACATTTATACCCTTTCATACTGTAGAAGCATGAAAATTTTAGCAGACTGGACATATGCGCCCAAGTCACCAATAAGCTTTATGTGCCCAGGTCACTAATGAGCCTTATGCGCCCAAGCCACCAATGAGCCTTATGCGCCCAAAAGCTTCCAGTGAGGTCATATGCGCATGCGCCCAAGACAAGCTCCTCCAGAAGGGGGGCGCATAGCCCTGTTTCAGGCTATGCGCCCATGCCAGAACAACCCCTGACTCGGTCAAAGCCACGATCAAAATGTGCACCGAAGCATACAACCACGTCAGTCTCCATGAGCAGTCGTGCACTGAAGCATGCGGCCACGTCAGCACCATGATCAACCCACGACCACGCAGCCTGCATGCGCCTATGTCTTATGCACCAAAAGCTGAACCATGCGCCCACATAAAAACAGTGTGTTTCCTCATGCAGGCGCATAACATCATTCCAGCTCAAGAATGACAGTAAAAAGCGGTCTTATCCCTCTTCAAAACACGGAACGAAGAGCATTTTCAAGAGCCAAATTGCTGCATTTCTTGCCTGTGAGCCGAGAGTTAGCAATTTTCTTAGGTTTTCTTCCACTTTTGTAATCGGAGTGTCAACGGAGTAAAGAAGCAACTGCCGCTCGATCTCCATCGTTCCATTCCCCAGAATTCTTTCTTTGTACTCGGGGTTCCTCAGCGCGGGATCTCTCAGACGTACTCGATTTGTGGTACCTTGTGCCAATAAAGAAAAGATAGTGTTTTTTCTTCTTTTTATGTGTGTCCACAAAAATGGTGACTCTGCTGGGGCCTACCTTTTCCTCTGACGAGAAGGTGGTGACGCAATCTGATACCGACAAAGTAGGGAGCACTCAGAAGATGCTGATCGTGAAGTTCGATCAGCAGGCGTTCGAAGATATGCTCTCGAGGGATGGCTCTACTCCTTCAAAATCAGCGAAGCCAAACAAGTCCCGCAAGACTTGGCTTCCGAAGGCTCGTCGTGCATATCTTGCCAGTGTCATAGCAGATATGCAACTGAAGAACTCTGTCACATGGGCGCATGGCTCCACCACAGAAGCTCCATAAATGAAGAAGGATCACACTATTCCAGGATTTACTAGCCCAGCGACTTTATTCTTGTGCAACCAACAACAGAGTGTTCAACGCTCAAGACTTTGCAGAAGAAAACACTACGATGCCAAGAATCAGAGTGTTCGACACTCTGGGCGAAGCCAGCGAGGCTCACAAATAAAGGAGGCAAAGCTGGGAGAAAACTACCCTGCTCCACCAAGCATGCGCCCAGGAGAGTGTGTGGGTGCATAACCCTAATCAGAAGGCTTTTGTCTTAGACAGATTGGGCATCCAGGGTTATGCGCCCAAGGCCATGCGCCCAGGCTCAACCTTCCCATACTATGTGCCTACATCGAGGAAGCTCATACATGCTACCAAGAAGCATGCGCCCACAGCTAGACTCCAGGGCCTATGCGCCCACAGAAAAAAGACAGGCCCCAACGCGTATAGCACGGGGCTGTTTTCAAGGATATCACAGAACTTAGGTGTGGGGGTTGCCCTTGCACGTGAACTAAGTTTGGATGTGCCAACTCTCCTTACAAACCTACATATAAAGCTCGACGATGCATGTGACATAGGTTTTCAGGCAAAACTCCCTTCCGCTGACTTACGCAATATGTTAAATCATAAGCGTAAAGCGAAGGAGGACACAACAATTCATGGTGTACACCCATGCACCAGTATTGTCATCAACTGTTGTTGCTCCAAAGCAACGAGAGTGCCTCAGAGGTAGTCCGTGTTTCGACGACTGCATTTCTCTGACGATGAAGAGCCACTGTGTGTTTCATCCAATATGGCTTCATGGGGTCTCCCTTATGGAAGCCCCAATCAAAAATGGTGGACCACTAACCCAACTTTCTCTCTCAGTTCTGCGAGAAGGGGAAGAAGAAGTCTGCCAACAGATGGCCAGCAGGCTGTCATATTTGAAGGAGTCGATATGGGTACTCGGTCGAAGGCAAGATTCCGTATAGCTGACGAAGACTCCAAGCTGGGGGTAGTATTCCCTCAGAGTCTGAAGTGGATAACCTTCACACTGGGGGTAGCCTTCTAGTGTATGATGTTCTCTTCCAGTCTGATGACGACTATCTGCCTCCCCTACCTGAAGATGACAGGCTTGTCAACTCAGAAACAGACAGTATCAGTACCAGTTGTACTGTTTTCTCTGCTCATCCTCGCATGTTATCTATAAACATGGCGGACAGAGAAAGACCTGAAGAAGCCAGTGATCAGACCAGCAAACGGCTAGAGGGTCTTGAAATAGCATTTTGCTAAGATCACTGATATGCTTACCAGTATCATGGCGGTCCAAGCCGATGCGGCTGTTTCTCCACCTCAATAAAACGTCTCGACTCACGTCAGTTCGACTCATAGTAACAACCGTCCTGCATTACAAATAGAGTATCATTCCGTTGTGCCTCCTCCAAATCTTGCAAATACTGGGGGTGATCCTTCACCAACGACGCCTGACAACCATACAGCAGTCGTTTTCCAATTCCTGCTCAATCAACAGGATGCAATTGATTCTTTGGTTGCCTATCTCGATGCCATCTCACACAAAGATGAGCTTCAAAATATGGGGATATCTCAACCGTATCCTCTTGAATGGGAGAATGCTACTTGCCCTCCTAACTACAAGCCGCTGACGCTAAATTCATTTGACGGGATGACTTATCCTCGTTAACACATGACATACTTCAACACGCAGACTCTACACCTACCCTGGGATGATCTATTCTTGTCAAAGCTGTTTATTAGCACCTTGCAGGGGATAGCTTTTGAATGGTTCTGCAGTTTGCCAGACGGTTGCATCAACTCTTTTGAAGACTTGGAGAGGTTGTTCCTCAACTGGTTTTATGAGAGTGGTATACATGTTAGTATGTCCACCCTCATCGAGACCAAGCAAAGGAGGACTGAGTCTGTCATTGATTTCATCGAACGCTTCCAGCGGCTAACATTGAAGATGTCCTTTGGCATACCAGACTCAGAGCTTATGGATACTTACCGACATAACTTCCTTCCTACAGTAAAGTTCTGTCTGGGTATACATAAATATGATACATGGCCCGCTTTCATTGGGGCCGCTGATGCTGCTGAAAATGATGTTCCTAATCTAGAACTACTAGGGTTAAAAACACCCAAATCTGAAGACAAAGGCAAGCATCCTCAAACTATCCCTGTCCGTAGGGGTAAAGGGAAAGAAGTCCTGAAGGTCGACATTTCCAAGGGAGCTTCCAATTCTCAGAGCGCCTCCGACAAGCCTAAGGAGACCTTCTCCTTTGATGAAGATGATGTCATTACCATTTTTTACATTGACGAAGGGTAACAAACTGATATTGCTTCCACCACGACATCCTGCAGAGGCGAACCAACTCAACGATCCCAAGTACTGTCTTTATCATCAGTACATGCATCACTCTACCAAGGATTACATCGTCCTGAAGACAAAGATACAACAGCTTATCGACAGCCAAGTGATCAACCTCGAAGCTGAAGACAAGGTCGTATCTTCTAACATGATCTTCCTTCAGTTTGGTGACTTTCCTTCCACAAAAGTCCCAGATGGCGTGGTCCCGATCCCCAAGACAATAATGGAAGTCGTCAACCTGCCGCCAGCTCGCAACTCAACCTTGGTGCCACTCACGACTGAACGTGGTTAGATCATGTGGGTCCATCCGGACCTTGTGCAAGAAATGACGCAAGGGGTGGTATCTCCCAAAGCAAAAAAGGGAAAAAAAATACAAGTCATGCCATATGGTGTCTTCTCCCATCTACGAAGTTTTATCTGGCGAAACGCGATCCGGGAAGGCTTACCTATGGACTTATGACCCTGTACAAGAAGAAGTAGTACCTTCTCAAGCTCATGTTGCCCCCACAAGTTCAGAAGTCGACCCATCTAAGCCTTCAACTACCGACAAAGCCAAGCAGAATGAGACGCAATTTGACAAGTCTTTGAAGGCGCCAGCTCCTGAAGGCATAGATCGGCCCTACAACTTTGACATACTAGCACAGCTAGCCAATACACCTGTCAGCAGGTTGTCTCTGTTCGATCTATTGTGACTCCCCAAAGAAACGCGGAAGGCCTTAAGTGAGGCATTACTACATGCTGACTCTTATCTCGCTGAAGTCAAAGCCCCCGCTGAAGACCCTGTCTCCTGTCCCCACTGCTACAGTACTATGGAAGTGGTGCCCAACATCACCTTTTCAAAGGAGGACGTGCTACTCAAAAATAATTGTCAAGATAGACCTCTGTACTATACAGGGTATATCGGGGCGATTAATGTGGATCGGATGCACATCGATCCAGGTTCCTCCCTCAGCATCATTCCTAGAAGTTTGCTTCAAATTTTAGGAATCCCTCTGCACAAGCTATCTGTAACCAATACAACTATCATGGCTTTGTGATCGATGCCAATGTATTCTACAATGTCTTATTGGGACGTCCACGGATACACGAAAACATGATCGTTCCTTCTACACTTTACCAGTGCTTCAAGTATGTCAACAACGATAGCGTCGTGAAGGCAGAGTTTGCCGATGTCGATCCTTTTAAGGGCATCGAAGCTTACTATGGAGATTCGGTACTTTACCAATCTTAGCCCTCCAAGGATGACGGCAACGAAGCTGACGATGAAGCTGAAGCAAGTTCATCCTCCAATGATGGCCCCCTGATTATCCAAGTTAAAGGACGTACAACTCCAAAAAGTACTCCGAAGCCTCTTATAATTAATCTGGATGAAAAAGAAGAACCCTGGTAAGGTCAAACCATTAACCATCACTCTCCGTAAGACACCTCGGGTGGAACCTGCTGAGGTTCGTCCTTCCAATCTTGAAGAATTACCTTACGTGGTGAACTTGGTCAAGACCATGGCTCCTCTTCCAGATGATTATCCCTTCAAGGAGTATATCAATACTCATAATAATGTACCTTTAGCGGATAATGTTATCACTGAAGAAGAACTTGCGTATTTTCTTAGTAAAGGTTTACCTTTGAATTACTTTGATGTCTATCAATCTGTAAATCACTACATAGATACAATATATGCTCTAGAGAACGGTATAGGACCATACCTTTGCATGCCGATCACGATGCCTCATCTACGGGAAAACGTTTACCCAGAAGATATCCACTACTTCATCGTTCCAGCCAGAAAGAAGGGCGAAGAACTAATCATCTTCGGTCGAATAAATGGCAAAAGAAAGTTCATTTCGGACTCTACTTCTCCCAATCACAATACAGAAGCTGTCTATGACTCTGAAAAAATGTAGCTTTTTCGATATAGTTGGCAGGCCAAGAATATCATCCAGAATATAGGATATGATATCAAAAGCGACCAGGGGCTAAACTACGGCCGAGGATGACGGTTGCCAATACGTCACTTTGCTCCTCCCGGCAAACCCGAGAACTACTATCAACGAAATAGTATTGGGTTGGATTATGTTACTCCTACAATAACTTCCAAAATACCAGATGATGAAGCAGATCGTTGTTCTCATTCTTCTGATTCCTGGCTCTGGGACTCAGACTCCAGCATTGGCGACATGCTCAAAGCAACTCTGTCCTTCAACATGGTTGACCAAATTGCAGACGGTGTCCAATCGATCGAGCTTGAACAATGGGCTCAAAAGATGGATACTATGTAGGAGCTGCATTTTGAACAACGTGAACCACCCACCGAAGATGAAGTCGTCCAATTCAATTCAGAAGATCAATCATCTTTTAAACCAATCTTCATCAGCAAAAGTTTATCTGGTGATGAACGATAACCTCTTATACAGCTTACAAAAGAATACATCGACATCTCTGCATGGAGCTATGAAGACATGCCAGACCTGGACTCTAAAGTCGCCATGCACCGTCTAAATATTTCGTCTAAAGCTAAGCCAGTGAAGCAGCAGCAACGACGATTTCGACCAGATGTCATGGAGGCCATCGAGAATGAAGTCAAAAAGCTTATTGCCAGTGGATTCATTCACGAAGAACAACACCCTGACTGGGTTGCCAACATTGTTCCAGTCATAAAAAGAACAGTAAAGTTCGAGTCTGTATCGATTACCGTGATTTGAACTCTGCATGCCCAAAAGACGAGTTCCCTCTACTGATCACCGACGTAATGATCGACAATACTTGCGACTTTGAGTGAATTTCCTTCATGGATGGGTTCTCAGGCTACAACCAGATCATGATGTTCCCCGACGATGAGAAGTATACATCTTTTCGAACACCGTTGGGGGTATACTGCTATACGGTGATGCGCTTCGGATTAAAAAATGCAGGGCCGACATACCAGCGAGCCATGAACACAATTTTTTGCGATTATTTGCGTAAAACAGTGGAGTGCTACGTAGACGATATCGCAGTTAAAAGTTGTCTCAAGGGCAACCACCTCCAAGACTTGAGAACGGTGTTCAAACTAATACGCGTATATCAACTCAAGATGAATCCAACCAAGTGTTTTCTGGGAGTCTCCAACTTGGTTTTGTCATCACTTCAAAGGGTATACCTCTTGACCCAAAGAAAGTGAAGGCCATCCTCGATATGCATCCTCTAAGAAACCTTAAAGAGCTACACGAACTGCAAGAAAGGCTAGCCTACATCAGACGATTCATTTTGAACCTTTCTACAAGATGTCAACCGTTCACTCAGCTCATGAACAAAGGCGTAACTTTCGTCTGGACTGAACAATGTCAACGCACATTCGACGACATCAAAAAATACCTCACAAGCTCTCCAGTATTGGTAGCTCCAATAATAGGGAAATCTTTCTTACTGTATGTCCGCGCTATGGACCATTCCCTCGGTGCCCTATTAGCTCAGTAGAATGAAGGCAGCTATGAACAGTCAGTCTACTACCTCAGTCGCACAATGGTGGGTGCTGAGCACAGATACACACCCGTAGAAAAGGAATGCCTTGCACTGGTATTTGCCCAGAAGACGTGCCACTATGTGTCTGGGCAGACTATCCACATCATATCTAAAGTCAATCCTCTCAGAATACTCATGACTAAACCGGGTTCTCTTAATTCCCGTTTAGCTATGTGGGTAATGCTGTTGACTCCATACGATATGCTGTTCGTCCCTCAGAAGGCAGTAAAAGGCCAAGCATTAGCTGATTTCCTAAAAGCTCATCCGGTGCCAGAATCTTCCAAACTCTACGATAAAATCCTTGATAAAGTAGTGGAGTCTAACACCGCAACTGAAGAAATCCCCATTTGGTGAATGTTCTTTGACGGTGCATCAAGAACAGGACCTAAAGGAAATATTATGGCCGGAGTAGGCGTCGTGCTCGTGTCACCCGACCATCTGGTTATAAATCATACATATTCTCTCGTGGAACAATGCACCAACAACGTGGCTGAATATAATGTCCTATTGATCGGCCTGCAACTGGCAAAACAACTGAAAGTTGACTATCTAGAAGCTTACCATGATTCCAAGCTTATAGTTAGTCAGGTCCGAGGGGACTATGAAGTTCGTCACGAAGATCTCATCCCCTATCACAAAGCGACAATTGAGTTGGCGTCTAATTTCGCTGGATTCTTCATCGAGTACGTGCCTCGACTACAGAATATAGAAGCAGATGCTCTAGCCGGTCTCGCTGCTTCCTTGACTGTCCCTACCAATACTCAACAGTCGATCACAGTGTTTGGTCGAGAACTATTCTGTGTGAAAGATGCCTTGCATATTCATCACAGTTACACAACGAAAACAAACGTCGACATTAAAGATTGGAGATTTCCTTTCATAGACTATGCCGTTTATGGAATCCGCCTCGAGTACCCAAAAGAAGCAGTGTCTATCCAAAGGTGATCCCTCAGATTTTACTACGACACAACTACCAAGATGCTGTACCGACGCTCTTACGACGGGCTACTGTTACGATGTTTATCAGACACAGAAGCCAAACATGTACTGCGGAAGGCTCACAACGGAGTTTGTGGTGCACATCAACTAGGCCCCAAACTACAAGATCGCCTCAGACGAATGGGTTATTATTGGCCCACAATAATAGTAGATGCTATTGAATATGCCCAGAAGTGTAAAACTTGTCAGTTCTATGCTAATTTTATTCATCAACCTTCGAAGTTTCTACACCCGACGACAGCATCTTGGCCTTTTGAAGCCTGGGGCATGGATGTCATAGGCCCAATCAGCCCGCCATCTTCCAAAGGACATCGGTTCATCCTAGCCATAACCGATTACTTCTCCAAATGGGCGGAAGCTATACCGCTCATTGAAGTGAAGGCGTCAAACATGATTAGTTTTATCAAACATCACATTATCTACCACTTTGGCCTACCTCACAGGATCATCCATGATAATGGTCCATAATTTGCAAGCCGTGCATTCTATCAATTTTGCGATAGGAATCGAATCCAGAATGCAGCCTCTACTGCCTACAATCCAGCGGCTAACGGGCTAGCAGAAGCCTTCAATAAAACCATCATTAAACTTCTCAAAAAATCCGTATCTTCAAACAAGCGTGATTGGAATGAGAAGCTTGGCGAATGTATATGGGCCTATCGTACAACGGTCCGGACTCCAACAGGTAGTACGCCATTCTCTCTGGTTTATGGGAGCGAAACAGTTCTTCCCCTAGAAATCTAGATTCCTTCTCTTCGAGTAGCCTTAGCCAGTGAGTTGACTACCGAAGAAAGCTACCGTCTACGCCTACAGGAGCTCGAAGCGCTAGACGAAAAATGCTTGTTAGCTCAGTAGCGTATTGAGCTATACCAAGCACGTCTTTCCAGAACCTGCAATAAAAAGATGAAGGAAAGAATCTTCCAAGTCGGTGATCTAGTCTTAGCAGTGAGAAGACCAATGGTCATGACGCATAAAACAAAAGGGAAATTTTAGCCTAAATGGGATGTTTCTTTTATTATAGAATCGGTATATTCTAACGGTGCGTACCGACTAACCAAGCCTGATGGTGACTTGCCTATGATGCCTATCAACGGCAAGTTCCTGAAGAAATACTATGTGTAACCTTTTGCAAATAGTGTTCACATATGTTCAGTCATGTAAATGTACAGTGTGATGTTTATATTATTCGAAAAAAATTATTATCTAACTATTATCCGTATTTCAAGAGTTTTGAATAGGCCTTGGATAATAGGTCCTCTAAAATATTTTCCCTAGCAAAATCATTCCCGTTTTTGACTCTGTCTAAACTCGGTTTGACGAAAACAAGTCACGTCCCTATTACCTCTGAATTGTTTTTCGATAATTATTTCTCCAGTGAAATGATTAAGAAATGTTTTGCCATGTCCATATAACCTCTGAGCAAAGCATTCATCAAGGATAATCACGTTCATATTACCTCTGAATTATCCACTCCCACTTAATGTTATATATATCTTTTCATGTCCATATCACCTCTGGTCAGATATAGAACATCCTTTGCTATTACATCTATATTACCTCTATTAGCAGCTTCGTTCAACCTATTATCTATATTCAAAAAAACTTGAATATAAAATGGATAATAGGTCCACATCAAATTTCCCAGCATAATACCCACCAAAAATATCCTTACTACGTCCACATTACCTCTAGTTTTGATATTTCACAAAGCCACATTCATTCTGAAAAGATTCTTTATTCTTTATTTTGAACGTCTATCAAGAGATGAGAGAAAAGAGGTACAAGAGCCTTGGCAGCTGAAAAAAAAATAGTTACAAACAAAATGTCTAAGTGATACATAGTCGATTGATATTGTCCCTTAGAGCCGTAATTTTGGCTTCAGATTTTACGGTAGCTTGGCGGCGCGCCTCTTCTTGACGAGCGGCTTCATCCTCGAAAATGATTAGACTCAGATGCTCTCTCTCCAACTTCGTCAGCTGTTCTTCTAAATAGACAGAAGTGGTGGCAGTCATGGCAGCCTGAGACAAATAATCCTCCTGCTCAGATGTTTCCATCCTCAAGTTGGCTTCCAGTTGAGCAATCTCTCTCTTGGTCTGCACAATGTGATTATATCTCCCTGTAATCTTCACAGCCAGTTTATTCTTCGAGGCAGCACGTGCCTTACTTGAGGCGTTGAACTGCCCATACCGATCAGCCAATTTGTTGATCTCCTGAACAAGGGCATCCTTTCTTGCCTAGAAAGTAGCCTTCTCCTCCGCGAGAGCCGTGATTAAAGTCTTGTCTTCTGCACGGAATAGCGACATCGGGCTCCGTTGCTTGGCATCCCGGAACCTGGCCACCTGACCCTCCAGGTCATTCAGAACTTTCCTCAGAGTATTAGCCTGCTCTTCATAGCCGACAATGCTCTCGAGGGCTGCCACTTGGCATTCGGCAACAGCCTTCACAGGGCCAAAGGCAACATTCCGATTCAGGACTCCAGGAAGCTTTACTTTCAATACAGAGTAGAAAGCTTTAACGAATTCCTGAGCCATCTCGTCGTCTTCAGTAGAGGTCGTCGGGAAGGAGGCTTGAAGAGTTTCTTTCATGCCAGGAAGGGATACCTGATAAGAAGCCAAACCTGACAAGAAAAAAACATATACATCAGTAACCAAAAAAAGAAAGAAATACGAAAAAGTTGTAATTTTGTACCTTCGCCTTGCTCAACACCAACCTGGGCTACGTCATCAGTCTTGGCTTCAAGAAAACCGAGAGCAGGCTCAGGCTGTTCAAGAAGAACAATATCAAGGCCTTGAGCGGCATCAGGCTTGATGTCTTCCATAACCCCAGCTGAAATGGGAGCAGATTCCGCGACAGTCCCCTCAGCAGGCTGTTCAACCTCCCCTTCTGTAGCCGATATCGGCTCACTAACAGCTCCCTCCGCACCAGCAAATTTGGAGGAGCCGGGAACAACTTTTGTCCCTTCCCCAATGCCTGGGACAATCTTCGCGAGGGATTCCCTCCCCTTGTCTATAAGGGAACATACAGCCGTGTTCAGCCTCACGAGGAGCACGCAAAATCAAAGTCGAAAAGTCTCATCCGAAGAGAGGCACAAAGATAACGTACCCATAGGAGGATGAGCCTATTGGACTTGATTCTCATCTAAGTCCCTCATCACAGCTCCAATCGCTGACATATCCCACAAAGAAATGTCATAGGAGGGACTGATCTTTTGGTTGTCATCATGGTCTGGACCTTCGCCCTGATCATCCCATTGCTCAACCCTTAGAGCTGAAGAAGACCCGCCCTCATCCATCGATCGAGGACGGGCAGGGGACACCGTTGTCGTGTCTACTTCCTCAGATGAGGAGGCACCTACCTCATCTACAACTTCAGGGTCCTGTACAAAGGACAAACGCAAGGGTGAGAAAGCCTCTAAAGGTTTGACCAAAACAGCTATGGAGTCTAGGAAGGGATCTACCTCCCGAATGGTAACGGCCTGCAACGCCGTCTGCCGAGAATACCTTCTGGGATGAGGCGAGCCGGCACCCATGTCTGCGACCTTCTTCCTCTCCCGGGAAACAACTACCTTCTTTCTTTTGGGGCCGTGGAACCAGCTCGGTGGAAGCTTTCCTCTTATAAGGAATGTCGGGAAGAGGTTCTTCAGTATCCTCTCTCCGAGGTGCTACAACGATAGGCTCCTCAACAACAACTCTTTGTTGCGGCGCTGCAGCCGGTTCAACTGTGGGTGCGGCCCCTTCCTTTCTGTTACTCCCTATTACGTGCGCTCGTCCTATATCAGCAAGGGTAGTGTAAGCCCACTTCCTAATTTTTAATTTTTTTAATTTTATTCGTTTATAATTAATTTTATGGTCATTGTGAGTCATGCCAAAGCTTGTCGGTGGGCTATGACCATATTAAGGTTATATGATCTCTAGATATCTTATATATGTATTATTTAGCTATTTTATATTTTTCTACAATTTTTGGATATTTTTAGGTATTTAATATTTAAGGTTTTATTATTTTTAAGGACTTTCAGGATTTACTGTAAGGTCATACGGGGGTATTTCTGGACTAAATATTTTTATTTGGGCTCTAAATGACTAAAAATATTTTCTAGAATATTTTAGAATTTTTTTGGATTTTTTAGAGTTTTTGGAAATTTTTATATAATTAAAACATATAAAATTTATATTTTATAGGTTTTTGGAATTTACTGCGAGGTCACACGATGATATTTTGTGAAAAAATATTTTATTTATATTCTAGACACTTAGAATTATTTTCTAAAATTTTCTAGAATTTTTTTGGATTTTTCTACAATATATTTTGATTTATTTGGACTTAAAATAATTTTTAAATAGTTTTCTGAATTAAATAATCAATTATCCAGTCATTCACCTAAGCGGGGCCCACCTGTCGGTGCCAACTGCTACAGTGACCGTCTCTCTCTCTCCTATATATATATTATTATATTCGCCCACCCTAATTAAATTCCAGCAACCTATTGTGGGAGAACTCATCTAGGGTTTTCGACTTCCCGAAGCGATTCCCACCAACCCCGACGTACTTTTTGTGTGCTGTTTTTTTTTGTTGAAATCATATTGAGCTATAGTTTCTGAATATATAGTTTATTTTCGTAATTTCTGAACCTAAATTTCTAAAAAATTCGTAGAGTGCTAGTTGTCCGAAATTTGACACATTTTGGCGTTTTCAAGATTTCGGGAGAACCAGAAATCGAAATCATGAAATGTTTGAAGTTTCTGAAACCTAACACAGAGCTCTACGACATATAATTTTTCCAAAAATTATCGTTCATCTAGTATTTTAGTTATTCTGTTGAACTCAGAATTGATCGGTTGATCACCGTTTTGGTCACGATTAGCCATAACGGCGATCTCTTTTGATCAAAACATGATTTTGCGGCACGGTTGATTTCAGCGCACTCGTTGCGCTGAAATCTACAAAGGTGCACTTTCAAAATCTAGAGTTCACAGCATTGGACTAGATAGTTGACGACATGCCTCGATTTGCGTGCCTTAGTTTCCAAAATTGAAAACATGACTTTTGATGGCCAAACTTGCACGTTTAGGTTATATTCAGATTATTATTAGGCTAAATTAGATTTTTAAGTGAATTATTCCAGAATTAACTATTAAAAGATTAGTAACCTAACTAGCCACTATTCTATGAATTTATAACTAGAACATTAGAATTGACTTGTGGTTTTCGTGCACGGTTCGTGGTACGATATGTATTATAGGTTGACAACTTCTAGATCGGCATTCCTCTCATCCTTTACTTGTGACTACGGTTTGTGCAAGGATTCAGGCAAGTACAGTATTCTATTATGTTTTAGTTCATTATAACGTTTTTTCTATCGTTTTCTTGTTTGATATCCTATTGAGACATTGCTTGATATTCCATGGACACACGATTGTGACACCATAGTTATTGTATCCTTCTTAGTGTAACATTGACCGTTATTGATTGTTAGAGAGTCGGAAGGGGAAATACTCGGTAAGTACGTGAACAAACCCAAATATTTTGATTGTGGATAGCTAAGTCATACACCCCACGTATGAGTTAGAAGTACCCTATTATTGTGGATAGCCATCGTATGATGTGCCATATTAGCCCAGCCGTTCATGTATTAAAAGGTATTTCACACACACATTATTGTTTCTATTTTTTCTTTATCTAGCTCTAGTTCATATCTTGTTAGTTCAAATCTTATTAGTACATACCTTGCTAGTTACATTCTGCTAGTTCATATCTTGATAGTTCATATCTTGATAGTTCATATCCTGTTAGTTTATCTCTTGCTAGATCTTTATATACCCTTGTCATCATTGTTTCTCGTTGTTCTAACTTAATTTGGACTAACAACATTAATTGCAATATGGATGTAGTCTGCTCCTTTCCTGACTGGATCGTTGTTATAGGTGAGATTGACGTGCCTACTCTTGCGCTATGGACCATACGAGGGAAAGATAGAGACTCGAAGGCCAAACCATAGAAGACTAGTTAGATGTGTGGTAGTTTTCTATAATTGTAAAAGCTTGCATTCTTCTTCAAATGTAAAATTTCTATATTTTGTAAAGTTGAAATTGTTGTTGTGTATGAGCAGTTAGTATTTATGAGCACTTTATTTATTGCAGCTAGACAGCGTACTACCGTCGATATCGCGGCGTAGGCTGGGCTTGGACACGTACTCGTATCCCGAAAAGCGGGTGCGGATCGTGACATGTTTTTATGGTGGCCCATACAGATCTATTTTCGTAAAAGATCGTGAACTTGTGGTAGTACTTAAGTTAGTCGTACTACTGCAAGCCTGCGACTAGGATGCTCATTCATAATTAGGTTTGATTTGATTTTATGAGAATGAATAGGACTATGAGTCCCTTATTCAATTCGACCCTTGGATAGTTAAGATTGTTAAATAGGCCATGTGATTTAGCTAATAATTTATTAAAGTCTCGGTATCTATAAATCGAAGAATTTTTCCAAGAGAATATGTTATTTTATTTTGACATGTTGGTAGGATCCAAGGTGGGTAGAATATACATTTGGTAAGTTAGGACTTCATAGAATTCAATTCCTAATTTTGATCATTTTTTGTGCCATTTTATCTTCTGCCTTCTCTAAACCTCGTTTTATTTTCAAAACTATCTTGCGATCGTTTTATTTTTTATTCCTAATCTTGTTTTAATTAACTATATATTAATTTAAGCCGTCTTCGTATATTTTGTGATCGTTTTGTTTTCAAAACTTATACTTTACTCAAGGATAGATACTTATATTTTCTTATCATGATCGACGTATTTGAATTTATTGAAGTTCCTTTATAATTCTTACGGATATAGTTAAAATAATTTTTGGTGACATACAATGGTAAGACAGATTTGCACTGTCCCCATTTATTTAAATTATGGAGACTGCGGGTTCACTGCAGTCAACAGCGCATTGGCGTGGCATGACCCCTAAGTTGAAATAATTTTAAGTATGTGTCGGCTGTCGAATATTACTAAAACTATATCCTAGTTGTATTATTGATCTTTTGATTTATTATGTCAATATTGGGTAGAGTTGATAAAGTGTTCGATAACATATCATACTTGAGTCATGAAACCGAGGGTTCACGGCAGCCAGATGTACACTGGCGAGGCAGGGATTCTCGGTTAAATGACTTCGGATAAACTTATGATTTTCGAATATCATAGCGACTATATCTTTTATTGGCATACGACTATTAATTTTTTTTCTTTCAAATTTATTTGATGTCTTATTTCTTGCTACCACCTTCTCTACAACTAGTAGTTCTTTATTTCTCTCATATTTTTCTATTTTTGAATTGTCATCTTTTAAACCTATTTTGATTTCCTTCTAATATATTTCTAAAACGTATTTAGATTTTGATTCTATATGCCAGATCAATTTCGATCATTCATCACATTATTTTCTTAATTATATTCTTTGTCCTGCTTATTCATATCGATTGGTCATGTCATATTTTGATGATATTCTTGGATGTGCCTATTTGTATCTTTTAAAATTTTGAGGATAAAATTTTTTTAAGGTGGGTAGATTTGTAAGCCCACTTCCTAAATTTTTAATTTTTTTAATTTTATTTGTTTATGATTAATTTTATGGTCATTGTGAGTCATGTCAAAGCTTGTAGTGGGCTATGACCATATTAAGGTCATATGACCTCTAGATAGCTTATATATGTATTATTTAGCTATTTTATATTTTTCTACAATTTTTGTATATTTTTAGGTATTTAATATTTAAGGTTTTATTATTTTTAAGGAATTTTCAAATTTACTGTAAGGTCATATGGGGGTATTTCTGGACCAAATATTTTTATTTGGGCTCTAAATGACTAAAAATATTTTCTAGAATATTTTAGAATTTTTCTGGATGTTTTAGAATTTTTAGGAATTTTTACATAATTAAAACATATATAATTTATATTTTATAGGTTTTTGGAATTTACTGCGAGATCACACGATGATATTTTGTGGTAGAATATTTTATTTATATTCTAGACACTTAGAATTATTTTCTAGAATTTTCTAGAATTTTTTGGATTTTTTTTGCAATTTCTTTTGATTTTTTTGTACTTAAAATAATTTTAAATAATTTTCTGAATTAAATAATTAATTACCCAGTCATTCACCCAAGGGGGGCCCACATGTCGGCACCAACTGCTACAGTGACCGCCTCTCTCTCTCTCTCTCCTATATTTATATTATTATATTTGACTACCCTAATTAAATTCCAGCAGCCTTTTGTGGGAGAACTCATCTAGGGTTTCCGACTTCCCGAAGCGATTCTCGCAAACCCCAACGTGTTTTTTGAGCGCTGTTTTTTTTGTTGGAAGTGTATTGAGGTATAGTTTTTGAATATGTAATTTATTTTCGTAATTTTTGAACCTAAATTTCTGGAAAATTTGTAGAGTGCTAGTTGTCCGAAATTTGACACGTTTAGGTGTTTTCGAGATTTCGGGGAAAACCAGAAATCAAAATCATGAACCGTTTAAAGTTTAGGAAAGCTAACACAGAGCTCTACAACATATAATTTTTTCAGAAATTATTGTTCATCTAGTATTTTAGTTATTCTGTTGAACTCAGAATTGATCGGTTGATCACCGTTTTGGTCACGATTAGCCATAACGGCGATATCTTTTGACCAAAACGTAATTTTGCGGCACGGTTGATTCCATCGCAATCTTTGTGTTAAAATCTACCAAGGTGCACTTTCAAAATCTAGAGTTCACAACGTTTGACTAGATAGTCAACGACACGCCTCGATTTGCGTGCCATGGTTTCAAAAATTGGAAACGTGACTTTTGATGGCCAAACTTGCACGTTTAGGTTATATTAAGATTATTATTAGGCTAAATTAGGTTTTTAAGTAAATTATTCCAGAATTAACCATTAAAAGATTACTAACCCAACTAGCCACTATTCCATGATTTTAGAACTAGAACATTAGAATTGACTTTGGTTTTTGTGCACGGTTCATGGTACGATATGTGTTATAGGTTAACAACTTCTAGATCGGCATTCCCCTCATCCTCTACTTGTGACTATGATTTGTGCAAGGATTCAGGCAAGTACAGTATTGTATTATGTTTTAGTTCATTATAACATTTTCACTATCGTTTTCTTGTTTGATATCCCATTGAGACATTGCTTGATATTCCGTGGACACACGATTGTGACATCGTAGTTATTGTATCCTTCTTAGTGTAACATTGACCGTTATTGATTGTTAGAGAGTAGTCGGGAGGAGAAATACTCGGTAAGTACGTGAGCAAACCCAAATATTTTAATTGTGGATAGCTAAGTCATACACCCCACGTATGAGTTGGCCGTACCCTATTATTGTAGATAGCCATCGTATGATGTGTCGTATTAGCCCAGCCGTTCATGTATTAAAAGGTATTTCACAGACACATAGTTGTTCCTATTTTTTCTTTAACTAAATCTAGTTCATATCTTGTTAGTACATACCTTGCTAGTTATATTCTGCTAGTTCATATCTTGATAGTTTATATCTTGATAGTTCATATCCTGTTAGTTCATCTCTTGCTAGATCTTTATATACCATTGTCATTATTGTTTTTCGTTGTTCTAACTTATTTTGGACTAACAACATTAATTGCAATATGGTTGTACTCTGCTCCTTTCATGACTGGATCGTTGTTATAGGTGAGGTTGACGTGCCTACTCTTGCACTATGGACCATACGAGGGGGAGATAGAGACTCGAATGCCAAACCATAGAAGACTAGTTGGATGTGTGGTAGTTTTCTATAATTATAAAAGCTTGTATTCTTTTTCAAATGTAAAACTTCTATATTTTGTAAAGTTGAATTAGTTGTTGTGAATGAGCTGTTAGTATTTATGAGCACTTTGTTTATTGCGGGCTAGACAGCGTACTACCGCCAATACCGTGGCGTAGGCTGGGCTTGGACACGCACTCGTATCCCGAAAAGTGGGTGCGGATCGTGACAAATTTTTATGGTAGCCCATACAAGTCTGTTTTCACAAAAGATTGCGAACTTGTGGTAGTACTTAAGTTAGTCGTACTACTGCAAGCCTGCGACTAGGATGCTCATTCATAATTAGGTTTGATTTGATTTTTTGAGAATAAATAGGACTAGGAGTCCCTTATTCAATTTGACCCTTGGATAGTTAAGATTGTTAAATAGGCCATGTGATTTAGCTAATGATTTATTGAAGTCTCGGTATGGATAAATCGAAGAATTTTTCTAAGAGAATATGTTATTTTGTTTTGACATGTTGGTAGGATCCAAGTGGGTAGAATATACGTTTGGTAAATTAGGACTTCATAGAATTCAATTCCTAATTTTGATCATTTTTTTGCCATTTTATCTTCTGCCTTCTCTAAACCTCGTTTTATTTTCAAAACTATTTTACGATCGTTTTATTTTTTATTCCTAATCTTGGTTCAATTATCTATATATTAATTTAAGTCGTCTTCGTTCATTTTATGATCATTTTGTTTTTAAAACTGATACTTTTACTTAAGGACAAATACTTATATTTTCTTGTCATGATCGACATATTTGAATTTATTGAAGTTCCTTTGAAATTCTTATGGATAGAGTTAAAATAATTTTCGGTGACATACAATGGTAAGGCAAATTTGCACTGTCTCCATTTATTTGAATTATTGAGACTGCGGGTTCACTGCGGTCAGCAGCGTATTGGCGTGGCATGACCCCTAAATTGAAATAATTTTAAGTATGCATTGGCTATCGAATATTACTAAAACTTTATCCTAGTTGTATTATTGATCTTTTGATTTATTATGTCAATATTGGGTAGAGTTGATAAAGTGTTCGATAACATATTATACTTGAGTCACAAAACCGAGGGTTCATGGCAGCCAGATGTACACTGGCGAGGCATGGATTCTCGGTTAAATGACTTCGGATATACTTATGATTTTCGAATATCATAGCGACTATATCTTTTATTGGCATACGGCTATTAATTTTTTTATTTTTTTCTTTCAAATTTATTTGATGTCTTATTTCTTGCTACCACCATCTCTACAACTAGTAGTTCTTTATTTCTCTCATATTTCTCTATTTTCGAATTATCATCTTTTAAACCAATTTTGATTTTCTTCCGCTATATCTCTAAAACGTATTTAGATTTTGATTCTATATGCTTGATCAATTTCGATCATTCATCACATTATTTTCTTGATTATATTCTTTGTCCTGCTTATTCATATCGATTGGTCATGTCATATTTTGATGATATTCTTGGTTGTGCCTATTTGTATCTTTTGAAATTTCGAGGATGAAATTTTTCTAAAGTGGATAGATTTGTAAACCCACATCCTAAATTTTTAATTTTTTAATTTTTTTTTGTTTATGATTAATTTTATGGTCATTGTGAGTCATGCCAAAGCTTGTAGGTGGGCTATGACCATATTAAGGTCATATGACCTCTAGATAGCTTATATATTTATTATTTAGCTATTTTATACTTTTCTACAATTTTTGGATAATTTTAGGTATTTAATATTTAAGGTTTTATTATTTTTAAGGACTTTCAGGATTTACTGTAAGGTCATAAGGGATTATTTCTATACCAAATATTTTTATTTGGGCTCTAAATGACTAAAAATATTTTCTAGAATAGTTTAGAATTTTTCTAGATTTTTTAGAATTTTCGGGAATTTTTATATAATTAAAACATATATAATTTATATTTTATAGGTTTTTAGAATTTACTGTGAGGTCACACGATGATATTTTATGGTAAAATATTTTATTTATATTCTAGACACTTAGAAATATTTTCTAGAATTTTCTAGAATTTTTCTGTATTTTTCTGCAATTTATTTTGATTTATTTGGACTTAAAATAATTTTTAAATAATTTTCTGAATTAAATAATTAATTACCCAGTCATTCACCCAAGGGGGGCCCACCTGTCGGCGCCAATTGCTACGGTGACCGCCTCTCTCTCTCTCCTATATATATATTATTATATTTGCCTTCCCGAATTAAATTCCAGCAGCCTTTTGTGGGAGAACTCATCTAGGGTTTCCGACTTCCCGAAGCGATTTTCGCCAACCCCGATGTGCTTTTTGTGCGCCGTTTTTTTTTTTGAAGCGTATTGAGGTATAGTTTCTGAATATGTAATTTATTTTCGTAATTTATGAACCTAAACTTCTGGAAAATTCGTAGAATGCTAGTTGTCCAAAATTTGACACATTTCGGTGTTTTCGAGATTCCGGGGGAACCAGAAATCAAAATCAAGAACCGTTTGAAGTTTCAGAAAGCTAACACAGAGCTCTAAGACATAAAATTTTTCTAGAAATTATCGTTCATCTAGTATTTTAGTTATTCTGTTGAACTCAGAATTGATCGGTTGATCACCGTTTTGGTCACGATTAGCCATAACGACGATATCTTTTGACCAAAACATAATTTTGTGGCACGGTTGATTCCATTGCACTTGTTGCGCTGAAATCTACCAAGATGCACTTTCAAAATCTTGAGATCATAGCATTTGACTAGATAGTCAATGGCATGCCTCGATTTGCGTGCCATGGTTTTCAAAATTGGAAACATGATATTTGATGGCCAAACTTGCACGTTTAGATTATATTCAGATTATTATTAGGCTAAATTAGGTTTTTAAGTGAATTATTCCATAATTAACTATTCAAAGATTAGTGATCCAACTAGCCACTATTCCATGAATTTAGAACAAGAATATTAGAATTGACTTGTGGTTTTCGTGTACGGTTCGTGGTACGATATGTGTTATAGGTTGACAGCTACTAGATCGGCATTCCCCTCATCCTCTACTGTGACAACGGTTTGTGCAAGGATTCAGGCAAGTACAGTATTGTATTATGTTTTAGTTCATTATAACGTTTTCTCTATCGTTTTCTTGTTTGATATCCCTTTGAGACATTGCTTGATATTCCGTGGACACACGATTGTGACACCATAGTTATTGTATCCTTCTTAGTGTAACATTGACCGTTATTAATTGTTAGAGAGTCGGGAGGGGAAATACTCGGTAAGTACATGAACAAACCTAAATATTTTGATTGTGGATAACTAAGTCATGCACCCCACGTATGAGTTAGCCGTATCCTATTATTGTGGATAGCCATCGTATGATGTTCTGTATTAGCCCATCCGTTCATGTATTAAAAGGTATTTCACACACACAGTTGTTCCTATTTTTTCTTTATCTAGCTCTAGTTCATATCTTGTTAGTACATACCTTGCTAGTTACATTCTGCTAGTTCATATCTTGATAGTTCATATCATGTTAGTTCATCTCTTGCTAGATCTTTATATACGCTTGTCGTCATTGTTTCTCGTTGTTCTAACTTATTTTGGACTAACAACATTAACTGCAATATTGTTGTAATCTGCTCATTTCCTGACTGGATCGTTGTTATAGGTGAGGTTGACGTGCCTACTCTTGCGCTATGGACCATACGAGGGGGAGATAGAGACTCGAAGGCTAAACCATAGAAGACTAGTTAGATGTGTGGTAGTTTTCTATAATTGTAAAAGCTTACATTCTTCTTCAAATGTAAAACTTCTATATTTTGTAAAGTTAAATTAGTTATTGTGAATGAGCAGTTAGTATTTATGAGCACTTTGTTTATTACGGGCTAAACAGCGTACTACCGTCGATACCGCGACGTAGGCTGGGCTTGGACACGCACTCGTATCCCAAAAAACGGGTGCCGATCGTGATAGGTAGGGGCAAGCCTAGTCCCCGATAGAAAACTATGCTCACGGTCGTACCGAGAATGAAGGGTATTGACCTGAATATAGAACTTAGCTGCAGCAAAGAGCATATGAGTGTCGGGTTTATCTTCGAACAAGGTAAAAACTATCCCTGTACATCCAGCATTGTTGTAGCCCCATGCACGTGCCCCACCGATCAGACTCCCTATCGACTGGAGATGAGGACTGCGATTGCCTAAGAGAAGCTGGCTATAGCCGAATTGTCGTACAAAGCGGCTAGGCAAATAAGGTTCCAGGAAAGTGTGGTTCATGTTCCAGAACACCAGATGGGAAGGCCTAATAGATTGGAGCCAACGAAATGCCCCAATAGGAAGGCTAGTAGTGAGTGCTCCCTCATCTACTAGGGTGTCTCCTGTGCGACCACTACCAAATGGAGGTGATACTCTGAAGAATTCATAGTTCTGCAGAAAACTCAAAGCTCTCCCATTAGATAGTGGAAGGGTAACTCAGTTCTAGCAAAGTCCTTCCTGCCTTCGGGTGTTATCGCGTTCACAACAAAATGTCGCAAACCCCGTTGGATGGCACAGACCATCAATGGAAGCAGAGAAAGTTGGCGTCCAAAGGCCAGCTTTACAGCCGGAAGTATCATACCCCTGCTTATTCTCTCAATAGACCCTGAACCACCAAGGACTACGCAGTCACGAAGCCATATCATCAGGAAAACGGCTAGCACCGACTTTTTGACATCTTGAACTCGGCTTGCCTGAATAAAATAATAAATCGAGGAGTTTCACTCAGGATCATTACTATCTTCGACATCCATAACTCCGTGATCTGCCATCAACTACTCTATCTTAGAGCTCGTCAAGGGCATGCGAGACGAGAAGGTGACTGGGCCGTCCCCCCTTCTCTGGTGAAAATATAGTTAGTCCAGTCCCTCGTATGTGGAAGGGACCCCTCAGTCTTACCCTTCTTCGTAAACTGGTGACAAATAAAAAAGTGACAAAGTAACTCTTTCTGTACTTTCATCATCTCGGAGTTCCCTTTCTCCAAATTCAGGAGCTCTGTATCACAAGGGACGTATTCTGCGTATGGCTTCGTCCCCCAGGAAAGTTTGGATATTGCCTGCATTTCGTGAAGAGCCAAACCCATCTACCTACCCGGAGTAAAGAAGGTGCACGTATGATGGTTGTACAACTCTGCCAAGGAGACAAACATCGGCCAGCTAACCTTAATATCGTATTGAGTGGCCCTAATGGCATAAAGAAGACTGACAGCTTTTAGGGTGGCCTCGTAAGTCGAGGGCACCTATCTAGTAAGGTCACTCCAGAACAGGACAAAATGTCTCCAGCCATCCATCCGCATCTTCTCTCCTAGATACGACTCCTTCTTCGACAACATCAAGTTGGAGAGAGTCTCAGCAGCATAGGGATGAAGATCAGTTGGGATATCGTTCAGTATAACACTAGGTTGCAGCCCCCTCTGGAGTAGGTTGTGGAACCCTTGACACACTTGAACGTGTCCTTCTTTCGGTCACCAGAGTTGAATTAGATCCTGCCAGGAACAACCCCAGGCTGTTCAGGGGTCAGGTCCCATTTCATCTGCCTCTACACAGCCAGATCAGCAAATGCTGACAGAGGGTATTGGCGCTTCATCGATGGCAACCCTATTCTTTGGTCATTCAACTTAACTACCAAAGGGTCTTCCAGACGTATCGTCGCGTCATCCTCGAATCCTACACTGTCAACGAACAGGAAGTACGGCTTCTTCCAACGTCGTGTTTCTCCGAGCTTCTCATAATTAATCATCTGCTTCAGAAAGGTTTTGTCATGTTAAACTATGGCGATCGTTCGTTCCGTAGGTTGGTCATGACTGATCTTGGCCTGAACATTGCTGACCATATTGGTTATGAGGCTTGTGCCGAGGTCGTGGCAAGCAGAGCCGAAAGGGATACCGCCAAACTCCGGGACAAACATGTTAACTACAAGGACAGAAGAGAAAGTCAGACTTGGAATCTGCAGGAAAAACTAAGTGCTGAAGGAATCTTATGCGCCCAACAAACATGTAGACGCATAAAGTACAGCAGTATATGGGTGTATGACATGCATCAGCATGTGGGCGCATAACATGGCAACATGTGGGCACATAGCATACCACGGTATTGGTGCATGCTTCTGTGGGCGCATAAGAATGCTCACAGAAGCATGTTGCCTTAGGCGCATGCGCCCAGACAGAAGAAAAGTCTGAGCGTCACAAATTAACGCTCGAGACTTTGTTTTTTGAGGCATGCCCTCACCCAGAATCGGGTCCTGGATTGGCGAGGACGCTGTCGCAGGAGGAGAGCCACTCGGTGCAGCCCCTTTGTCCTTCGTAGATCTCTTGGCAACCTTCAGAGACATGGTTCGTAAAGAAAGGAGATAAAGAGTCTTTTTGAAAGTTCTACGAGAAATAAGAATAATGAACTTTCTCTCTCTTTCAAAGCCTATTTATAGGCAAGGGCCATTTCCTATGCGCCTACTATTCCTATGCACCTATGCGCCCATTGCGCGCTATGCACCCACCATAGCTTATGCGCCTACGTAAAGACCCAGCCTCTTGTACACTATACAACTGCCATTTGCTGACATGGACAACGTATAAAAGATGGACCTCTTCAAATTCCACCCTGATGAATCTGTCAGTTCAGATTTTCGAAGAAGATCTCAACAGCCATCTCTCTGACAGGCTGGCCAAAATCTATGTGTCCAAAGGAAGAGCCGTGCTATGCGCCCACTGCATCACGAGAAGACGGTCCATGCTTCTTCCAAAGTATTTTGAACTCGTTCAAGTATCGAAAACTTTGAGGAGGTCGTGTAGAAGCATGAAAATTTTAGCAGACTAGACATATGCGCCCAAGTCACCAATAAGCCTTATGCATCCAAGTCACTAATGAGCCTTATGCGCCCAAGCCACCAATGAGCCTTATGCGCCCAAAAGCTTCCAGTGAGGTCATATACGCATGCGCCCAAGACAAGCTTCTCCAGAAGGGGGCACATCGTACTGTTTCTGTCTATGCACCCAAGCCAGAACAGCCCCTGACTCACTCAAAGCCATGATCAAAACGTGCACCGAAGCATACGGCCACGTCAGTCTCCACGAGCAGTCGTGCACCGAAGCATGCGGCCACGTCAGCACCACGATCAACCCACGACCACGTAGCCTGCATGCGCCTACGTCCTATGTGCCCAAAGTAGGACCATGCGCCCACATGAAAACTAGTGTGTTTCCTCATGTGGGCGCATAACATCATTCCAGCTCAAGAACGACGATAAAAATGGGTCCCATCCCTCTTCGAAATACAGAACGGAGAGCATTTTCAAGAGCCAAATTGCTACACTTCTTGCTAGTGAGCCGAGAATTAGCAATTTTCTTAGGTTTTCTCCAACTTTTGTAATCGGAGTGTCAATGGAGTAAAGGAGCAACTGCCGCTCGATCTCCATCGTCCCATTCCTTATAATTCTTTTTTTGTACTCGGTGATCCTCAGCGCAGGATCTCTCAGACGTACTCGATTTGTGGTGTCTTGTGCCAATAAAGAAAAGACATTGTTTCTTCTTCTTTTTGTGTGTGTCCACACATACATCGAAACCAAAAATACCTTCGAGATGAAATAACTTCAAAATACTTCAAACTAGAAAGAGCGTCAAAATGCCTCTCTGAACTTTAGCTTTGGCTTAGAAATGTGCACCAGCAACGTTCTCATCACTTGAGAAGTTATGGATTAGTACACTTGAAAATGTACTAGTAAGTGGGACCACTAACGTAAACCGGCACTAGTTATTAAGGGAAGAACGCATTCAAAGTTATATTAATATTTTAAACCAGATGAGTTTAAATTCATTATCGATGGCATACTTAAAGCAGTAAAATATAGCATTTATATCATCTCTTAGCAAGACCATGTCCGTCGCTGCATAAAAATAGAGATAATATTTACCACTTGCATAAAATAATAGATGAGCATGTTATCTATTATATATGCGGTCATTGGTTATATCGATACCACAAAGGACTATTACATACCATTTACGACGCACCTTATCAACAAGGGTTGCAAGCCCAACTGATGGTCTCACAAATGTCTCGTACTGAAGTATGATTTATAATTTCCTCTAGGTCAATTCGGTTTCGGTGCCCCAGATACCATTTCGAGGAAAGCTAAACCTTTTGCATAAGTTGTCCATAACCATGCAAATGCATGAACAATTTGTCACTTGAAACATAGGCATGATACGAAACAAAATTATGTAGTATTATCTCTATAATCATGCAATAGTTCACTTTCATCGAAGTCGTATATTCTGATTTGGCTACCCGTCAACACCAAACATTTCGAGGCACCATACCACCATTTCATTATTTTGTTTCCTTATAACACTTTATTGGTTTATTGAACCTTAACTGCTCACCTCGCATACAAAGCTGGTTTTAAGCAGTTTCATAGTTTTCGAAACTAAATTGCTCGCTTCGCGTATGAAGCTTATTATTCTAAGTTTAAAGCATAAGAATACTAGATATCTACAGTTATCCTATGTTCTACTCTTAGTGGTACAACATGCATTCAATAGTGCATCGTCAATTTAAATATTTTGAGGCAATAAGAATCTGTTGACGTGAAGGAGTAAAAAAAGAAGGGTCCAAATCACCCATGAAGTAGAGAATGTGTTGAGAGTAGGAGACCACTTCACAATGAATCAAACTTCTGTTACATGAGCTCCTACAATGGCATCAACATCGTATTAGAATATTTCTTCAATCCTTTCTTTCGAAATTCTCAAGAATGGATGTAAAAATCGATGGGAAAACACATTCACCAAAACCAAGCAACAAAAACATTCAAGAAAACCATACTACATACCAGTCCAGTTGAAAGGATTCCTACATAGAGCTCACTCACCGAGATGCAGTCAATAGCATCTAGGACTTATTCACACAGAAGTCGATCCATTAGTTGGTATGATTCTCATAGCATTTGTCCAAATCAATTTTTCTTTGATGCCAAAAAGGTTTTCTATATACTAAGCTTCCGACTGAGTTAGACTAGCCATCTAAGTTCCCAACTGAGTCAGACTAGCTGTAATGCCCCTCCCCGCACAGTTCAATAAGATGAATCAGTAGAAGCAATAGCGTTCGATCATGGCTATGCAATGCCTTGCTCGGAGTTGCGCTTGGTCGAGGTAACTCATTATTCATGTTGGTGGCTTCGATGAACTCGTTTATGTTTTGCCATTACACTAAGTAAAATGGATGTCATTTTTATTTTGAGTAGATAGGCTTGTTGTATACTGATAAAAGAGGCTGTTGCCATCACAAAAAATGAAAAGGGAGAAAGTTTTACTAACTTTGCTTTTATTTATGGATTAAAACGGAGGTAGTACAACAGAACCTTGACAACAAGGATTCTAAGTACAAAAATAAGATATGGAGAAGTGTGACGATGGAGATCGAGTACGTAGTAACTCATTTACTTCATTGACGATCGACTAGCAAGGGATAATTGCATTATCTCCGACTCACTGGAAGGAAAGACACAATTGGATACCCTTTTGCTCTCTTCTATGCTCTCTATGTGTGTATCTTGTGGTGTATGTATGTATGTCAGTCCATCAGTTTATTCGTCCTTGTGAGGGAAGCACATGCCCCCTATTTATAATCATCTTCACTGGTAAATACTACGCACGCCTCGGGCGTTGATTGGATAAAATATGTTGCAGAAAAAAAATACAATCTAGGTTGCTACAGCTGTTAACCACATGATCCGAACAGCTTGAAACGTGGCATTGATTAGGATAAAATCATTACAAAAATCTTGAGAGCGTTCACAAAATTTGTGTTGTTACACCCGTTTGTTACAGTTGTTAACCGCTTGGCTTAGTCAGCTTAACACGTAGCACATGTCATGATTTGAGGGAATCTCTCATCTGATACAGCGGTTACAACGCAAATGCCATTAATGAGAGATTAAATTATTTGTCTTATGGGAGCACTGCTATATATGGACATGGCCGTATAAGAACTCCTGGAAACACTACCGTATGAAGGCTCAGCCATATGAAGAAACCTGTTATATATGAACGTGGCGCTTCATAGCTATTTACTGACAAAGGGTAATCATGGGGATAATTTGATTACTGACGCCCATCACCTCGCACAGAGTACAGAGTGATTAAAGCATCGGACTGGTTGGTCAGAACGCATGCATCTAGGTTGCTTTCTGAAAGAAGCTGTATAAAGGATCATTGCCTGCTAGCCGCATGGTGGAAGGAACTGCGTAGAGGATCACTGCCCTTTTAACATGCGACTTCGGACCTTGGAGGCATGAGACAGGGAGATTTTCCAAGCTTCTGTAAGATCCCCTTCAAAGTTTTCAAAACTTGTTAAGTTTTGAAATACATTGAACAGAAGTATGGACACGTGGATATGTTGGTCGCAGGGACTGAATTGTCACGCTGTCAATATCTTTATTAATGTGATCCACTGCAATCGAAAAGATTTGTCTTAGATTTCGAATAACCTTCAGTTGGGGGATTCAAATCACCCTTTAAGAAGAGTAAGGCAACAATTATGCGCTATGATTCATCATTAGCACTTTTTCATCTTCCCATGCATTAAGTAATGCATGCGAAGCGTCTCCTACTCCTTCTATAAATATATAAGAGGATCATCACTTTCTTGCTGCTTTTTTCTTCTCTACGGCTCCGAAGAGAAACTCTCGCGAAAGGCATTCTCATGGGTCAGGCAGGGCTATCACCCGTCATTTGTCTACCATAGGAGCTATCGCCTCTGATGCCCTTCTTCAAAGACTGTCGCGATTCCTCCTCCGGTGCCGCCCTCTGACCCGAGGAGGAGGAGGCTACGGGAGGCTAAGTTGTTTACGATCGATCGTCTTCTGGCCATCCTTGGCTTTTCCCTGGAAGATATCGCCAACCCATCGAGTGGGACGTCAGACTTTGGTTCCCTTCCCCCGGATTCAGAGGAGAAGAGGTGGCAGAAAATGGACGCATTCCGTCGCCTGTTTCATGCCTCTGGTGTTCGATCCCTTCAATACATCGCGAAGATTATCGATGACTCTAACTCTAACTGCTCGTCCCCTTAGTTATTTTGTCGTTGTTTATTTTTTAATTTTTTTTGGCACTGGGCCATCGTGGCCATATCTTGTATTTCTTCCTTTTTATTTATTAATGAAGTATTTCTAGGTTTTCTTCTTTTAGAACATATTTGAATCGTTTGAGGATAACATTTTTTTGCTATACGTGATGTCTATGTATCCCAAAGCAAATATTTGCTTGTTGTGATAGAAACATTATCCATGGTGTACCTTTGCTGGATATAGATAACATGTAGTAGGTTGAAAGCAAAGTGTTAGTATGCTATCACAGGCACTCAAAAGTAAAACCTTCACTCTTAAAATTATATGTAGAAGTGAGAGTACGGCTCGATCCCATGTAAAGCAATTTGTGTAATTTTATGCTATGTAAACAAGGATGGGGGGAGAGAGTTTTGAATACGATAAAAAATTAATTTTAAGAAGATCTAAAAACAATTAAAGTATTGAAATCAATCAAAGAAACAAATATTGGTCTCCGTAAACATACACCATTGGGATCTTAAAATTGATCATTGATGCAAGTATAAATTAACTCATACATTGAATATTCATCGTTAGAAGTATCTTCCTATCTCTCTTAGGCTTAGTTAATTAGAAATAAGTGATCTAATTAGCGTTATTTACTAAATAATTCAAGACAAGCGTTGAGGATCTAATTTAGCAATTTCTTAAAGAACCAAGAGACCGATGAAGCAAAACAACACAAGCACAAGCTGTTGCATTTAGTTTTGTCAAAGTTTTTCTCCTAAGATCTAATAAAATAAATCAGTTCTTAAATATTGGTTGCTTCACAAATTAGAGAAATTAAACAATTACGGATTTGATATCTAATTTAGTAGTAGATCGAAATGAATAATAAACTACTAGGCCTCCTAGTAATTAAACAACGCAACCATGAAAATGGACATAGAAAACATTCAATACTCAAAGTATAATCAAACATAAGAAAAAAATTTAGTTCTCACAAGTTTCTTGATTCCAAGGCTTCCTTTTCCTTCGAACAACAAGAGTTTTAGCCGCACATGTTCATGAAAACTTTAAAAGAAATGTTGGAGAAGAAGAAGAAGAGTTGTGTGTTGTTCTCCTTTTCTTCATGATTTATACCCCTTTTATACACTCAAAATTAGTTTTTTGAACCCGAAAATATCTCCCCACAAATCCACTAAGTGGTAAAACTTCTCAAACAATAAAACATAGTCATAGAACAAGTAGAGAAATAATTATTTTAGCTCATATTTTTGTTCACAACATATTTGACTCAACTTTAAGCCTGGTTTTGTCCACAATACAACTGAATCTCATAAAACTCAAAACATGAAAGTTGTAGATCTTTGTCTTATGTTTCCAAATGTTTTTGAATTAGCTCAATTGTATTTCGGATGAAATAGTTATGCCTATTTTACTAAAAGATGTCAAAACTGTTCAAAATTACTATTTAGCTCAATTTGCATTTAATGTCTCCAATTGCATCCTATCTCAAAATAGAAGAATAATGAGTACCGTTAGACATCAATTGAGCATAAAAGAGTAATCATAAAGAATAAAAATATGATATTTTATGTTCTCATCATGTGCATACCATCGAAGGCACTTTGTTAGGGAAAGTTTTAGTAGACTCACTATTCATATCGTACTTGACAATTAGGTATGGATATCAAGAGAATAAGGAACGATTCCTAGGGAACGAATTAGGGTTAAGTGGACTTTCTACCCATAGCATACCTAGGACTAGGCATGGATAACAAGTTAAAACAATAAGAAATATCAGAGACAATATGAATGTGATAGTGGGAGTAAGGAGATGTCTTGCTCAAAGGTAAGAATAAGTTTCCAATTTAATGGACTTACGTTAGATGTACTACGCTGAAGAAGTGTACTAAAGCTATGCTATCACAACTATATCTCAATCCACATATAAATAAATAAAGTAAGAATAAACGATATATAATATAGTTGGCCGCCTTATAATACAAATGTTTAAGCAAACTCGAGAACAAAAATAAGCTTGCAAAGCTAGGCTAATAATAGAGTATATGACGATATGAAATATATAAAACATGGAAGAATGATGAAATAATAGCAGTACCTGAAGCATGAAGACACAAATATACCATCCATCTATCTATCTATATGTGCTCCGCAATAACCTGAAGAGATCAGCAGGTCCTCAGAGGGACGTAACAAGATACGGAAGAAACGTGCCATAATATGAAATAAATAAATATAAACATGAAATAAATAGCTCAGATCACAACACGATCCAGTATCCTGCCATCGAAGTAGTAAACCACCCCTATAACCAGACAAGGACAAAGGATGGCAAAGTATTCCGCGATAAGACACTAACCCATGCCATAATACGATCTGAATGAATGACCCGAACCACCACAATATCCATTATCTCATCGTCGAAACAGTGATCCACACCCACATCCAGATAAGAATAAGGTATGACCCACTATTTCATGATAAGACATTGTCCCATGCTATGGTTAGAAATAAGTACAACATCTCACCGTACTATATGAATGCATGTTGAAAACGACGTTGAACATATGGGTAGGTATAAGTCTACAGCATGAATCATAAGCCAGTGTCCGCTCACAAGCCGATGCTATGAACTATGAGCTACGAGCCAAACAAGCAACTATAAAACTATGAGGCTCATGACTCTGTAGTCTCCTCCATAGATTATGCAGTCTAAGGTGTTGTCACATACGACTACTAGTAGTCTTTCCCTTCCATGAATGGTACAATTTATATCCATGACTCGAATAACCAATATCTAAATATGAGTCACTAAACTAGACACAATCTAAATTCTACATGCATCGACACACGAATCGCTCCCACCGGTAGCTAGCTGAATGTGGAAGCTCATGCCAACACAATAAACCCTTATCCACAGTGCCATGTAATGCTACGTGTCATGACATGGAAGTTACACAACTTTTGGAAAACGTCTTCTACACAACTAAGTCATACACACACACCTATCATATCGATGCCATCATCAATATGACCTAAGTCATACTCGGATGCACACCATTATAACTACTATAAACAGAAAAAAAGAACATATATAAATATTTGAACAGAACAATTGATAGCAAGGTATCTTGCTTGGAACTTTGAAAACAGAGTAATCATCGATCCGACACCAACTGCAGTCGAACAATCACGAAGTCCTAAAATATAAATAAACTAAATCTATAATATCACCAAGATAACACATTACTATATATATATATATATATATATATATATATATATATATATATATATAGTAGATGACCTCTAGCGTAGTGGTTAATAGAGATGCATGCAGTCCGAGTGGACAGGAGTTCGAATCCTAGTAGGAGCAATTCCAGAAATAATTTACCTGGTTCCAAATATATATATATATATATATATATATATATATATATATATATATATATATATATATATATATATATATATATATATATATATATATATATATTCGATCACATATACTAACTAACTAGTATTCAACTACATATAATATACCCTCCACATATAGTATCATGATAACATAAAATAATACTTTATATATAAAATAACTATTTTAAATTCTGAAATAAATCTAAATAATTTGAAAAATAAAAGAATTTTATGTCAAAATACACAACAAATATTACATACTATATATAGGTACAACTAGTCAACAACCATAAATAACACTTAACAATATATACCATCAATGCTACTATATATGGAACTATGTTATTTTAGAAAAATAAAAAAATAATTTTATTTTTGGAAAAATATAAATAATTTTTGAATATATTTTATATATAAATATTTTAGGAAAAATAAGTCCAACACAAACTAGTTCAAAAATTACACAACTATGCCATACCGGGTTCCAATTTGGAATGCAAATCGACATAAAAATATAGAAAATATATATTCTAAAATTAATAAAAATAAATTAGAGAAAATATTATTTTTTTATCTCAATGAATCATATTAAAATTATATTAAACTCTTATGAAGTTTAGAGATCAAGTAGTCGAGTTACGGTGGACTTTTCGGTGTCCAGAAAACTAGTATCATGGAAATGATGCCATAAACGCATAAAAGACTTGCAAATATACACAAATAATAATTGTAGATATGAATGTTAGAGACCTTACCAAGGTTTTTTCGGAGATCAATCGGGGCTCAAATTCGTCGAGAAGTTCTTCGCACCAAAATTGGTCAATTCTAGACACGTTTTAGTGCAACAGATGCCACGGGCAAACGAAGGGGAATAGTATGAGTTAGCAATTGAACATAAAAGTAGGCACATAGGTCTATCTATTAGTTTTAGTTTCCGGCAAAATAGATGAGAAAAAATATTTAAAACCTATTTTAGAAGATGACAAACCTACTGGTTCGTACATAATTATGCTGCTAGAATAAGCTGATTTGTTGGACTATTTTGGTATACTATAAGGGGTTATGGATGTGTGAGGGTTTAATAGGATTGTAGAAGGTCATGTTAGCTTTGCAACAGATATTTGTAGAGTGTCACGGGAGGTCAAGAATGGGTCAAAACTGCCGTTATGCCACAAGGTGTCTCCGACGGCCAATGCTGAATGTAGTTTCAGGATTTGTAAGGTGAGGAGTAGGGGTGGATGTTTTAAGGAGTTTAATATATAAGGTTTTGGCCTCATATACATTAGGATTAATATGAAGGAGCTTTGGATTGATTTGGTGAGATTTGGTCATCAAATCAACAAATATGGCAAGATGGGTTTAGTGGGTTTCAATATTTGGAAATGTGAAAGATTGAGTCAAAGATACATGGTTTAATGCACGTAGGATGCTATTAAATATCCAAAAATCAATGAAATATATCTCTAATCAATTTTTGCAACCATAGATAGGCTCCACTAAGTTGGGTAGGATAGGTTTTGGTCCAAAGAATTATTCGAATTGAATTGAACACCGAAAAGACTATAAATGGGCCTCATGTGCCATTTGAAAATAAGTTGCACATGGGAACTCAATTAAGTGTGTAACAACCCAGACCCAAAATACGTAGGACTAGATACGTAGACATGCCAGCCGTATAATAAATATACGCAAGCTGTAAAATGCAGTATACCATGACAAACTAATCTCACCTACAAAAGAAAAGAATAAAAGATATCATAAATCAACTACGAATTGTCATTTATACATGAAGTCATTAGGCAGAGACAAATCCACTACCAACTACTTTAGAAGAGAAATAATATATAAAAAAATGAAAGAATTTGTCAAGCGAAGCAAAAGACGATCCAAGAGCGAGTCATCTTCGAAGGAATAGAGAAGATCACAGCCTTGGCTAGAACACCTATGGATGTAGGAACGAAAATTTAAAGCGCAATACTCTAGAGGGGTTGAATAGAGTAGGCAGCAAAAATTTAGATGTTAAAAATGTCAGTAGCAAGATCACAAAATATATATCACATATATGTAAATAAAAAGTAGAGAGAAAACAGCAAATGCAAACACAAGGATGTATACTGATTTTTGACTTGTGAGGAATAATCCAGTCGGAAGAACTCTAGCTTCCAGTTGAAATCCACTATGGAATGTCACAATTTTTCTCCGAAGTTCTTGCAACTTCTACAATGCGAGCTTTGATCCATAGTACTCAACCAACTTCAACTGTGAAGTGTCTTTCTTCAATCAAGCCTCTTATTACAATCACTCTCAAAACTTCTAGACCATACCACACTGGCAAATCGACTAGAGGATTGTAATTGGCTTAGGATTTGAAAATGAATAGCTTAGCACACTTTAGAAGAACGTATTAAGCTTAGAGAGAAGAAAAGAGAGAGGTGTGTTGAAATAAGAGCAATTCTTCTCTATTTATAGTTTTTCCAAAGGAAGAATTCAGGCAAAATTCTTTGAGAGAATATCGGCAAATAGCCGTTACATCCGTAACTGCTGGATGACCAAGTTCAAAATCCAACGGGCACTAATGGAACTCGGGGTGAATTCGAGCCGAACTCGAGCCAAAATCCCTTGGGGTCCAGAGTTTGATTTTTAGGATTTTTACAAATCGAATTTTGGGCTTTTTGAAAAGTTTAAGGCAGTTAGGAGCTTTTTATAAAATTGGCTATTTTCAAAATAAAGGATATTTTAAAAATATTTAGGGATAGCCTATTTGCCAGTATGACTCGGTGTACATCGTATTCCTAGACTCAATAAAGTAAGAAAATTATATTGAATATGGAAATACAGACTCATGTGGCAAAACGACTTCATTCTTGAACGGTAGTAGTGTTAGATCGCAATGGTCATCCAAGTAGCCCTTATATCGAGACAGGGTTAGATTAATTATTAAAATTAGGTTTGACCATGACTAATGGGCTAACAATCTCCTCGATTTTGATAATTGACAAACCTTGACCGATATAATATCTCGATCTTTTGATTTGAAAAGAATCAAAACTGTGATGTACTTGTTCAGCTTGTATGGTATTGTATCCTAAAAAATTCTTGTATCCTGCAAAAGATGTTAGATCCATTTTCTCCCCCGTTGTCACTTAGCAAAATAATTGCAAGAAGAGAAGCTCTCCGGTAATTCATACATAAGAAACAAGCATTGAAGAAATACAAAAAAATATTGTAAGCCCTTGACCCAAAATCCTCATTTTATGTTATTAAATATTGATGAATTATTAATTAATGCATAGATTTATTTTAATAACCAATGTATATATATGTAATAGACATATTAATCATTGTTTGTAAATAAAAGAGCAACATGGGGGTTTTCGTAATTATTACAACTGTGAGGGACTGGTATGCAAAATTTTGTTTAAATAAATTTCAAACGGCTACTGATAAAAACCAAGTCCCAGTTCAAATCCTGAAGCCGAGGTCAATTTAAATTTGGATTAATTCCTTCCAATCCCTGTGAAGGGATTCGACCCTATCTAGATTTCGAGTATAAAAAGAGCGAGGTAGCTGACCTTGCCATCCTCCAAACCCTAGAAAACCAAATTCCTTCTGCCGCAGAACTATCAAAGAACAAGCCTGAGGAATCACCCCAAGCCCTTCATTCGAAGCTTCAGGTACTCCCCTGTCTTTATTTGAAATCCCTGTTATAGTATGACATGTGCTTGATTTAATGTTTATGAAGACTTTCGAAGGGGGGGTAGATCCAGGGGTAATTAAGAGGTAGTGTACCCATATTGATGAGGTAGGCATAGATGGTACACCAGTTAACCACCCGCCCTGCATATGGGTCAGCCTTAGGATACCAGATTTTATGAAGTACGACTTGCAAATTTCTTCTGCCTGCAACTAGGATAATGTGCATTCCCAGTCCCTAAGCCCAGATGCTATGCTTATCAGTCCAGTTCATCTTGTGGCCAACTCGATTGTCCTGCATCACTTACTCATATTCTACCCATAATTTAAAAGGTTCAAGCTTGCAACTTCCAAATTAAGGTTAAACTCCAAGCTCAGACTTTAAACTCTTGGTGCATGCACTTTACCTATTGATATGATTCTCCTTCCCTACTGTGTTATGATCGGTTTTGGGGAAAAGAGTCACATATCCTGCAGGTGCCAGCCTTGGTGCATTCAAAATTGGATGCATTAATGTTCTGTCCTAAACACTAGAAGACCAATGTTCAGTATGAGATATCAGTTAATGTTTGTATCAACCCTATTTGATATGAGATATCAGTTAAACCCACTATGTATCAGTCCTAGTATGAATATTAGGATATCAATCCTAAATTCTAAAGTACCTGTCAGTCCCCATACTTCACTGTTATCAGTCAGTGAGGGGATTAGTCCACATACATTTTGTAAATATTGAGTATAGGTATCAGTCATAAATTTTATTGTATTAGTCCTTAGGACCAGACTATGAGTGAATTGGTTCAGCCATCTCTTGCACCAATCATGTAGATAGGGTTGGATTCGAATTGGACACCAACAGGTCATATGTTTAGTTCAAATGAGAGAATTAGTTTCAGCCCTTGAAAATGGGGGTCACTCTAGGATATGAACTGTCCAGATATCATACCCTACTTGGATCCCTGGTTCTGTTGCAAGGCCATGGTGGTCCTGCTTAGGTCAGATATGCCACTGTGGTAAACTGGTATCAGGATATAGAGAGTAGAGTATTTTTAGTGTCAGTTAACTATTGTACCAAAGTATAGGTACATAGCTTGGGTGTATAGTATCTAGGTGCTCCTAGTAGTTGATTTGTCATAGGGATGTATCCTAGTATAGCTTAGAGTAATAGAAATGGACCACTGTATAATCCATACCACATGCTTAACCTCTATCTGTATCAATGGATATTTATGCAAAGGATGAATTCAGTTGAGAAGGAATTCCTAAGTTCAGCCAGTCCAACATGTTGTCTATACGACTTCTAAGATCCAGTTCCATATAGGCATGCCCTTTAACATTTAGTCCCAGTAAATGTTCAGTCCTCTCTGGACTTGTATCAGCTATTCCTAAATTATGAGTTGGGAGTATATAGCTATAGAGTATAAAGAGGTTAAGATTTATATAGGAAATAAGAGTAATAAGGGTTAACACAGTTGCAGTGAGGTCTTACACAAGCTATTAACATTACAATAGAGCATTACATGAGATGTCAGAGTATCCCCATCTAATCCTAGGTGCAACTCCTATCTAGACTGGTAGGGACACCATCTACAACCTACAAGTCCTGCCTGAAGACTTGGAGTCTGAGACTTCCTAGTCACCTCTGTGTTAATGCATCAAGATTGGTGTGGGCTTGGTTAGCATAAGGGAGTAACTGTATAAGCTTTAGTTTTGTACAGGCAGACAATGTCCAGGTCATGGGATATCTTTCCTGTACATGTTAGCATCCTCTGATACACCCATGTATCAAGACACAGGTGTTGCCTTATATTGCACTTAGGGCAAACTCTATAGTCCACCACTATCCTATGCATTTAACCATTTCATGGCCTGCCTACACATTTTGGTTTAGTCTAATCCATAATTGGACAAAGGGATTGCTCCATGGTTAACCCAGACTGAGTTAGTCATCATGTTATGACCAATCACCTACATTTTAGGAATTGTACAAATCCTTTATACACATGTTCAGGCATCAGTTCACTTTGATCAGCCTGTACCCCTGCGTATGTTCAGGCTTATGCCAAGTTCAGGTATACATATATATACAGCTATGAAGAAGTAGGGGCACTTTCCTATGGCCAAGCACATAAAGGCCTGTACACTTGGTGGGTTGGCCTAGCTAGGAAGGTTACCAGATGAACATTGGTTGCACCTATAACAGATATGCCAATAGTATTGGCCACTCATCAATACATCAGCCTTAGACTCAAACATCCCTGCTCAGGATGTATTGACATTCGAATTGACTACACTATAGCAAACACATGTGGAATAATCAGAAGGAGTTGAGACTGGATAGGCTAGTAGCAGACAAAGCCTTACAGCTCGAAGGGTCAGCAGTACCTACAGGAATTAGAGTATGAAATTAGAAGTAGGAAAGTGTCCTGTACCTAGCAGCCCAACTGGGAGTAGGGTGTCAAGAGTAGACCCTAAATTTTTAGTTAAGACACCTAGGTACCAAGGACTATATGTATCAAGCTCCAAAGGGTTGATATCCAGCTGAATGCCATATCGTATAGAGATAAACCTAGTAGGGTTGGGGTCACCTTGGAATTCAGAATTTCTATTGAAAAGCCAGTAGGATATATGTACATAATCACCTTGCTAGATACAGCTAATAGGAATAAATGTAGTAACACTAAATTATAGATTATGTTAATAATCTCATTAATGCTAATATAGGTTCTTGGGACTCTGACTCAACACCTAACCAGTACTCGCAGCTCAGGACCTCAGGCAAGTATATTCTCTGACTGCTTCCAATTCTTATAAATTTGTTTGTACATATTATTCGTACGTTCCTTGCTTGATGACACGATGGACACACGAGATGGTATCATGGACCCCATTCATCATGTTCTTGATTTATTTACCGTTGCATTTCATAGCTTGTCTGGGCCCCTGTATACTGGTCGGGATGGAGAAATATCTTAGTAGACGTGTGAACTTCCCATTCTTTCCTAATATGTCTAATCTTGATTGATAGCAGCTACACATGACACGTGTAGGGTGCCATATTTACCCCTTAGCCGTTCACATGTCGAAAAGGATATTTCAAGACACTTAGATAGTTGTCTTTATTATTTCTTTACACTTCACCATTTGATATGTCACGATGCTATTACATTCTTTCCAGTTGACATACCGCATTCTGCGATTATACCTTCATTCTAGATATACTCTATCATTAGCTTACCTTCTAGTTTGTTTCCACATATGCTATATTCATGCACTATCAAATCTATTATGATGCGGATAGCTTTTCAGTTTGTGTGCTTGTTCCGTTCCTGACTGGATAACCAACATTTTTAGGTGATGAGTTAGAGGATTTCTGTACTACGTATTATGAGCATACTGCAGATCCTGATTTTGGTGCACAGGGTGAACTGGAGGCTGCCTACACAGAGTTACCTGCTTCAGATGATTTTTAGGATATATATGTAGCACTCTCATATACTGGATTAGTTTGAGATTGTAGTTTGTTATTTCTATTTTATGACTCATGAGTTGGTTTGTTACTGCTCTTTAGTACATTCATCATTGGAGACTATGTCACTTTTTACTTTTGATCTATGTTGGAGTTGTCAGACTCATTTATCCTTCCCTCCAAACTGTGATAATTTATAAATTTCAACTCATTTTGAACTATTCTGTGATGTGGTTTAAATTGTGCATATATATATAAATTGCGTGGTTGTTTATAACTATGGAGATGACTAGACAGCGTACTACCACCGACTCTGCGGCGTAGGCTGGACGTACCCACTGTTCGTGCCCAAATACTGGGTGCGGGTCGTGACAAATATAGACATAGTAACATGTATTTCACAGACAGTTCTATGTAAGAAGCATATACTAAGATAGGTAGGGCTACGCATGGAATAAGAAATTGCGTACATAGAATAATAGAGAGAGTACGATACATACTGAAATAATAAATGCATGTTAATAAGAGTTTTGAAAATGTATCAGCTCATCAGACTGTCATAGTGCTAATAAAATAAAAGATAAAATTCTATCTTCGAATGTCGGAGCATTTCCAAGTATACATATACAAAATAAAGTCTAACTAGATAACATCTAGACAAAGTACAATAACGTCTAGATCAAAAATCCTTGGAATCATCATCATTAGCGCCAGCAGTGCCACCATGTCCGAAAGGACGAGCTCCAGAAGTGCCAGCTCCATGAGAAGGGTATAGAGTAGCACCAGAACCACGGGACCAGGCATAAGCATTACCGGGCTCGAAGAAGTGACGAACCGCCTCATCCTCATAGCAGTAGCCAGATACAGCTGGATCTCGGGAAAGAGAAGTGGAAAAATGACAAGTCTGAGCAAATTGCAGATCCGTAAACGAATTTGCAAGAGCCTGAAATCGATTGGCATCTCGGAACTCGCGTTCCCTCGATATGTCAGTAATAAACGCTCATAAATCAGAAAGATGCTGGTGAATACCCTCATAAGATATAGGGTAATCCTGAGGAGGTAGAGGTGGAGCAGTAGGAGGAGCAGGAGAAACAGCTGTGCTACGACGTGAGAGCTGAAGAAACTTAGGCTCATAGTCACGAGCACAAGTGGATAAATCAATGTCAAAATGCTAAAAGATGATTGAGAGGATCATCGTATAAGCAAGGTTTATGTTCCTTTTACGATAATGACCCATCATCTGAATGATCGTCTTAGGACAGAAAAAGGAATTCCCTTACGAATATGATAAAGTGCAGACATCTCAAGGGTGGTCATATCATCCTTGGAAGTGGATTTGGGCAAGATAGTGGAGTAGACAATGCGATACAATTCATAGAAAAATAAGTTCAAATTAGCAGCTTTGAACTTACCAGAACGAACTCGATCAGGAAAGCAGAGTTCATTCTTTAAGTTGTTTAAGGTCGTGCCTTCAGGAAATTCAAATTCTGTGATATCATCTAGCAGAGCACCTTCATTTAGAATATTAAGAAATTTTGCTAAGTCGACATCACTGAATTGAATATCGGTTCCGACGAGACAAATTTTAACAGTAAAAGTGTCAAGAGTGAAATTGTAAAAAAAATAAACGAATAGCATTAGTTATGATAGGATATGAATGAGTAACAAGGTTATGCATTCTTAATGATTCAAAGTAAGTCCGATGGGACAGAAAGATAGTCTATTTAATCGGTGCACCGGGGCATATGTTGCGAACCGAGAAATCTGTATACCATAAAAGTGATTGATCATGGGTTGGGAAGAAAACCCCATTGAACGCCCCATCATCCGATTGGATGGACGAAAAGAATGATTCGTGGATGGGATGCGAAGACGAGGCCTCTTCACTAGCAGCCGTCTTCTTCCTCTTGAAGGGGTTGAAGTTCTTAGGCATGATTTCTAGATGATAATTAAAAATCTATGAAATTGAAAAAAAGAGAAGGAGGAGGTTATACCTCTTGAAATTTGAGTATGTAGAGGAGAACGAGATTCTACACACGAATCCAAAATTTGGATTGAAGACTCCAAAGGATTTGAAAGAAAACGAAGGATGAAAAACTAGGATTTAGGGGCTTCGGGCGCGGCTGCTGCTGTGTTTTGAGGTGATGAAGGTGATGAATAGGAAGGGGCCACTTTGATTCTGACTTAAAATACCCAACACCAACAGAACTCGGGCCGAACTCGGGCCGAATTCGACCAGATTTCTCCTGGGGTTCTATTGAGTTATTTTTGAACAGAAATAAATTCAATGCCACTTTATATTCAATAACCTTTTCAATTATTTAATTCCATGTTAGTTATTTTAAATTTTAATTAATATGATTAATAATATTTTATGAATCAAATTTTGATACGCAGCTACTGTCTCAGATTTGCTGTAGGGGTATTGTCCCAGCTAATGGAGGTTCACCGGGGAACACTAAAATAACATTTCGCTTCGACCTTGGTCGTGGTGACAAACCGACCATTTGTAGGCTGGTTTCGACAATAGTTTTTAAATATTGAAAAATAATTAATAAAGCAAAATTAATGAATATTATTGACATCTAAAACTCCTAATTCTCGACGTAAATAATTGAAACGATCTTCCGCTAATAGTTTTGTAAAGATGTCAGCCAATTGGTTCTCTGTATCTACATAGACAAGGTTTATATCTCCATTTGTTTGATGATCTCTAAGAAAATGATGTCAAATCTCAATATGCTTAGTGCAAGAGTGACATAAAGGATTCTTAGTTAAATTAATAGCGCTAATGTTATCACAGAAAATGGGTACGTGTGAATACTGTATGTTGGCCCATTGGTCATATGGTCAAACTGATTTTAATAATTGATCAAACTCTGTCTCGATATATGAAGCTAGTCAGGATATCTCGGACTCTTGGACATGATCAAGAACAGCTATCTACTCAGTTCAAGACCGAAGCGCTGTTTGCCTGTTCGAGTCTGTATTTCTTTGAGCAATATATTTTTCATTTTATTGAGTCTAGAAATACGTTGTACACCGAATCGTACTGGCAAATAGGCTATTCCAAAATGATTTCAAAATATTTTTAAAATGTCCTTAGTTTTGAAAAACATTTATATTAACAAAAGCTTCAAAAAGGTTTCTCAAAAAGGTTTTCAAAAATCTCCAAAAACTATTTTTAAAAATCTAACCGAACCCTGATAGAACTCGGCCAGAGTTCGGCCAGAGTTCGGTTAGTGGCCGTTTTGTTTTTTGAATTCTTTGAAACTTGGTCCTCCTGCAGTTGTGGATTTGACCGAGATTTCCTCATCGAGTTCTGCCCGAATTCTGCCCGAATTCTGCCAGAATTCTGTCTTTGGAACTCCTATAAATAGAGAAGGATTTCGATCATTTTAACTCACTTATTCACTTTCAATCTTCTCTCTATCTAAAGCCTTCAGTTCTCCAAAGAGTTTTTCTCGAGCTTTAATTTTCATATCCCAAGCCAATTACAATCCTCCAGTCGATTTGCCAGTGCGGTACGGTCTAGATGTTTCTGAGTGATTGTAATCAGAAGGCTTGATTGAAGAATACCTCTTCACAATTGAAGTTGGACGAGTTCTTCATATCAAATCTCGCGTTGTAGAAGTTGCAAGGACTTCGTAAGAAAATTTGTGGTTTTGCCAATAGTAGATTCAACTGGTAGCAAGAGTTCTACCGACTGGACTAGTCCTCAACAGAGGAAAACCAGTATACATCGCTGTCTTTGCGTTTGCTTTCTTATCTCTGCCTTTACATTATTTAGTTGTGATTATTATTCTGTGATCTTGCTGCTAACATTTTTTAATTAGCATTATTCCGCTGCCAACTCTATTCACCCCCCTCTAGAGTATTGTGCTTTACGATTTCGTTCCTATAATTGGTATTAGAGCGGGTGTTACAGGTAAAGCAAGATAACATTGCAATTATTTATTCATTTAACTAATTGTTATATAGATCACAGTACAACACATGGCAACTGTAAAATTCACAAGTGAATGCCAGGCCACAAACAGACCTCCACTGTTTGATGGTACGAATTATACCTATTGGAAAACACGGATGAGTTTTTTCTTGAAATCACTTGACTTTGATTTATGGTCTATTATTATTGATAGCTATCAAAAGCCACCTCGTATGAATGTTGATGGAGTTTTAGTTGAAAAACCCCATAATTGATATACAGAGGAAAAAAAGAAAAAGGCCAGTCTTGACGCACGTGCTATTAACGCTTTATTTTGTGCTTTAGACAGAACTGAATTTAACAGGGTTTCTATCTGCACAACTGCTAATGAAGTGTGGAAGCTTCTTGAAGTCACACATGAAGGCACGACTCAAGTCAAAGAATCAAAGGTCAGCAGACTTACTTAAGAGTATGAGGTGTTCAAGATGAAGCCCAACGAAACAGTTACTCAAATGCTCGAAAGATTCTTGGATATTGTAAATCCTTTATCCTCCCTAGGCAAAGATTACAGTAACCATGAAAAGATTCGCAAACTCCTGCGAGCACTTACCAAGAACTGGATCCAAAGGCTACTGCAATCATTGAAGGGAACGACCTCACAACTATGTCCCTCGAAGTACTCATGGGTAAGCTACTCACTCATGAACTGGAGCTACAAGATTTTGAAGAGCCTACACCAAAGAAAAAGACGATCGCTTTCAAGGCTCAGCATAGAAAAGCTGCTGAAGGTGATTCAGACAGCAGTGAATCTGATGCTGAAGATCAAGCACTCCTATCAAGGAAATTCAAAAGATTCATGAGATATGAGAAGAGAGCCAAAGAAAACAACATCAGCAACAACTGGTATCAAGATGATGATGTCTGCTATGGTTGCAAGAAGAAGGGACATAAGAAGAAGGATTGTCCTACAAACTCATCATCAAATAAGAAGAGCAACAGGTATGAGAAAGGGAACATGAAGAGATCAACATCACAAAAGTATGCCAATACCAGCAAATGGCATGAAAGTGAAGCCAGCGACTCAGAAGATAAACAATCAGAAGATGCTGCAAACGTATGCTTTATGGCATCCGATCAGGTACCTACTGAACCTGTAATTGATACATATAATGACTTCACCTTTGAGCAATTAGGAGATGCCTTCAGTGAACTGATAAGTGATTACAGGAAACTGCGTAGCAAATATCAGACCTCTAAGAAGGTACTCAAAGAGTACAAAGGTGAAATAGGAAGACTTATCGACCTACTAGCTGAGGTTAGAAATAATGTTAGTAAGTCTGGTGAGCTTTCTTCTATTAAGCTCTTATTACACGAGACTACTAAGTCATCCGAAGAAAAAGACAAGGTTATTGACCAACTGAAAGAAGAACTTTCTAAAGAGAAGAAAAGTCTTCGATGTGCACAAATCAGAATGGAAACACTCACTTCTGATTATACTAAGTTGTACAACACTTCCAAAAGATTGGAAATTAGGTTAGGAAAATAGCCTGAGACTGCTGATTCCTGCCCTAACACGTGTCACTTACCGAAAAATCGAAATATTCCCAAACCAAACACTGTCAGACCTAACCATATCAAACCTTTACCACAAAACGTTAAGCCCAAACAGGATTATAGGTATGTTTTCTTCTATACTAGAAAACCTAAACCAACCAACCATGCACACCACTCAGCTTTCAACACTCAACAGGCACAATGTCATTATTGTGGCCTCATTGGTCATATTTCTCCTACATGTAGAATCAGAAAGCTTGTTGATTTAAATATTTATGCTTGGATACCAAAAACTAACATTTCAGGACCCTACAAGAAATGGGTACCAAAAGTTTCATCTGCAAATTGTTTTGTAGGTGGAACACCTTTCACATGCTAAAAGCAAATGGATCCTCGACAGCGGTTGTTCACGGCATATGACCGGTGACGCTACGTTATTTACAACACTGTCGAAGAAGAAGAAGGAAGGTTATGTTTCCTTCGGTAATAACTTGAAAGGGTATATCATTAGTATCGGTGATGTTGGTAAGTCTCTCTATCCTGTGATTAAGGATGTCTGTCTGGTTACCGAGTTGAAACATAGTCTACTCAGCATAAGTCATTTAGCTGATCATGGTTATGGTATCAACTTTGGCAAAGACAAATGTACTATAGTTGATAGCTCAACTGGTAGTACTATCTTTGAAGGTATCAGAGAAGACAACATATATGTTTTCTATTTGTTGAAAGAAACTAACATTTCAGGTAGATGCTTAATGGCTAAAAGTGATGAGAGTCATCTGTGGCATATGAGACTCGGTCACGCAAATATGGACACAATCTCAAGATTATCCACGAAGAAGCTAGTACGCGATTTACCGAACATAACATTCAAGAAGGATTCGGTATGCAGCCAATGTGAAAAGAACAAAGCTACCAGATCCACATTCAAGTCAGTAAACGTAGTATGTACTACTAGACCTCTACAATTGCTACATATGGACTTATTTGGTCCTAGCAGAGTTGCTAGCCTCGGAGGTAAGTTATATGCTTTTGTAATTGTAGATGATTACTCTAGATACACGTGGGTATACTTCTTGACACGCAAGAATGATGCATTATCCGAATTTGTCGCCTTTTGCAAGAAAGTACAGAATAAAAAAGGTTACATGATCACTCGTATTAGAAGCGATCATGGAGGCGAATTCGAGAATGCAGAGTTTGAGCAATTTTGTGACACACACAGTTTTGTACACGAGTTCTCCTGCCCTAGGACTCCACAACAAAATGGAGTTGTGGAACGTAAGAACAGAACTCTATCCGAAATGGCCAGAGCAATGTTAAACCAGTTTAGCCTACCCAAATATTTCTGGGCTGAAGCTGTCAATACAGCTTGTTTTGTTCTCAATAGAGTTCTAATTCGACCCAAATCGAAGAAGACTCCATTTGAGTTATGGTTTGATAGAATTCCATCAATTTTATATTTTAGAATATTTGGTTGTAAATGCTTTATTCTTAATACAAAAGACAATTTGGAAAAGTTTGATGAAAAGGCCGATGAAGGTATATTTTTAGGTTATGCGGCCAAGAGCAAAGGATACAGAGTCTTCAACAAACGAACTATGATCATCGAAGAATCAATCAACGTCACCTTTGATGAATTAAATCAAATGACTATCGATGACAATGATGAAGATCAAACTGCATCAAGCTCAACACCAGCTGATTCTCAACCAAGCTCAGCACTAGCTGATCCTCCTAGAGAAGATCCAGGAACCAGCTACCTTCGGAGTCTGCCAAAAAGATTAAAATTTACGACTAATCATCCAAAGGATTTGGTAATCGATGACATTACCAAAGGTGTAAGTACTCGTACATCCAGTAGAGATATTGTTTCTAGTGTTGTATTCATTTCACAGCTAGAACCCAAAACTATTGATGAAGCATGTAGTGATAATTTTTGGATAGATGCTATGCAAGAGGAATTAAACCAATTTGAACGGAATCAAGTTTGGAAACTTGTTCCCAAGCCTATTGATCATCCGGTCATTGGCACCCATTGGGTATTCCGAAATAAACTTAATGAGAATGGTTTAGTGACTCGTAATAAAGCTCGACTCGTAGCTCAAGGATACAATCAGGAAGAAGGTATCGACTACGATGAGACTTATGCCCCAGTTGCAAGATTAGAATCCATTCGCATGTTATGTGCATTTGCATGCTTTCATAATTTCAAATTATTTCAAATGGATGTCAAGAGTGCATTTTTAAATGGTTTTATAAAATAAGAAGTTTTTGTAGCACAGCCTCCAGGTTTCACAGATTTTAAAAACCCTGATCATGTTTTCAAGTTGAAGAAAGCTTTATACGATTTAAAACAAGCCCCTCGTACTTGGTATGATCGTCTAAGCTCTTTTCTACTTGACAACGGTTTTTCAAAAGGCAAGGTTGACACTACAGTTTTTATTAAGTCCTTTAATGACAAACTTCTCTTAATACAAGTCTATGTTGATGATATTATATTTGGATCTACTGATGAATCTCTGTGTCAAGAATTCTCTAAGTGTATACAGAATGAGTTTGAGATGAGCATGATGGGAGAGCTGAAATTCTTTCTCGGACTGCAAATCAAACAAACTGACAATGGGACATTCATAAATCAAGCCAAGTACACAAAAGATTTGCTAAAAAAAATTTATCTGGACAATGTCAAACCTATTGGCACTCCGATGGCAACTTCAACAAATCTTGATATTGATGAACAAGGCAAGCCAGTTGACACACGTAAGTATCGAGGTATGATCAGTAGTTTACTTTATTTAACTGCTAGTCGTCCAGATATTATGTTTAGTGTTTGCTTGTGTACACATTTTCAAGCTAATCCAAAGGAATCACATCTATGCGCAGTTAAGCGTATCTTTCGATACCTTAAGGGCACTTCTTCTGTTGGCTTATGGTATCCCAAAACTAAGTCCTTTGACCTTATTGGTTATTCGGATGCATATTTTGCTGGATGCAAAGTTGATAAAAAAAGTACTAGTGGCATATGTCATTTCTTAGGCAAGGCTTTAGTCTCATTGTTTAGTAAAAAGCAAAATTCTGTAGCCCTATCAACAACATAGGCTGAGTATATCGCCGCAGGACGTTGTTGTGCTCAGATTTTATGGATGAAACAAACCTTAGAAGACTATGATTTATTTTACACACACATTCCCATTTTCTGTGACAACACGAGCACAATTAATTTTACTAAGAATCCAGTATGTCACTCTCGTACTAAGCATATCGAGATTTGACATCATTTTCTTAGAGATCATCATCAGAATGGAGATATTAACCTTGTGTACATAGATACTGAGAATCAATTAGCTGACATCTTCACAAAACCTCTAGCAGAAGATCGTTTCAATTATTTACGTCGAGAATTAGGAATTTTGGACGTCAATAATGTTAATTAATTTTGTTTTATGATTATATTTCAATACGCAAAAACTATGTTAGAAATAAGCCAATAAAGAGTCTGTCTATCACCACAACTACGGTTGAAGCGAAGCGTTACTTAAGAGTTCCTCGGAGAACCTCCGCCAGCTGGGACAGTACTCCTACAGCTAATCTGAGACAGTCGCTATGTAACGATATTTAATCTATAAAATAATATTAATTATGTTAATTGAAGGTTGAAATTACTAATCTTTGAATTAAATCTTTGAAATAAGTCAATAAAAAAGAAAGTGGTCCAAACCAACCCCAGGCGAATTCGGCTAGAATTCGGACCGAATTCGGCCCGAGTTCGGTTAGGATATCAGGTTATATAACTAGAACCTGAGAGCCTTTCTTCTTTATTGCTTCTAAACTCCACCATTACAGCACAGTAGCCGCACGAAAAGATCTAAAACCCTAGTTCTTCACCACTCCTTCTCTCCCAATCTACGTAGTGAAATCCATCCAAATTTTGGATTCGTGCGGAGATCGTTGTCCTCTAAAACATACTCAAATCTCGGGAGGTATAACTCCTTATTTCTCCTCCTTTCAATTTTGTGCATATTTACATTTATTTGTACAAATGGCACCTAAGGGATTTAACCCCTTCAAGAGGAAGAAGACGACCAATCCTAGTGAGAAAGGATCATCTTCGAATCCACCCACGGATTCCTTCTTTTCGCCAGTCCAATCGAACGATGGCGCGTTCGACGGGTTTTATTTTCAAACCCTAGATCAAGCCCTTCTGTGGTATGGGGACTTTTCCATGAGATCCATATGCACAGGCGCTCCTATCAAATGGACTGTATTTCCAGAACACCGCCCTTACTTTGAGGCATTAGGGTTACAATATTTTATTAAACTTTGTTTTCCAGTAGCAACTAATGCCATTAGACTTTTCTACTGCAATATCATATTAAACACGTTTGACGTAAGTACTCGTATTGGCGGACTAGATATCAATTTCAATGATATCCTCTTAGCGGAAATCCTTGGTATTCCTAACGAAGGTGAACCGCTTGTTGATATCACTGAATTTGATTTCTCCGATGGCACAATACTTGCTAGTTTCAAAGCTGAACTCTGTGCACTTGATCGAGTTCGCTCTGGAAAGTTCAAGGCAAACAACTTGAACTTGTTTAATTATGAATTGCATCGTATCATTTACTCCACTCTTCTTCCGAAGTCTACTTCAAAGGATGATGTCACATCTCTTGAACTATCTGCTATGTATCACATTCTTAAGGGGATACCTTTTTCTGCCCCTAAGACCATTATGCAGATGATGGGACGTTGTCGTGCAAGAGATAGAAATCTCTCTTATGCGATGATTCTCCCACGTATCTTCCAGTATTTTGATATTGATTTGTCAACTTGTACTCAAGATCCTGAGCCCAAGTTTCTTAAGTTATCTCGTCGTAGTATGACTGCTGCTGCTCCTCCTACTGCTCCTGCTACTGCTCCACCTCCTCCACCTCCTCGGCAGTATACCATGACCTTTGAGGGCATACACCAGCATATTTCTGATTTGTACGTCTCGATGACGGATATGGCCCGTGAACGTAAGTTTTGCGATGTCACCCGTTATCAGGCGATTGCAAATTCTCTAGCTGATCTCCGATTTGCTCAGACTGGACATTCTGCCGGTTCTATTCCTAGAGATCCAGCCTTCTCTGGTTACCGCTGTGAGGATGAGGCTGTTCATGCCTACGTTCAGCCCGGTAACGCATATGATTGGTACCGTTCTGACCGTGCTCCTCTTCCAGACTATGTCGATGAGTTTTACACTGGCGCCCCTCCTCACCCTTCTGGCGCTGGTACCTCTGGAGCTGGTCCTTCTGGACATGCTGGTCATGATGATGATGATGATGATGATGATGATGAGATGTGATATGTTAGCTGATTTTTGAGACTTAACTATTGACTACTGTACACTTGGAAATGCTCAGACATTCCAAGTTTCTAGACTTTATTATCAGTATTTCTTTTGAGGACTTGTACTGGATATTTATTGATGTCTTCTGAACATCTTTTTATCTTTATGAGATGCGTAGTTTATGTTTCACATCAGTTTATTTACTTATTTATAGCATCTTTATCTGCTTTTATTATAAGCTGCCTGAGACTAATACATGCCTGTGATGTCATTAATTTTTTACCATCTGTCATGCTTTTTTTGTTTCTTCATTGTTTGTTACTTATGCATTAATTGCGGGGGAGCTTTCTCTTTTGCAATTATTTTGCTAAGTGACAATGGGGGAGAAAAATAAGGATCTAACATTCTTTTGAGAAAATACAGGACATGAACAATTATACTATTTTTTATTTTATTCCAAGCTTAAATGTTATATCATTCATAGTTTGTCAATTATCAAAATAGGGAAGATTGTTGGCCCATTGGTCATATGGTCAAACTAATTTTAATAATTGATCAAACTCTGTCTCGATATATGAAGCTAGTCAGGATATCTCGGACTCTTGGACATGATCAAGAACAGCTATCTACTCAGTTCAAGATCGAAGCGCTATTTGCCTGTTCGAGTCTGTATTTCTTTGAACAATGTATTTTTCATTTTATTGAGTCTAGGAATACGTTGTACACCGAGTCGTACTGGCAAATAGGCTATTCCAAAATGATTTCAAATGTTTTTAAAATGTCCTTAGTTTTGAAAAATATTTATATTAACAAAAGCTTCAAAAAGGTTTCTCAAAAAGGTTTTCAAAAATTCCCAAAAACTATTTTTAAAAACCTAACCTAACACTGACAGAACTCGGCCAGAGTTCGGCCAGAGTTCGGTTAGTGGCCGTTTTGATTTTTGAATTCTTTGGAACTTGGTCCTCCTGCAGTTGCGGATTTGACCGATATTTTCTTATCGAGTTCTGCCCGAATTCTGCCCGAATTCTGCCAGAATTCTGTCTTTGGAACTCCTATAAATAAAGAAGGATTTCGATCATTTTAACTCACTCATTCACTTTCAATCTTCTCTCTATCTAAAGCTTTCAGTCTTCCAAAGAGTTTTTCTCGAGCTTTAATTTTAAGATCCCAAGCCAATTACAATCCTCTAGTCGATTTGCTAGTGCGGTACGGTCTAGAAGTTTCTGAGTGATTGTAATCAGAAGGCTTGATTGAAGAATACCTCTTCACAATTGAAGTTAGACGAGTTCTTCGTATCAAAGCTCGCGTTGTAGAAGTTGCAAGGACTTCGTAAGAAAACTTGCAGTTTTGCCAATAGTGGATTCAACTGGTAGCAAGAGTTCTACCGACTGGACTAGTCCTCAACAGAGGAAAACCAGTATACATCGCTGTCTTTACGTTTGCTTTCTTATCTCTGCGTTTACATTATTTAGTTGTGAATATTATTCTGTGATCTTGCTGCTAACATTTTTTAATTAGCATTATTTCGCTGCCAACTCTATTCACCCCCCCTCTAGAGTATTGTGCTTTACGATTTCGTTCCTACACTGTAAACCAAAGGCTTCTAAGATTTGCTTCATCCACAAAATTTGTTCACAACAACGTCCTGCGACGATATACTCAGCCTCATTAGTTGATAATGCGACAGAATTTTATTTCTTGCACTACAAAAAAAGTTGGCTTTTGGGACGATACTATTAGGAATGCTAGTCTAAAACGTCCTAAAAATTTAGTTTTGGGGACCGCTATGTTTTTGTAACAAAAAAATAGTATTATTTTGGAACAGATTGAAAAATAGATCTCTTATTTGGGACTATTAAATTTTTCGTCCTAAATAAATTCGAGGACGGTCCCAAATAATCTAGGCGGGAATGCCAAATGTTTGGCGGCTTATTACCATTTTTTTGGAAAAATTTTTTCCTCTCTTCTATTCTCTCCTACCCGTTGGATGTCTCAGCAGAAATCATCACCCTTGGATCTCATAACTTCCCAAACCTTAATCAAACCTTTTCATTCCCCCTTACCTTTATTTTCATTCCCTGCATAAGTTCTCTCTTTTTATCATTTGCTTCCCTTCTTATTCTGGAAGCCCCTCCCATGTTGGTGCCATCCTGAGCCATGGAGACTCTCCTCACTCCCATGCAATGCCACCCTCCTCGTAGCCATCCTGAGAAAGTCCTCTTCCACCACCACCTCACCCGCGTCATCACTATGACGACACCACCATCACCATCCTTGCCTCCCGTAGTCTTCTTCTCCATCAAGCCTCCTCCATCCATGCAAACCCTAGCTAGAGGAGGGATACGACCACGAGTGAGCTATATGCTAGCTAGTTAGGGTTTTACTTCTTCTCTTCTTTCAATTTCAAAAATTAGGGGTAGGGTTATGATTTTTGTGTGCTTTTTTTTTGGAAATTTTCAGGGATGTTATACATGTGTTAGAGCTATTGAAGAAGAAGCAATCGGACGTGATGCGGTACAAAATCTCTCAAATCCTCTAAAATTCCTCTTTTATCCTTGATTTCATTAGGGTTCCTTGGTCAATTCAATCAATTTTTAGGGTTTCGATGAGCAAAAGGTTCGCATATTACTGAATCTGTCGCATATTAATGACCAAAAGGAGAATAAATAGCATAACATGAAATAGTGCTTGGAAAATATTGTGTGAAGTATGAATGTGATTTCGTAGTTTTATTTCTTTTTCCTTTCCCTTTCGTGTAGAATCAGCGCCTAGCATATTTTGTTTTCTAGTGTACATAGTTAAAATTTCTGTTCTGGACCTATCATATGGTATTGCCCCTATCTCATCTAGATACTAAGACTAATATGTTTCATATATTTTTTTTTGTGGTATATTTTGCTTATCATATTCATGTTCTCTAGAACTACCTTGTTGTTGATTCCCTATCTATTACAACATAGAAGATTAGTTGTCCCATTGGCAAACCGATACATAATTAAGTATTGAACCAAACCTTATTCAAATAAAAGTATCGAACCAATTAGGTTTTTTTCTCCATCAAGTTTAGGAACTAAGCAGTATTACAGATATCAAAGATCATGATAAGGCATTTCCTGTGAGTGGTATATCGATATCAAGATCTACTTCTTGGAATATATCAATTAAACTACAAAATTCATCCCAATAATGCCCCCAGCTAGAAATGGGACACTACAGTTACAAGAGATGGTTACCAGTTTGGCATACAAGTTTTCATGGGAAACTATAACAGGGTCCCAATATTTGTAACTCAACAATCTAAATGATATTGAAAGGAAGCATAATTGCAGACTAAAAATTTGTAATCAAGTATTTATAATCCAAGAATTTTAACACTACTTGGCACAACATTACAGTCAAGCAGGATAAAGAACAAAAAAGATTTAACACTTAATTAACTGATCTCCAAGGATCTGTAGGTGAACGTTTTAACACTTTAATTAACTGATCATACTCACACCAGTTATGATATAATAAGATCATAAATGGTGCCTTGAACTAAAATAAAGAAACGCTGGGGGTAGGAGGTTTTCACCAGTAACAGAGGATAAATGGTGCCTTGAACTGATCACACCAGTTAGTAGTTTCCTTTGGCTTCAACTATCAACACCACCATCAAAACTGTCAACATCACCTTTAAAACTGTCAACGTACAACACCCCTAAAAAGGGTCAAGAAGAACCCTGAAAATGATTACATCAAGTATCAACTACTATACTAATACAGTTATATGACACGATATATTAAGAATAAAATTCATAGTAGATGAATATTGTGCTAATATAAGAGAAGAATTATACAAAACGTAGCTAAGCAATAAAGATACCTTACAGGAATAATAGGTAGAAAATGAATGATGTTTTTTTGGAAATATTCAAGGAAACATCATCCAACGCAATGGCCATTGCAATATTCACATGACCGCCTAATGTCATAAAATAAGAGAATATTATCTTCGTAGAAAGAAAAAAATACTGAAAATTTATATATGTTTTAGAAATAATCGGTAAAATGTTGTAGACGGCAAAGAACGAACAAATACTAATTCTTGATCAAAAACTTACATCTTCCTTGGTTACTCTGTAGAAGAATGTCGTCTCCATAGAGATCATTAAATAAGGAAACTAATTATGAGATATGTAAATTTTGTCATACCCCTTTCTGGAAGTAACCAAAGAAGATAAGATTGTCAAAGAGCTTATAAAGAGATGATACGAACAAATATGAAAGGGAAAAGAATATAGCAATCTTACCCTGCCTTTTCACCATAAGTTGGGCTGTAATTGCAAATGAGATTGTCATTCACCGTTCTGGGCTGCAACTCTATGTGAAGATTTTTGTTCCTCCTTGTAAACAAAAACAAAAGTGCAACTTTCATACAAGTTTCTGCTCTCAAGCAAATTAAAATGTTTGCATAATATAAAAAACTGATTGTCCGAGTAAAATTTATGGTTTTTTTAATTTATAATTCGAGTTAGCAACTAATAGGGATCATACAGTGCAACTAAATATCTATATGTCGTCCAACTGGAAACCCATTAAGCATGATCGAGTTTTGTTATGAACTTGTAAGGATTAGCCCATGAGAATAGTTTTCACCTTGTCAAATAATTCCAAGTACGTGAACTGTATATGTACCGAAGCGCCTACAGACTCCAGAAAACAAATTTACTGATGGAAATAGCCCAGTATCTCCTTTATCTATTGAAATAGTTGGAAACCGTTTGAGTTACTTGAATTGCAACTTTAGAATGGGGAATATTGACGATCCCATTCAAATGCATTTTTCTGCAATAAGCCACAAGGTTTTCCAATTAGCGTATTTCATAACAACACAAAATATAGCTGGGCTTTACAAAGTGGGGAGTAAATCTTTAACTTGAAGCATAAATATGCTTACTTCGAAGCCTGGTAAAAGTCATATATCTCGAGATGCCATTAGAAGCTAGTCACATGATGGTTATGTGCCTGTGTTGTTGAAACATAAACCTGCTCAAGTGTATAACTAATAATATGAAACATAAAAAGAGCCAAGAGGCTAAATGTGAAAACCAAGAAATTCCCCACTTGTAATTCATACTCCTTTATTAAGTATAAGGAATATGATGTTCCCCTAACCCAAATATCTCACCGATGTTAGATAGAGCTGACATTCTGTGAGATATAGCTCTCACCAATGTTGCATGAAGTTCAGATATTATCTTGCTGCCATCCAGTAATTCATGATGTTCCCCTTGAATAAAACCTTAGTAAAAAGTAATTAAACAAAACTCACCATTACATGACATATCCAGATATAATCTTGCTGCCATCCAGTAATTCATGAAGTTCTTTTTCACTGCTTTCCTAAGAACTAAATATGTTATTAACGGTCACATAGTTAAATTTAGATACCTGAAGAACACAAATAAATCTGGATGAACATTTGACGCTCCTCAAGATCTGTTCCATGAAAATACCAAGCTAGTCTCGGCCTGCACCACTGTTTAAAAATTGTCTCATTGTGCTTTATGCATGATTTATCAGTCAAGTCAAAAGAACTACAAACTCCGTAGGTTATGATAAGTTATATAAATATGAAAAAGACACTATCATTATTCTTGTGGATTTCATCTTATAATGCATAACTTTTTAGGATTTACTTCCATGTTGCGGCAAGGGAACATCACACACCATGAGTATATTCAGGTTGAGTGTAAATGTCTATTTTAAGTATGACACAGTTGGTATATCTTGAAATTTTGTTATATTGCAGGTTGGAAAAGGTAGAGATGTTGGTTTGAACCAAATTGCTTTGTTTGAGGGAAAAGTTACTGGTGGAAACGGAGAGCAAGTCCTAAGTAGAGATGTCTATCGGCTTGAACAGTTATTTGATTGCTTTAGGATGTTGTCATTCTTCTTCACCACTGTTGGTTTTTACTTTTGCACAATGGTCTGCCTTTCTTTCTTTGTTTCACATTTTTTTCATGGTTTTACAATTTGTTACTTCTGAAGTTTCTTCTTGATTCTGATGACTATTCTTACTATTTACATTTTCTTGTATGGAAGAGTATATTTGGTAATCTTGCCACTCAGAATTTTGTTCACAATAAGTATATTTTATCTCAATGATATTCATGATTGTTGCTCATAGTAATTCATAATTGTTTTACAAGAATACATAGCTCTTTGGAACTCTAACCTAAGATGTCCTTTTATCAGGCATTATCTGGTCTCGATGAAGCAATTTCACGTCAGGCTAAGATTTTAGGGAACACTACACTGGATGCTGCTTTGAATGCTCAGTTCTTGGTTCAGATTGGTATTTTTAATGCTATACCAATGATAATGGGTTTCATATTAGAGCAGGGATTGATGAAGGTCAGCCTTATCTCTTATATTAATTCCAAATTCTTGATTTTTTTAAATTGTTTCTCAATGATAATATATAAAACTCACCCTTTTGATGTGGACATCTTATTTACAATCCTACAAATATGTTGGTTTCGTAAATCTTATCTTAAGAAACTGTGATGCAGGCTTGCTGTTGTAGAACACCATTTTGCCAAATATGATTTTATCTGTTATGTATGGTGAAAGCAAAAAAGTAAGGAAAACTAGATAAACAAAAGTTAGAAGTGATTGATAGTGGTTACAAAGGCATGCGTAGGGAGCGTACACTGTTATTACAAATACAGAATAGTCACAATCATGGTACTATTACATGGCTACTACGTATATAATGTTATGTTTAACACTTGAAAGGGGGAAGGGGGAGGGGGTATTCTTTTTCAATAGTTGGGAGGGCCTTATTTTCTTGCAATAGAGCATGTACTTACCAAGATTCAAGTGAAAATAAACTTGAGGCAGTCTTGATATAGTGGCGATGAAACTTTTGTTGCTAGGGAATAAGTGACTTAATCATCCTATAACTTTACATGGTCATACATGATGGGCAACGAGTTTCCATCATGACTTGGAATTATCTCCCTTATGCTGAGATACAGCCTATGGACTGTGACAAGAAGCATCATGCACATATTTTCCTCTTTGGTTTATGAGTCTTTCTTTTAAAAGATGTAGGAAGGAGGATGACATACAAGAGCTCACAAATCCTGCAAGAGGACTTACACGAGTGCACCATCCTGTCTTAATATCCCGCATTCTTTAATGTACGTACGTAGTACCAGAATACCACATATTATGTACTAACTGAATAAAGTATTAGAGCATGAAGCTAAGGCTGTCAATTATGATGGCACTTAGTATAACGCTTTGTCTTTGTTGAGAACGCTGTGAGACCAAACTAGAGTTGATCCATGAGGTATGATATGGGACTTGGTCCATATGACTTGAAAGGGAAATCCCTTGTTAAGTCCGGGACCAATCCCATATATTTATACCTCATCCTCCCACTTTCATCTTTAGTTGGATCAGTTTGGATATTGGTTTTCTCTACTTATGTACCATTCCAATCTATTGTCCAGCTGTGTGTTATTTTCGTTACTTTCTCCCTTGGAACCATAACTCATTACTTTGGCAGGACAATCCTTCAAGGAGGTGCAAAACTAAGTTGGTTCTTCTTATAAATAATGTAGTTTATGTTTGTATATATCAGCCTTCAAATATATATCAGTCTTGTTTCCAATTGTTAAAGCTACTTCAACTTGGTAACTGGTCATGTAGTAACAAATTGCAATTAAAATATCATATAGTATAAGCTACTTCTTTGAAGTGCCAATTGTAATTGAATTGTTCTATTTATAATTATTTATATTGGCGATATCATATAATAGGTAGCTTTATGTTACGAGTGGTTCATCTTATTTGTAACTTTTTATCATAACGTGGGTGGCCGTTGAGTTCTCTTAAAATTGAGAAAGCTTCCTAAGAATTTTGCCGACTTGGAGGACCTGATGTCAATATTGTGTTAGCCCTCTAAGTTAGTACTGTTTATTGGTCAAGTAAGATGAATTTTTTCATATTATTAGAAGGCTAGTTGGAGGTTGGGGCATAATTTGGTATTTGTTGCATCAAGTAAATTCCTCCAAAAGACTATCAAGGTCAACTGAAGTCTGTTAGGAAAGATACCAATTTTCATGGGGTACTTGATTCTTCTATCTATTCCCTGTAATGCAGTTTTTGAAATAAGTTTTGTGGTTTTCTCTGTTGTGTTTGTTTTGGTTATTTGCTTGTTGGTAAACTAGCAAAAAAAAATTATTTGAATTATCTATGTTCCATACAACCTGCAAAAATGATCTTAAAGCTGTTGGTTATTTGCTTGTTGATAAATTTATTTGAATCATCTATGTTGAGACAATGAAAAATTTGGACTTTGTTATGACCAGAATAGGTGGTGGGATATTGGTCATCCAAATTTGATCTTTTATTTGGTAATACTTGAGTCCAATTTGCTAATCAAGCTTTTATTGTTCATTAGCATTAGATTGACTAGTCGCAACCAGACAATTCAATCTGTTAAAATTATGTACAGCAACCAATTTCCTGTCTATTATTAATCTTTAGCATAAATGTGGGAGACGAATACTTGCAAAGTTTTTGAAGTTTCAGCGTAGTAGCTGCTGATATAGAGAGCAGCTGCTCCAGATCATTGGGTTAAACTGATCTTAGTGGTAAACAAGCTCAAGAAAGTTTATTGATTTTGGGGAAGCATTTGTTGGTTTATCCAACTTCTAAAATGCGAGCTTCTTGTAAATAGGCATCCTTTGCTGCTTGGTTGCCGGTAAACAGCTGTACAAACTAACAAGTGACTGGGGAGGATGGTGCCACCACCGACATTGATGATCCTATCAGAAAGAAAATGTTCGATTGCAGCATATACGTAAAGGAAACAAGTACAAAGTATATATGGGGTAAGTTGTTAGTGTTCATACAAAGCAGGATGTGTAAGAAAGATGCTAGCAGTATGAGAACCATCATGATGTCGATGTGCATTTCCTGAACCTTTCTTATTGTTGGGCTCTTTCTTGGATCTGTAGGGGGGACTTTGGCACTTAGTATTTTTATCAAACGAATTTAGCAACGAAACTCATGGAGATAAATTGGTTTAACTATTTTTGCAGGAAAGTGTCTCTCTCTCCATACCTTCAAATAAATTTATTTGAATCATCTATGTTGAGACAATGAAAAATGATCTTAAAGCTGAGCGTCTTGAGCAAGAGGCCCGACATAAGGAAGAGCTCGAGAGGATGAAGAGTGAGCTTAGCACTGAGCTCAAAGCACAAGTTGCAAGTATGTTCGTGGGTGCTTTCCGCCTTCCTGATATACTCAAGTAAGTCTCTGTCGCAAATTACTTTTCCATGAATCTGAGGTCCCAATTAACTTATAACTAACCATATTTCTGGCTTATTCATTTGTTTCCAGGTAGCCAATGCTGCTGGCAGCCATGGATGTGTGGATCGGTTTGTGGATGTGGAAAATCAAATATATATGTTTTGGACTTGTGTAAAAAGTCGTAGATTTTATTTTGTTTCCAGGTAGCCAATGCTGCTGGCAGCCATGGATGTGTGGATCGGTTTGTCAATGGATGTGGAAAATCAAATATATAAGTTTTGGACTTGTGTAAAAAGTCGTAGATTTTATTTTGTAAATTAAGTGAATGCTTACTGATGTAAAACTTGATGGGAACACTCTAAGCGATGTAAGACTTGGATTTTATTTTGTGAACAATGGGATATTAGCTTTAAATATATTTTATAGAAATTGTTTTGTTAATGTTGCGGCTACGCTTTGTTAATATTGCGGCTACCATATGCATTTCCGATTAAATAAAATAGTTCTGTATGAATTTTTGTTGTATATAAAATTCAATTATATATTTTATATATAAACAGGACATTAGTAATTCCATAATAATTTAAATAATTGTTAAGTTTTTTCGCACGATTACAGTACTTTTTAAAATTCTGTCCCTTATTTATTAGGACGAAATATATCTGTTACAAAAAGTTGTTTTTTGGGACAAATTAATAAACCGTCACACAAAAGCATTAATTTGAAAACTTTTGAGACGTTTTGCCTAATCGTCCTTTAACAGTAATTAGGACGGCAATATCCGTCCCTAAAGTTTTTGCCACGCCACCCTAATGGGACCGGCCATTCCTGTCCCAAAGGTCGTCCCAAATATTTGTTGGGACGGTAATTGCAGTTTTTAAGACGGTTTTTTGTTGTCCCCAAAGGTCACTTTTTTTGTAGTGTTGCTAAACCAAGAGACTAGAGCCTTACCTAGGAAATGACATGTGCCGCTAGTACTTTTTTATCTACTTTACATCCAACAAAATCAGCATCCGAGTAACCAGTTAGGTCAAAAGACGTGATTTTTGGATACCATAAGCCAACAGAAGTAGTGCCTTTAAGGTATTGAAAGATATGCTTAACTACGTACAAGTGTGATTCCTTAGGGTTAGCTTGAAAACGTGCACACACGCAAACACTAAACATTATATCAGGACGACTAGCAGTTGAATACACTAAACTACCAATCATACCTTGATACTTACGTATGTCGACCGGTTTGTCTTGTTCATCAGTATCAAGCTTGGTTGAAGTTGCCATCGGAGTGCCAAGAGGTTTGACGGTTTCCAGATCGAACTTCTTTAGTAAGTCTTTTGTATACTTAGCTTGATTAATGAACGTCCTATTGTTGGTTTGTTTGATTTACTGTCTGTGGAAAAATTTGAGTTCTCCTATCGTGCTCATCTAGAACTCATTCTGCATACACTTTAAAAATTCTTGACAAAGAGATTCATCAGTATATCCAAAGATAATATCATCAACATAAATCTGAATTAAAAGAAGATTTCTATTAAAAGATTTTATAAACAGTGTAGTATCAACCTTGCCTTTTGTAAAAATATTATCAAGTAGAAAAGATCTTAAACGATCATACCAAGCACGAGGGACTTGTTTCAAACCTTATAAGGCTTTCTTCAACTTGAAAACAAAATCAGGTTTTTTGAAATCAGTAAAACCTGGAGGTTGAGCTATATAAACTTCTTCTTTTATAAAACCGTTAAGAAATGCACTTTTAACGTTCATTTAAAAAAGCTTAAAATTACGAAAACATGCAAATACACATATCATGCGAATGGATACCTTCCTCTTGGTTGTATCCTTGAGCTACGAGTCGGGCCTTGTTACGATTAACTAAACCATTCATATTAAGTTTATTTCGGAATACCCAGCGGGTGCCAATGATCGGATGATCAATGGGCCTGGAAACAAGTTTCCAAACTTGATTCCGTTTAATTTGGTTTAATTCCTCTTTCATATCATCTAACCAAAAATTATCGTTACATGTTTTTTTAATAGTTTTGGGTTCAAGATGTGAAATAAATGCAACATAGGAGACTGTATCTTTATTAGAGGAACGATTACTTACGCCCCTGGTAATCTCACCTATTACCAAGTCCTTGGGATGGTTAGCCATAAACAATATTTTTTGGCAGACTCAAAAGGTAACTGGTTCCGGCTTCTGTTTCTGTGCGTGCCCTGCTTGGTGGATCTGTAGGTGCTCTGCTAAAAGGTTCTGCAGGTGCTGTACTTGGTGTACTAACGTCTTCATCGTCATCGTTGATTGTCTGTTGATTCAGTTCGTCAAAAGTAACATTTATTGACTCTTCGATGATTATATTCCTTTTGTTGAAGACTCGGTACCCTTTGCTTCTGGCCGCATAACCTAAAAATATACCATCATCAGCCTTTTCGTCAAACTTTCCCAAATTATCTTTAGTATTAAGAATAAAGTATTTGCAACCAAAGATTTTGAATAAAAAAACGGATGAAGTTCTATCAAACATAACTCATAGGGTGTTTTTTTCGATTTAGGTCGAATTATAACCCTATTGAGAACATAACAAGCTGTATTGACAACTTCAGCCCAAAAGTATTTAGGTAGAATAAACTGGTATAACATAACTCTAGCCATTTTAGATAGAGTCATGTTCTTACGTTCCACAATTCCATTTTATTGCGGAGTCCTAGGGCAGAAGAACTCATGCATATAACTGTGTGTGTCACAAAATTGTTCAAACTCTGCATTCTCAAATTTATCTACATGATCGCTTCGAATATGAGTGATAATGAATCCTTTTTTATTTTAAACTTTCTTGCAAAAGGAGACGAATTCGAACATTGTATCATTTTTGCGTGCAAGAAAATATACCAATGTGTATCTAGAGAAATTATTTACTATTAAAAAGCATATAACTTACCACATAGGCTAGCAATTCTTCTAGGCCCAAATAAATCCATATGCAATAATTGTAGAGGTCTAGTAGTACTTAAAACATTCTTGGACTTAAATGTGGATCGGGTAGCTTTGTTCTTTTCACATTCACTATATACCATATCCTTCTTGAAAGTGATGTCTGGTAAGCCTCATACCAACTTCTTTGTGGATAGTCTTAAAATTGAGTCCATGTTTGCATGACCGAGTCTCATATGCCATAGTTGACTCTCATCATTCTTGGCAATTAAGCATCTACCTGCTTTGTTAGCCTCTTACAATAGATAGAAAACATATATATATATATATATATATATATATATATATATATATATATATATATATATATATATATATATATATATATAGTCTTCCCTAATATCGTCAAACATAGCACTACCAGTTGAGCTATCAACTATAGTACATTTGTCTTTGACTAAGTTAATACCATAACCATGGTCAGCTAAATGGCTTATGATGAGTAGGTTATGTTTTAACTCGGTTAGTAGACATACATCTTTAATCACAGGATAGGGAGCCTTAACAATATTGGCAATACCTACTATATACCATATAAGATTATTATCGAAGAAGACGTATCGTTCCTTCTTCTTCAACAATATTGCGAATAATGAAGCGTCACGGTCATGTGCCGTGAGCAACCGCTGTCAAAGATCCACTTGCTTCTAGCATGCGTAGGGTGTTCCACCTACAAAAGAATTTACAGATAATACTTTTGGTACCCATTTCTTGTAGGATCCTAAAATATTAGTCTTAGGTATCCATACACATATCTTCAAATCAACAAATTTTCTAATTCTATATGCAAGAGTGATGTGACCAATGGTGCCACAATAATGACATCTAGCATATTGAGTGTTAGATGCTGTGTGTTGTGCATGATTGTTAGATCTTGGTTTTCTAGTTAGATATTGATAATAAAATGCAGGCCTATTAGTTTTCTTGGGCAAAGGTTTGGTTGGTCTAACAGAGTTGGGTTTGACAGTGTTAGGTTTGACAGTGTTTCAGGGTTTCGGTAAGTGACACGTGTTAGGATAGAAAGCAACAAACTCAGGCTGTTTTCAAAACCTAATTTCCAACTTTTTGAAAGTGTCATACAGTGTATTATCGTCAGCAGTGAGTGCATCATTTCTGACTAGGGCTTGCTGAAGACTCTTCTTCTCTTTGAGTATATCTTCCTCTAATTTTGTAATGGTCTTGTTTTTCTTTTAATATAGCCTTGTGGTCTCGTGTAACTGCAACTTAATAGAAGAGAGCTCACCTACCTCAGTAGAATTTTTATTACTTCTAACCTCAGCTAGTAGGTCGGTAAGTCTTTATATTTTACCTTTGTACTCTTTGATTACCTTCTTAGAGTTGTGATATTTGCTACGCAGTTTTCTGTAATCACCTAAGAGGTCACTAAAGGCTTCACCTAACTGTTCAAAGGTAAAATCATCATATGTATCAAACAAGGGGTTAGTGTTTACCTGATTAAATTCTATTAAGCATACATTTGTAGTGTCGTATGATTGTTCATCTTCTGAGTCGCTGGCTTCACTTTCATGCCATATGCTTGTGTTGGCATACCTTCTGGATGTTGATTTCTTCAGGTAATCCTTGTCATACTTGTTATTTTTTCTGGTTGATGATGATGCTGTTGGACAGTCCTTCTTGATGTGTCCTTTCTTTTTGCTACCATAGTAGATTGGATCTTCTTCGTTGTTGCTTTTGTTGCTGTTGTGTTCTTTTGTTCTTCTATTGAATCTCTGAACTTCTTGAACTTTCTTACTAGGAGAGCTTGATCTTCAGAGTCAGAGTCAGAGTCACTATCGTCAAAATCATCTTCGACAGATCTTTTATATTGAGATTTGAGGACAATCGACTTCTCCTTTGGTGCAACTTCTTCAAAGTCTTAAAGTTCCAACTCGTGAGTGAGTAGCTTACCCATGAGTGTTTCAAGCGACATAGTAGTGAGGTCGTTTCCTTCAATAATTGTAGTAGCCTTCGAAATCCAGTTCTTCGTGAGAGCTCGTAGAAGTTTGCAAATCTTCTTATGGTTATTGTATTCCTTGTCTAGAGAAGACAAAGGATTTATAATATCCAGAAATCATGTAAACATCTGAGTAACGGATTCGTTTGTCTTCATTTTGAACGCCTTATACTCCTGAGTAAGTCTGTTGATATTTGACTCCTTGACTTGTGTCGTGCCTTCGTGAGTTACTTCGAGAAGTTTCCACACTTTATTTGATATTGTGCATGTAGACACTCTGTTAAATTCAGTCCTATCTTCGGCACAAAACAAAGCATTAATAACACGTGCGTCAAGACTGACATGTTTCTTTTTAGCTTCAGTATACTTGTCATGGGATTTTTTAACCAACTCTCCATCAGCAAGAATACGTGCAGGCTTTTTATAGCCATCAATCACAATAGGCCATAAGTCAAAATCTAGATATTTCAAGAAAAACCCATGCGTGTTTTCCAGTATGTGTAGTTTGTAACATCATACAGTGGCGGTCTATTTGTGGCCTGGCCTTCACTTATGAATTTTACAGTTGTCATGTGTGATACAGTGATCTATGTAACAGCTGTATAGATAAAAAAATAATAACAGTGTTACCTCGCTTTACCTGTATAACCCGCTCTGATACCAATTGTAGGAATAATTGGAATCAGAGCATAACAATTGATAATGAGGATCTGTTCCAAGGATGTTAAGCCAAATAATAGAGTCCCTACTCTGATACCAATTGTAGGAACAAAAATGTAAAGCGCTATACTCTAGCGGGGGTGAATAGAGTAGGCAACAGGAATTTAGCTATTAAAAATGTTAGAAGCAAGATCACAGAATATATATCACATATATGTAAATGAAAAGTAGAGAGCAAAGAGAAAACGCAAACACAAGGATGCATACTGGTTTTCCTCTTGTGAGGACTAATCCAGTCGGAAGAACTCTAGCTTGCAGTTGAAATCTACTATAGAAAAATGTCACAAGTTTTTCTCCAAAGTTCTTGCAACTTCTACAACGCGAGATTTGATCCGAAGTACTCGACCAACTTCAATTGTGAAGTATCTTTTTTCAATCAAACCTTTGATTACAATCACTCTGAAACTTCTAGACCATACCGTACTGGCAAATCGACTAGATGATTGTAACTAGCTTGGGATTTGAAAATGAATAGCTTAGAACACTTTGGAAGAACGTATTAAGCTTAGAGGGAAGAGAAGACATAGGTGTGTTGAAATGAGGAAATTTTTTCTCAATTTATAGTTTTTCTATAGGGAGAATTCGGGCAAAATTCTCTGAGAGAATCTCAGTAAATAGCCGTTGCATCCGTAAATGTAAGATGACAAAGTTCAAAATCCAACGGGCACTAACCGAACTCGGAACGAATTCGGGCCGAACTCGGGCCAAATTCCCTTGGGGTCCAGAGTTTGATTTTTGGGATTTTTGTAAACGAATTTTAGGCTTTTTTTAAAAGTTTAATGCAATTAGGAGCCTTTTGTAAAATAAGCTATTTTTAAAACAAAGGATATTTTGAAGACATTTAGGGATAGCCTATTTTCCAATATGACTCGGTGTACATCGCATTCCTAGACTCAATAAAATGAGAAAATTACATTGATAATGGAAGTACAGACTTGTGTGGCAAAACATCTTCAGTCTTAAACGGTAGTAGTGTCAGATCGCAGAAGTCGTCCAAGTAGCCCTTATATCGAGATATGGTTAGATCAATTATTAAAATTAGGTTTGACCACGACCAATGGGCCAACAGTCGAGAGACACAAAAACACACACCAGGAGAAATTACTAGGTTCTCAGAGGGATGTAACAAGATATAGAAAGAACATGCCATATAACTGAATATAAAATGCTCAATAATAAGTCAAATCGGATCATAACATGGTCCAATACTCCACCTTTGAATTAGCGCATCACCCCCAACCAACAAGGATAGGAGATGACACCCTAATCCACGATGAAGTATCTTTCTATGCCATAAATCTAATATAGTATTCGGACCACAATAAGATTCAGTACCTTCTCATCGAAGCAGTGAACCACACCTACAACTAAAAAAGGACAAGTTATGGCAAACTAGTCCGTGACAAGACACAGTTCCAAGCCGCGATCAGGTATAAGAAGCCAAACCAAAAGTACCTATACCTAACGGATAAGGTAGCCTAACCGTTCTAAGTGACACTACAAGAAAAATGACATTGTTGACGATTTTTTATTGACGATCAGTAATCCCCGTCAACTATTCTGTTTTACTTGACGGTTTAGGCCTTGTGTCAACTAAACCCCTATTTTGTGTTAACTACAATATTGTACCACTTTAGTTGACGGAATTTGGAAAACCTTCACGTAATCCACCACTTTTAGTGGACGGCTAGTTTAAAGTCGTCAACTAAAGTGGGAGGAGGAAAATTCCCGCTACTATTTCAGATGCTATTATCATTATTTTTTTGAAATATTTTACTGAGTGACCGTTGTCATGTTTAATCCCCTGCTGCTCAAAGCCCGATCATCTGTTTCTAAAATATTAACCCCCTCTCGAAAACCCATCTTCTCACCGTTCCTCTCAGAAAAATCCTATTTCCTCTCGAAAACCCCCTCTTCTCCCCCTCTTCTTCCAGTCCTCTTTCGTCTCTTTTGCTGGAACCCCAAAGGTGAAACCCTAACCTTAATTTCTCTTTCAAGAATCCCAACCCTAATTTTGTCCTTCAAATTCTTCCATATCTGACCCGGAGAAGGCGTACGCCTACGAGCAGATGTAGGAATAGCTATAGGAGGACAAGTTGGGGTTGCTCCGCACCATAGACACCAAGACACTCCCACGCGCAAGGCAGAGATGCTCTGGTCGACTAACGCTCGGTTGCCAAGGATCCATAGAGGTGGCGGTGGAGAACCATAAGACCATGATGGCAAGGCCAAGAGGTGGTGGATTTGCTTCCCAGAGAATTGAAATGGTAACATAGTTTGTTCACTTTATTTTTCTTTTACATGTAACCTGTTTGAGCAATTGTCTATGTGGTAGTTTTGGCTTCGCTTCTCAACATTCATGCTCCTGTCATGTGCTTCCAGAAAGGGGGGTTAGGGTTTAGACCATCATGTTTAATCGTGTTTAATCTCCGACAGAAAATTTTTCCTTTCAACCATCATGTTTAATCTTATGAACAAGATCAGTCAAAATATATCCTCCTAAATACCAAATGTTATTACTCCTATGCCTTGTCATGAGTGTGTACTCCAGTGTTTCTTTTTAACCTTTGCTTGGATAGATTACTGACTTTTTTATTAAGTGTGTACTCCATTGTATCCTCCTAAATAACAAACTACAGAAACAATTTCCTTTTAACCATCATGTTTATTTCCCTGGAGCAAGTTCTAGGACAATAGTTATTATTATTGTTATTGGATGAATAGACTACTGACATTTTTCTGCATACTCAGCTTTATTATATCTTATCAATAATAAAGGAGGGCTTTTCGATTTTAGTAAATGCCAAGAGTCAATTGATTGTCTCTACTCTGAACTACAGGTAACATTTATTGGTCAATAGAAGAAAATATTTGTGGCTTATTGGTATGGGTACTAAATTTTTATTAAGTGTGCTTCTCTTAACATATGATATGGTCCTCAGATTTAAGAGTCATGTGTGCTACTCTCTAGAAATAAAACAAACGAAATGAAGAAAGATATGTGTTACAATTCAACTTTGACGTTACCACTAAGTTGCTAGGTTACAGACCGCTCATCTGACAACTACCTTCTTCCGAATGGTAATATAACATTTGTAAATATGAAAATTTCATTTGATACATGATCATAATGGCTATTTCACTTCACTTAATGCAAATACTTTGAACATATATAAGATGTTAGTTGAGGCCTTATAAAAAAGTTACGTTTTGGTATGTCTTGAATGGTACAGATTTATGGAAATTTATGATGTGCTCATGAAAGGCATTATAAATATGTGAATAACTTGCTTTTGATTTATTGCATCTGCACATTCTCATGTAAATCAACATATAATTACAACAAAAATAGAAAATTTTGTTATATACTGATGAAATATTAAGTAACCTGGATATTATGATAGAGACTTGGGGAGGATCAGTGGTTCGTAGCTTTGCTTTCATTTCTTGTTCTTGTTTCATCTTGATATTTGCTATTATGTTCTATTCAAGGTCCAGAAATCTCTCACACAATATTCGGAAGAAGTAGATCCTTGCACATTCTTTATAATGGTTATCCCTTCTCTTTATTTGGTATTAACTCTTCTTGAAATATTACAGTCCGTTAAACCATGAGAAAATTCTTAAGTTCATTCAGTTTAACGATATCAAGATTCAAGATAATTGTCATCTTAATGAATAAGCAGTCAAATGTTACTGCATTTCGACATCTTATGAGCTTTTTATCCATATAGACATTTGAAGTTACAATATTATTTATATAACGGAAGTTCTAATTCTTATGTAGTTTCTTTCTTACTTTTAGGCTGCGTTTGATTGGACTTTTTTTCCATGAAAAATATTTTCATCACAAATTTTCCATCAATTGTAGTGTTTGATAGCTTAGATTTTCTATGGAATTTTTTTCTAAAAAGATCGTTTTCCATATTTTCTTCTAAAATGGTGGAAAATAAAACTTGCCCAACCCATAGGAAAATATCATTTTCCGCGAAAAATAACTATTTTTCGTGGAAAATAATGAAAAATGAACACCCAAATTAAATTTTCAATGGAATTTTTTTAAAATTATATGGAATTTTTTTTCTAGAAAAATAATTCCATGGAATTAATTTCTTTTTCACATATTTTTCACCTTACAATCAAACACACCATTAGTGGTTGTGATTCTTTTCATGTCCCCATGCTTCATATAGCAGAGTTACCTTTAAGTCCTTAACCTGTTCAAGTAACCATTTTATTCATTCACATAGCATTTGCTTGACTCTATTGACATAGTACCTAACTAGTATGTCACCCGTGCGATGCACGGTTTTTATATTTAATACTGTTTTATTTTAAAAATAAATAAGTCAATGTTCTTGATATTTATATAACATTTGAAATTAAAACAATTATTATAATAAACTCAATTTTGAATTACATAAAAGATAACATTATATTAATATGATTATGAACGAATTAAATTTTAACAACGTAAGTATCATTAGTACTATTTGTATAATTGACAAAATATCTTAGACCAAAATATATTAATATGATTATGAACGAATTATAACAATATATACCTCAAAGTAAATAAAATTATACGATAAAGTCTATTTTGATGACATAAAAGATAATATTTGTCTTTATTACAAATTCTGAAATACTTCATTATACATAACATTTGTTGTTGAATTACATTGATCTCTATCTTCACTGCATATTAAAATCTTCAATCCTTTCTTACTTGTTACCCTTGAAACCACAACATATAACTGTCCATGACTAAAAACGGGATTCTTCAAGAAAAGTCCAACATGAGAAAGTGATTGACCTTGACTATTGTTTATTGTCATTGCATAAGAAACAATCAATGGATATTGTCTTCTTTGAAATTTGAAAGGCAATCTTGGATCAGAAGGTGTCAATGACATTCTTGGAATCAAAACTTTATTACCAGCATTGTTTCCACAAAGAATCTTTGCTTCAAGAACACGATTGCCTAATTTTGTAATCAACAATCTAGTACCATTACATAGCCCAGCTGAATGATCTATATTTCTTAATAACATTACTGGGGTACCAACTTTCAATTTTAACTCGTGATTCGGTACACTTGAACATTTAATACTATTCAAGAACTCTGGAGTGTGAACATCTGATAATAAGTCAACATTGGCATCTGACTTGGATGGACTATCAGAACTTAAATATGTACTTGCGTTACCAGAATTCAGTGAGATCATGTACTCATTTACAGACTCGACAACATCAAGAGTTGGCGCTAATATAGCTCTATCCTTCAAGAAAACTGGATCGATGACGAAATTCGCAAAAGAAGGATATGTGCTCTCAATAATTGTTTGCAGTGCATCATTTGCATTACTAAGTAAAACATCACTTGGAATATCGATACTTGCACAACCATCATTATGCCCTCCAAGTGTTCCATCTCCTATACTTGCAATCCATTCAGAAAACTGTTTGAGCTCTTCACTATCAGATGTTATGCTACAACCTTGAAGTCTCATGTTTTTTGTCAACCTCAAAACTTTGAAGTTTTGCCAAATATAAGAAGAATTTATAGTTGCATGAACTATATCTTGTCTACTACCTTTCGGAATTACAGGCAATATTTGACGAAAATCTCCTCCGAAGACAATTATTTTTTCTCCAAATGGTGTTTCAGAACTGAGTGGATTGCTAAATTGTATTATATCTCTAAGCGATTTATCTAACGCTTCAAAGCAATATCGGTGCATCATTGGCGCTTCATCCCAAATTATAAGTTTGCACCTAACAATTAGTTCTGCAAGTTGACTTCCTTGTTTGATATTGCAAGTTGAATCCTCATTTACATTTATTGGAATAGCAAACCTTGAATGAGCTGTTCTTCCACCAGGCAACAGAAGTGATACAATCTCAAATTTGCAGCAAAATAGTGATTTTTCGAGCAATTGATTTGTCTACTTCAATGAATCAATCGTTGTTAAATCACTATTTTGCTGCAAATTTGAGATTGTATTTTTTAAGCAATACAGTGAACTTTGGTTCATTGAAGTAGAAAAATCAACTGCTTGACTTGATCCACACACTGCATAAAATAATTCAATAAAAAACTTTGCAAACGTAAATATATATGTATGTATGTATACTTTAATAATAAATTTCAACCATACCATTCGTGATTTCGCTAAAAGGATATGTAGACGTATTCAACACATTATTAAACAATACGCTGCTAGAATACAACTGTTTGCCATATGGATTTAAATCTTCTGCAAAAAAGTAAGGAAAAAGTTAGAAAAGTATTAACAATACAATAATAATATATCACATTTTATTTGTAAAAATAGTAAATTAGGCTCTAATAAATTATTGAAACACATTTTTGAGAATAATTTTTTTTAGGTTGGGAAAATAACTCACTCGAATGACCATCATCATTAGTTTGAAAAATCACTCTCGATGGATCAGAGTGCAGTTTTGTAAATCTTTTCGTCGAGTAGTCAAATGAATTTTTCTTCTGAGAAACAATTAACTGCGCAGGCTCACTTGACCCACATACTGCATAAAAAATCACCATATATATATGTATATACATATATATTGTTAGATAGATATATAAAAAACATTAATCATTAAATACTTTGTAAAAAAAAAATCATATCATACCATTCGTGATGTCACCGAAAGGAGACCTAGATGATGGACAACTGGTCATGTTCGAATCGTTCTCACAAAATATATGCTGAAATTTTTTCTAGCTTGATAGAGGCGTACATTTACCTAAATCCACATCTATATTTTTACAAAAAATAAAGAATGATTAAGTTAAATTTAAATAAAATTTAAACGTAAATTAATAAAAATTTAATAAATTTATATATATATATATATATATATATATATATATATATATATATATATATATATATATATATATATATATATATATATATATAAATTTTTCTTCCATAAATAAGTTTATATGTCTTCCATTGTTTTCAAATTAAATTTCTACCAATTTACAATTATAACATACATTTTTTTTTTGTTCTAAAAAAAGATTAATTTATATAGGCAAACCTTAATTTAGCGCAAATCACATTGTACAATTAAAGGAATTTGTTTGTTTGTTAATATTTCTTTTAATTGAATGGTTTGGATTTATTTTTCGATGAATTTGTTTGTTTGTTAATATTTCTTTTAAATTAAATCTTTAGTAATTTTGATAAAAATATGATGATTTTAACAAATATTCTTTTGTTTTTCGCTGATAGTAATCTATTATAAACCAAAGTTTAGAATCAGGTATTAGCATCCTACGGTTTTAGGAAACCGTGGTTTTGGGGAGACCACAAAAATTTCAATTTTAGTAGCCCACGGATTTTATAGACCATGGTTTTAGTAGCCCACGGTTTTAGTAACCCATGGTATTGGGGAGACCTCAGCATAGAATGGTATAGACTCACTTCATTTCTTGTTTTCTTTTTCTCTTTCCATTCGTACGTTTCATCTCCCCCAAATTTGAGTTCTATTTGGTTTTTCTTTGATTATATAATCTCTTAATTCATTTCTTGCTTTCTAAATTCGTAGATCCATTCGTATGCTACATCTCCATCAAAAGTTCTATTTGATTTTCTTTGATTATACGCATGGGAAATGCAATTAAAATGTTTATTTTTGGTGAATCATCATTTTATGTTCTGGATCTACGAATTTAGGTCAATTTGTGAGGTTTTTTTCCAATTTTTATTGTCTCCACTTAATGAATAAATTGTGTATGTTATCGCTCTAAACATATATTGAAAGATTTACGTATTTCAACAATTTTTTTTTCTTTTTCATGTTTTTTTAATGATTTTTTCGGATTTTTTCGTTATTGGGGAGGGGAACTGATTCCGGTATTAGAGTAGATTCATTTCTTGCTTTATTTTTCTCTTTCCATTCCTTTGCTGTGGAAATGGTCAGAGCTATTTTTTTTATTATATAATCTTTTTTTTTTCTGGAGATGTTGTTTTGGCAACTTCGTGAATCATCATTTTATGTTCTGGATCTACGAATTTAGTTCAATTTGTGAGGTTTTTTCCTAATTTTATTGTTCTCTATTCAATGCAATTAAAAGGTTTACTTTTGGTGAATCATCATTTTATGTTCTGGATCATCGAATTTAGTTCAATTTGTGAGATTTTTTCCTAATTTTATTGTTCTCTATTTAATGAATAAATTGCGTATGTTATTGATGTAAACATATATTTAAAGATTTAGATATTTCAACATTTTTTTTTATTTTTCATGTTTTTTTTACTGATTTTGTCGGGTTTTTTCCTCATATTTTTTTCTTTATTTTTACACAATCACAATACAGCTATATTTATTTCGGGTTTTTTACAGTAATTCATGACACACATAGATACAAATCTCGGTTTTGTATGTTTTTCTTACTTTTTTTTTGTTCGGTTTTTTTTTTTATAAAATAATAAAAAACGTTCTAGATATATATGTATTGAAAGTTTATTTAGGTAAAATTGTTTTCAGCACACAATATATAGGTAAAATTGTTTTCAGCACACGCTATATATATATATATATATATATATATATAAATATATATATAAATATATATATATAAAAAAAATTATATATATATAAAAAAATATATAAAAAAATATATATGTATATAAAAAAAAATCTGTATATAATAAAATATATATATATATATATATATATATATATATATATATATATATAAAATATATATATATATATATATATATATATATATATATATATATATATTTTTTTTTCTTTTTTTTTTGCCATCAAATCTGTATATATATATATATATATATATATATATATATATATATATATATATATATATATATATTATAAATTTATTATTGAAAAAATATATATATATATATATATTATAAATTTATTATTGATTTATATTTGCAGGTATTTGTTGCCATCAAATCTGTCAATGAACTACTTCGAAATGGTCAGCTATAACATGAAGGTATAAATCTACTTTTGTACTGAATATCATTTAAATTCATTTGTGTTTCATGATAACTTATAACCCTGCAAGTAAAGTTTTTGGACTGAATATTATTTAAATTATCTATGAAGACATGTTTGAATATTTTCTTAACTAAATTGTATTAATTTAGTGATTTTATATTCAGTCCAAATTTGATTACAATATTAATATATAATGTTATTTAGTAATTCCTCAAATGTTGGGTAAATAAAGCTTCTAATTTAATGTTTATTTATATAATTCAAATGATTTAGTAAAATAATGCTTCTACAAATTTAAAAATAATGCGAAAATCTACATGTTTATTAAAAATAATGCGAATATTTAAAAATAATGTTTATTATCAATTTCTGGCATTTGTGTGTTTTTTTTGCCAACACATTAACGTTTTATGTTACTGACATTTTTTTTTTTGCTATTGTTTTTTATGGTTTTAATTATTGACATTATGAACACAACAGTATTAATGAAAAATATGTTGGAAAACCAACAGTGTTCTTGGTTGATGGAGAAACGTGGCTGGCAGTAGTTTAATTGGTGAGAAAGAATGGTCTTGGGAAAACATTTTAAATTTTTTAGAATATTTTTGTACCTGGCTGAAGGTTAATTAATGACAATTGTATCACGATTTAATGTTGCTGGCAACTGTTTAATAATTGTACAATTTCTTTTTGTAATCATATGTTTTTTTAATGATTTTTTTATTGTGGCTGAGTTTAGGCATGAATGTGCCATTTTTTTTTCATGTTAATGTCATTTGTGTTTTATTGTAGCTGAGTTTTATGTTACTGTCATTTGTTTTTTGTTTTGTGCCCTCCCCAAGACCGTGGGTTCAACTCTCGTTAAATCCGTGAGTTTTATGTTACTGTCATTCCGATTGTATTTGTGTTTTATCATTTAACACATTTCGTTCGTCTCGTTAAAACCATTGGCGGGGCATTCGTTGCAGCCATTGGTCCATTGGACATAATGATTTGGCAGCCATTGACGGAGTACTCGTTGCAGCCATTGGTTGGTTAATCTAAATCTGAGTCTATTAAAAAATTCCTCAACCAAACATTTTAATGTTGCTGGCAGCTGTTTAATCATTTGTACTATTTTGTTGTGTAACCATATGGTTTTTTAATTACACCAGTAATTGAAAAAGTACCCCAGTAATTTGTACATTTATTCCAAATTGTAATTTGTGTTTTATTGTGGCTGAGTTTTATGTTACTGTCATTTGTTTTTTTTGTGACCTCCCCAAAACAGTGGGTACATTTTTGTTTTGTATCCGTATGGTCTTTAGATGATAACAAACTTATTGGTAAATACATGGTTAAATTATTTTTGTGTTTACATGGTTAAATACATGGTTAAATTATTTTTGTATCACTAATACTATTGTACATACAACATTGATTCCCAATTTAATGTTGCTGGCAGCTGTTTAATCATTGTACAATTTCGTGTGAAATGCTGTTGTAAAAGATGCTGTTGTAAAAAATGATGTTGTACTATCTTAATCTAATTCTGAGTCTATATAACGTAAACAGAATTGCAGAATGTAATAAACTGTGGATAAATAAAATTACCTCAGAATCGTGAAATACACACTCGAGACTGAATGGTTGCCCTTTCCCTCCGTATCCGGGTACATCATACATACGAATGAATCGAACTTTCAAATTCCAAAATGTTTTGGATGGACTGACCTCACGAATTAGTAAGAAGAAAGGAGCCATTGATGAAGAAATTTTTTTCCTTTTTCTAAAAGTTGAAGAGTGAGGATGGAATCCATTTTTTTACTGTATTTATAGACAGTATGAACAAAACACTATTAATGTAAAATATGTTGGAAAACCAACAGTTTTCTTGGTTGATGGAGAAAAGTGGCTTGGTTGATGGATCAAAGTGGCTGGCAGTTGTATCTCAATTTCGTTTTTGTAAATTGCATTTGTGTTTAATTTTTTAGAGCTGAGTTTAGGTGGGAAAATGGCATTTGTGTTTAATTTGAATAATTTTGTTGGTCACTGAAGGTTATTTAATGACAATTGAATCACATTTAATGTTGCTGGCAGCTGTTTAATCATTGTACAATCTCGTTTTTGTAACCAAATGGTTTTTAATTATTTTTTTATTTTTTTATTGTGGCTGAGTTTAGGCGGAAAAATGGCATATTTGTAATTTGTTTCAACTATTTTGCTATTATATAGATATAGATGTATTCATCATTCTTGTAATGAAATTTATTTTTTCTTTCACTCTCCAACATAAGCTCAACATGCTACTTACAGAGTTCTGTGTGCTCCCAATCTCGTCTATAGGTTCTCATCATAGACAAATATACTGTCAAAGTTATGGCTTATTATTACAAGATGGCAGATATTATAGATGAAGGAATTTTCGATTATAGTAATCTCTAACTTTTAACAGTCTCGACTCTATTCTTGGTGAAGACGTTACCAGCTTGTTATACCTACATCCTAGAGTACTTTTCATTTTGTGAGGACCATGATACTGTCCAAAGACTATTCCGATTATAGTAATCTCTAACTTTCTGACAAAGGATGCATAATGCAATGGTAACCATGATACTGTCCAGATTTTTGGAGTTTGTATGAAGATCCTAAATATTACTAAAAAAACATTCATAAATATTCTATTATGTTATGTAGTGTATCCAACTCTTTCTTAGAGTTTGTATGCTTTATAATGCATAAATAATTGACTGGAAAGGTGTGTCTAAGAGTAAAGGAGTTGGAGTGAACTAGCCTTCATTGGGAAATATTGTACTAACCACACTATCTAGGCTTGTATCAGGGGTGAATTTGCGGTAAATTGATCCACTATCCAGGCTTGTATCAGGGGTGAACGTACATTCGTTCTCATGCACCTCCGTGAACTCTGAGGTATACACAGATGGTCTGGAAGGCATTTATAAGGATACTGATATGTCGGTAAGGGATAATGGTTATATGGAGGACGAGCAAAGATACAAGAGTGCTCTCCATGCTTGCTCACTTAAGAAGGATATGGAACAGTTGTCACATGGTGATCAAACAATAATTGGTCATAGAGGTATAAATTTAAGTGGTGGCCAGAAGCGAAGGATACAAATGGCTAGAGCCTTATATTAGGATGATGATATCTACTTGCTCGATGACCCCTTTAGGAGGGTCATATTGTCAATGACGATAGAAGATTTACATCTTGTTTTGGCCCCATGACTCCAGTTGCTTCTATCCAATCTTGCTAGCAGATACTTACTCTTCAGCACATAGTGCTTTTTTTTGCATATGAACATGATTTACATGTTTATATGTGCAATGTGCTCATAGATGGCCTTCTGATACTTACTCTTCAATACATAGCAATTTTTTTTTTGCATATGTATAGATAGACAAATTTCTAGTACTTACACTGTAATTATCCTTGCACATTCGATACTTTCTTGTGAATTCCGTCACTTGATTGTTAAGCTTTTTGTAAAGACAAGTATCCATAATCCACCCGATAATGTGTCAGAGACAACAGAGTGAAAATTTTGAATTTTAGGACCCAAAGTAATTACTTACTCTGTTATGGAAAGTACTTAGAATCTAAAAGTTTTCTCGGGATGAGTTTGTTAAACATTCCCTATTGACATTGTAATTATAATTTTCTCCAGCCATATGTTATGGAAATGCTACTATCTGGTAACATTAGATTCATTGGAGGCATATTATGTGCTTTTATTCTGAGGATATATATGTATTTCTTAATTTGAGCAGGCTAAGCTCACGGAGGTTGACTTGACACTCGATACTGAAGGTAGAGGTTCAAGAGAGGCAAGCATGCAGAGGTTTAGAGAGAAGAGGAGGACCTGGCTCTTCTCCAAGAAGATTCGGTACCAGGTCTGAAAGGTAGATGCGGACTGCAGACCGCGAATGAAGGCAAGTGTAAGCATTACGACTCTTCCTCTATCGTTGTTTCAGAGTTCTTAAGACATTATACTGTATATAATGCTACATACATAATCATCAAGGAATTAAGCATTGACACTCTCAAAATTGGTAGCGTGCTTGTGTCACATTATGTCGGACACTACACAAACACTACATGAATCACTAGGAGACGCCAATGTCAGTGTCCGTGTCATATCATGTCGTACTTGTTTCTGCCTAACATAAAAGGATAAAAAGAACAATGTAAATTTGCACTGGTAGTTGAGTCAAAACTCCCATGTCCAGCCTACTAGGGAGTACAAAATGTGCAAGGATTAAAAAAACCTTGCTAGAAGATACTTACTCCTCTATCACAAGAAAGTATCGATGTGCAAGGATAACTACAGTTTAAGATTTACATCTTGTATTAATACTAGCAGTGAGTATCTCTGCATATCATCATTCTCTACTAGTAGATATTAGTTATGACACTGTGATACTAACTATACCTAGTAGATATTAGCTCTGATTACTATACTAAGCCACAAGGCTTTGATACTTAGACATTAGCTCTGATCCTTAGATATTAGCTATGATACTAAGCCACAATGCTTTGATACTTAGACAAAATACTATGAATGTGGTTTCTAAAGCTAATAATGTGTTTTTAATTGGCTACAGGGATTCTCGCTGAATGATGGTTTGTGAAGCTGCGGGCTTCAGTTTCGATGGTTTGTGAAGCTGCAGGCTTCGGTTGCGATATGGTTTGTGAAGCTGCGGGCTTCCGTTAAGGGTATTTTGTTGTGTTCTGGAACTTTAGTTAATGAAATGGGTTTGGTATATCATGTACAAGTGTGATCTGTGAACAAGTTTATCTTTTGTTGGTTACTGAACAAAAGTAATGGTTGAATGTAAGAACATGTTTGTTTTATTAATATAAAATGTGTATTATAAATTATTTGATGTTTGTGAGAGATTCTAGAATTTATATTACGCATTTCTGGATTTGATATTATGCGTAGATCTCGTAACCTCGACAATGTAAACGGGAATTGATAAATATTCTCTTGACGGCTAAGAAATGTAAAAAAAAAAGAATATATGTTGACAGTCATTAACCGTCAGCTAGGCTAGCGTCAGGAAAAGTATACACCAATATTGACGGTCTAAAACTGGGTTTAGTTGATGGCTAAAACCCGTCAACTAAAGTCACTTTAGTTGACGGCTAAAATCGTCAACTAAAGTCATTCGACAACCGTCAACTAAAGTGGGGACTTTTGTTGACACTGGCCTAGCTGACGGAAGGGAATCATCAACTAAACCCTTTGGTGACGGGAAAAATCGTCACTAAAAGTTATTTTTCTTGCAGTGTGAATGCAGTTTAAGACAAACATTCAATGCATGGGCTCTCTGGCTAAAATTGGATCAGCATAGTCCTCCTGGAGCACCAGGGGCTTCAACCATAACCGTTCTTCGAACTTCAGTAGCCAGTAATAAAATAAAGGGGTCGTCAACCTGCATCTCCGACAGAGCGTACGGTCATAAAGGTAACGTGCATGGTAGCCCATACACTAAGGAAATATTCTCCCCACCCTATGCCTATATGTTGTCTTCACAACACATAACCTCTATGAGCCGCTAAGTCAAACTAATCATGCAAAATACTATTAGCGGTTAATCCTATCGCACGACTTATACGTACTGATGGCCAGCCAGCTACGCATGTCAGAGTTCTATATGCGACTCGCGACTTCGTGTTACAAATGTATCAACGCCTATGAATGCAACACAACAAAAGTATGGTCCCTTAAATCTAGGTTAAATACGCATATAAATTAACAAGTAAAAAAATAGAATTCAAACGGTAGTTGCATATACACATGATTGAGAAGAACACTTTATATTTGCAAAAATAAATAACAAGTAAGTAAATGCATGCAGAATAATGAGCAAAGTAAATAAACAGTAATGATAAGGTATCTTGCCTGGTAGTGACGTCTAATTTGGTGCGATGATCAAGGTAGCACATAATCGACTTCGGTATTACAACTATGCAAGACAGCCTCAGATGATGGGACGGACTGTTCCATCGAGTCCAGAATGGTTATATTAGTTAGGGATGATATAAAGTAAGTACATGATTGGCAAGGGAACGGGAATAGTGGGATTGAATAGGATGATAATCGAAGGAATTTGAATAATTAGATACATACACTATTTCAAGAAAATAATTATAATACTTGAAATTATATTTTTATAAGCAAAAATAATTTCTACGAGAATACTTGAAATACCATAAATCGTTTTTAGACCAAGTATTCTAACTTTGTAAAAATATGGTTTGAGTTATAAAAACTATATTTTGTTAAAATACAGAAAATTATTTTATAATTTTGAAACTACATTTTTAAAGGCCAAAATATTTTAAAAAACAATAATACTACTATAATATACTTGTATCATAAAATATTGTATGCTACCACTAATATATGTGGATACTGTCCTACAACAAAATTAGTAATAATAATATTAATGACAATAAAATTTGTAATAATAAAATATAAAAGAAACAACAACACTTTACTACTCTCCATAATAATAATAATAATAATAATAATAATAATAATAATAATAATAATAATAATAATAATAATAATAATAATATTATTATTATTATTATTATTATTAATGTATATACACTTGAAACAGATCTAACAATGATAAAGTAATAATAATAAAAATAAAAATAAAAAACAAAACAACAACAAACGAATAGAACTTAAGTTGTGTTCTCTCCTTAAAAGGAGAGAACTTCAGCTTTATTTATTCGCTCAGTGAAGAGGCTCAAAGGAGAGAGAAAAAGAAAAGGGAGCTAGAAGAAGAGGGTAATGAGGGAGAGAGAGGCGAGAGACGAGCGCTGATATGTAAGATGGAGACACACGAGAGTAAGAAAAGATGGAGAGGTGCGGGAGAGGAAAATAATGAGGGCTGTGGGAGGAAGAGAAAAAAGGAGCGAGGAGAGGGAGATCTCACAAAGGGAGAGGAGTTCATCACCAGCCGACACCGGCGGTGCGGTGGGTGACACTCGACTGGAGGACGCCAGCGGTCCTAGAATTGAGCGCCCACAGCGACGCACTATAGGACGATGGGCTTGGAGGTGGCTCGGCAAAATGGCGGCTAGGGAGGGAGGCCTAGGTGCTGCAGAGTCGAGGAGGAGGACTGCAATGGCAGTAGCGTAGTAAGTGATTGTCAAGACCCAGTCCCAAAATACGAAGGATTAGGTACGTATACATGCTAGTTGTATAGTAAATATACGTAAGCTATAAAATGCAGTATAACCATGACAACTAATCTTATCCACAAAACAAAAGAATAATGGTATCATAAAATCAACTTTGAATTGCCATTTGTATAAGTCATTGGGCGGAGACAAATTCACTACCAACTATATTAAATAAGAAGAAAAATACCAAAAAAGAATTTGTAAAAAGTAGCAAGACGACCCAAAAGCAATCATCTTCAAAGGAAAAGACAAGATCACGGCCTTGGCTAGAGCACCTACGAAAAGCATAAAAGCACACACCTGAAGAATTCACCAGGTCCTTAGGGGACTAGCAAGATACGTAAAACATGTTCATCGAATAGTTTATCATGGATAAAGAAAAATCAGGATATAAAAAAAAATGACTAAGTACCAATGAAACATGAATTATGAGAACAACTACGCATAAATAAAATGCTGGAAATAAATATGAACACATGACAAAAAATCAAACAGATAATCAAACCCTCAACTCTACTGTGGACTCGCAGGTTTGAACTAATAACTAACCCTCGCCCCTAGTGTTGACTCACAGGTTAGCTTCAAGCAATAAACCCTCGCCTCTAGTGTGGACTCGCAGGTTTGAACAAATAACTTGAAGAACAAATAGGCAACTCTAGAGGGGGGTGAATAGAGTTTATGACAATAATATCCAATTGAAAATTAAACTCTTTTACCAACAGTAAATAATCAGAGTAAATGCAAAAATAATAAAGAGCGAGAATGCATACGCAAACACAGCCAATTTTAACCTGGTTTCCCTCGTGGAGGACTAGTCCAGGCCTGAGAACTGTAGGTCAGGATTAAATCCACTATTTTGAAATAGTAGTTACACCCCGTGTATTTTCTTCAGAAGAGCACGTCAACTTCTTACAGAGATCGCAATGGCGATGCTTGGAATTTTTCAAGCGACTTCTTGAACTCTTGCACAAACTCCTAACTGAAAAGCAATGAGCACTATGAGGCCTAGGGAGCTTGTGTCTAGTTGATGAGACGGGTATGGCTTGTATAAGACTTTAGAGAGAAGATAAAAGAAGATTGGATGAATGAAAAAGTGAGAATTCAAGGCCTATTTATAGGATTCTAGGTAGGCAGAATTCGGCCAGAATTCTGGGTCAATAATTCAAATTTTTGGCCGTTGGACAACTAGCATCCAACAAACCCTAAAAATTAGGGTCCTGGATTTTAGGGGACAGAATTTGGCCCGAACTCTGTGTGGAGGCAGAGTTCGGCCCAAACTCTGTCTCCAGAAGACAGAATTGGTCCAGTGGGCTAGTTTGGTTTTGGTGAAGCTTTTGGTTTGTGGTATAAGTATAGGTAAAGGCCCAAACTGCTCAGTACAACTCAGTTTACATATATCTAGACTCAAGAAAAGTATAAAATATAGCCTCGAAATATAGTACCTGCAGGTACGAGCCGTCGTCCGTCTTGTACTGAGTTCAGTCTTGGTGTGTCATATTGAAATATGACAAGTATCATATTGTCAATTGTATCAATATTTGGTTGACTGTGATTTTGTGTCAACAATCTCCCACATATTGATAATTGATAAAATGATATTTGTATATTCAATGTTCATACCTGGACACATTTATAAAAGTAGTAGCTCTTCCGTAATCAGTGCAGAGCTAGCAATAGCTCCCCCGTAAACATTGCTTCGTAGTAAGCCAACATTCCTGTTGTCCTGATAAATACAATCTTTTTCAAAGCACAGATACACAATGATAGAAAATATAATATGAATAATTGAATATTGGAATATTGGAATATTTCTCCCCCTTTCGGCATTTATCAAACACAAACAACCAAAAATAATAACTGGCAAGCATACCAAAAAATAATAATAAACTGCATAAACATCATAAAGTGTCTTAAGAGTCACAGATAATAGAGAATTCTAATACAATAAAAAACAACTACATCAACTAAAAATCCAAAGTACAGAAAAAAATAAACTAAGATCCTCAGCAGCAGCAGAAAGTAGGAGACCACATCTATCACGGAGCTCGTGAAGGTCCAGCGTCGTCAGATGGATCAGTGAATGAACGACGAGGGTCCACGAAAGCCGCATCCGGATCCAGGTAGCGTATAACCCAAGGGTCATCGATACGGTATCCATCACGAGCAGGGTCCCGCTCCATAGGAATAGACATAGAAAGATGCCGGGACATAGAGTACCGAATGTCATGCAGTGAGATGCTGATGGCACTCATCTACAGGGTGGTATGGTAATCAAGCTGGGTCCAGCGATCATCCTCTAAGGTGAACCGATCGCGAAGCATAGTCTGAATCGACTCAAGAGTAGCAGGAGGAGGAGGCGCATCCTGTCCAAGAGAAGGTGCGTCAGCTTGAGCATCGGAGTGCTCAGATTCAACAGGTGAGCCAACTGTCGCCTGAAGCTGCTGTGCCTTAGATAGGAAGGCAGGGGCAGGTAGAATTTGGCACTCATCAAGTGGGACATGAAAAGCACAGAAGATCATAGGAAAATAGAGAGCATAGACCAAAGACCTTGGCTTCTTCCTAGCATTAATCATCCAGTCCATCATGGTATATGGAAGATTAAAAGGAACATGAAAATGGAGATAATATAAAGCAGAAATTTCAAAATATGTAACCTCATCAGTCGATCCCGCTTTGGGCAGAATCGTGTTGAAGATAATACGATGAAGTTCATAGAATTAAGGATTGAGAAACTTGGCAAGCTTGCGTGGACGTGGTTTGGGGTACACAAATCGTCCTTAAAGCTTTCTAGGGATGGCCCATCGGGGAATTGAAACTTGCGCGCCTCGACAAGTTTCTTCCATGAGTTGGGCTCCAGAATTTCAAGGTATTCGCCAAGTCAAAATCATCAAATGAAATATCAATGCCAGCAACACGTGAATATAAACGTGTATCATCATGAGTAAGATTGCAATAAAACATTTGAATGGCATTGAGATAGATAACTGAATTTGTAGTGACAAGTTCATCAAGACAAAGATAATGAAATAAGGAATCATATTGTAAAAATATGGTAAAGTTAATAGGATGACCCACGTACACGGGACATGATCGAAAATCAATAAACCATTCGTTTGAAGCGTCTAGTGACACAAATATTCGATCATCGTACGTGTTGGGGTCGATAGGACGAGGTGGATTGAACAACGGGTGAATGGGTTGTTGAATAGGTTGTTCAACACGAAGAGGAGGATTCGAAGAGGATGCACCCTCGGTTCGAAGCCTCTTTTCTCTATTAAACAACTTGGGAGCCGTGAATAATAAAGAAAATTGAAGAAATTGAAATGTAGAGAAGAGTGAAATTATACCTCAAATAGTTGATGAAGGATGGAAGAGAATGGTGCAAGAAACCTTCTCCTTGAATTTGGAGAAGAAATATGCACTAGGATGGAAGAACTAGGGTTAGGGTTTGAAGAGGAAGTGTTTTGAGAAGTTTAGAATGTGGCAATGGAGGAGAGAGAGAGAGAGGGAGAACTCGGTTATAGTTTTAGGGGTTTGAATGGTCGGAATAAATCTGGACCATTGGATCAATTTTAGATCAGTGGCTGAGCCCGCTTGCTGTTCTGGAAAGACCAGACCGAATTCGGCCCGAACTCTGTGTTAGGCAGAGTTCGGCCCGAATTCTAGGTTCTGTGGCCAGAATAGAAATCAGGCTAAATAATGAAGTTGAAAAATGAGTGAGAAAAATAAGAATAAAGTAATAGAAGGATGCATATAAAAAAGTAAGAAATCCAAGTAGAGAATAGCAACAAGTGAAAGCTGAATCAAAATAAAGTTCGAAAATTTGAATTTAGCATGTGATAAATAAAAGAATACCATGTAATAAACAAGGAATTATGCCACAATTCAATATTTTGAAGCTGCCATAGGGTAGCTGCAGGGGCCGGATCCCAGCTAGCGGTAGTCCTGAGGACTAGTGTACCGTATCGCTTAGGCTTTTACGCCTTGCTGTCAGAAGGACCCTTTCGGCTTGTACCCATAGCAAATTCATCATAAAGAATCAAGACATAATCGATATTTACGTAGGTTACATTAATGAATAACAGCTTCATCCAAAATTCCTAGTTCACGATAAAGAAAGTTGAAATGCTCTTCGGATAGTGGTTTTGTAAAGAAATCTGCTAGCTGATGATCTGTGTCAATAAATTCTAAGTTAATAGTGTCATTTTGCTGGTGATCACGCAAAAAGTGGTGACGTATTTCAATGTGTTTCGTGCGTGAGTGACATATAGGATTCTTAGTGAGATTGATGGCACTAGTGTTATCACAGAATATAGGAATGTGCATATAAGAAAGGTTGTAGTCTGCGAGGGTTTGCTTCATCTACAGAATTTGTGCACAACGACGACCAGCTGCAATATATTCAGCTTCTGTTGTGGACAGTGCGACAGAATTCTGCTTCTTGCTAAACCAAGAGACTAGAGCCTTGCCTAATAAATGACACGTACCGCTTGTACTTTTACGGTCGACTTTACATCTCGCGAAATCAGCATCCGAATAACCAATAAGGTCAATAGATGTGGATTTGGGATACCATAAGCCCACTGTAACAGTACCCTTAAGGTATCGAAAGATACGCTTAACGGCGGACATGTGTGATTTCTTAGTACTAGCTTGATAGCGAGCACACAGACAAACACTAAACATAATATCGAGACGACTAGCAGTTAAATAAAGTAAACTACCAATCATATCTCGATACTTACGTTGGTCAACGGGTTTGCCGCTTTCATCAGGTTCCAGCTTGGTCGAAGTAGCCATAGGGGTGCTGATTGGTTTGACGTTGTCAAGATCAAACTTCTTCAGGATATCCTTTGTATATTTAGACTGACCGATAAAAGTTCCTTGCGAAGTTGGATTGACTTGCAATCCAAGGAAGTAGGTGAGCTCCCCTATCATGCTGATCTCAAATTCGTTCTGCATACACTTAGCAGAATCTTGGCAAAGATTTTTATTAGTAGAACCGAATATGATATCATCTACATACTAAAAGAATAGTATTTTAAAAATTTTTGATAAACAGTGTAGTGTCAATTTTCCCTTTTAAAAAACCTTTTTCGAGCAAGAAATTGCTTAGGCGTTCATACCAAGCTCTAGGGGCTTGTTTGAGGCCATATAGCGCTTTCTTGAGTTTGAAAACATGGTCAAAAAATTTGTGATTTTCAAAAATCGGGGGTTGTTTTACAAAAACTTCCTCCTTAATAAATCCATTCAGAAAAGCACTTTTAACATCCATTTGAAATAATTTAAAATTTTGAAAGTTAGCAAATGCACAAAACATCCGAATGGATTCCAGTCTTGCAATAGGAGCATACGTCTCATCGTAGTCGATACCTTCCTCTTGGTTGTATCCTTGAGCTACTAGACGAGCTTTGTTGCGTGTAACTGAACCATCTTCATTTACTTTGTTACGAAAGACCCATTTTCCACCAATAATCGAGTGATTGGCTGGCTTAGGAACAAGTTCTCAGACTTGGCTCCTCTCGAATTGGTTGAGTTTCTCTTGTATGGCAGAAATCCAAAACTCATCATTGAAAGCTTCTAAAACAGTTTTAGGCTCAATTTATGAAATGAAGGCAGTGATAGCAATGGAGTCTCTTAACGATGATCGAGTACTTACTCCGCGTGAAATCTCACCTATTACCAAGTTTTTTTGGATGTGACGGCTTGAAAGAGAATTTCTTTGGCAAACCCTCCAGAGAATTGGTTTCAGTGGTGGTATTCATCGGCATAGAAGTTGATGGCTCAACATCATCATCAAAAGTAGCTACTGCACTGTTATCCTCATCAAAAGTCATATTGGTAGACTCCTCCACAATTAATGAGCGTTTTTTGTACACTCTATATCCCTTGCTCTTGGCAGCATAGCCAAAGAAAATACTATCGTCAGCTTTGGCATCAAATTTACCTAAGTTGTCTTTGGTGTTAAGAATAAAGCATCGACAACCAAAAACTCTAAAATATGAAACATTTGGAGTTCTTCCAAACCAAAGCTCATAGGGTGTTTTCTTCGTAATAGGACGAATGAGCACCCTATTTAAAATATGGCACGATGTACTGACAGCTTCAGCCCAAAAATATTTTAGAAGTAAAAATTTATTCAACATGACTCTAGCCATATCGCCAAGAGTCCTATTCTTCCGCTCCACAACACCATTTTGTTGAGGAGTTCTTGGACAAAAAAACACATGATTAAACCATTTGAGTCACAAAACTTTTCAAAATTAGTATTTTTGAATTCGCCTCCATGATCACTTCGGATTCGAGTAATCATGTATCCTTTTTCGTTTTGAACCTTTTTAGCAAAAATTTTGAAAACAGAAATAGCATCACTTTTGCTTGAAAGAAAGAAAATCCAAGTGAATCTAGAAAAGTCATCTACTATAACAAAAGCATAGAGTTTTCCACCAATACTTGCTACTCTACTTGGACCAAATAAGTCCATATAAAGTAATTGCAAGGGTCTAGTAGTACTTACAGTGTTTATGGAATGAAATGAGGACTTGGTTGCCTTATTTAACTCACATTCGGCACATACCGTGTCCTTTTTGAATGTGATGTCGGGTAAGCCTCTAACTAGCTTCTTAGTCGATAGCCTGGATATAGTATCTATATTGGCATGACCAAGACGCTGGTGCCACAGTAATCTCTCATCCTTCTGAGCGTAGAGGTATCTCCCTGTACTGTTAATATCTCTAGATAGATAGAAAATATAAATGTTATCCTCTATTATCCCTTCAAAAGCGATGTCTCCCTTTGACCTATCATAAATAAAGTATTTATTTTGTCCAAAGTTAATATCATATCCATGATCAGCTAGGTGACTTATGCTGAGTAGGTTATGCTTTAACTTGGTCACTAGGCAGACAACTTTTATTACAGGAGAAGGAGGATGACCAATAGTACCATTACCTATGATGTATCCTTTTAAGTTGTTGCCGAAGGATACATACCCTTCCCTCTTTATCGATAGTGATGTAAAAAGATGTTCGTCTCCCGTCATATGTCGCGAGCATCCACTATCGAGAATCCACTTGCTTTTAGTTGAGTAGGGAAGGTCCAGCTACATCAAGAGTATATGTGACCTTTGGTACCCAAGTTCTCGTGGGTCCTGAAATGTTAGTTTTTAGCACCCATGCATATAGATTTATATCTACTAATCTCCTAATTCTACATTATGGTGAAATGTGTCCATGTAATCCACAATAGGTACACATAGCATGGCTATTAATATTAGGAGCATGTTGATAGTGTCTATATGCTGCATGGTGTAGAACAGCAGGATAATGATTATAAGTGGCAGTAGAGTGATGGTTATGTCTATATGCAGCATAGTGATGATTGTGTCTATATGTAGTATGGTGATAGTTATGTACAGCATGGTGATGGTTATGTACAGTATGGTGATTGTGTGTAGTAGTAGAATGAGAGTGATTTCTATGTGCATGTGGTTTATGTGCTTTATGAAAGTACGTGTACATGTAAGCATGTTTACGTACTGCATGAAGATGACGTGTTTGACTATTTTGAGTGGTCTTATACTTTGTGTGTGTCTTATGTGATTGGGTTTGAGGTTGAGCAACCTGATTTCCTAATCTAATCTCTAATTTCTTAGAGGCAGCATGCAGTTCATTGTACTTAGCATTTAAACCATCAATTTTAGCAATAGAGATCTTGTGTCTATTCTTTTCTTCAACAAGCTCAGTGTTGAGTGCTGTGATCTCACGTATTTGTTTTTCAATACGTGCTTCGACATCATGTACGCTTAACTTAAGCTTAGATACCTCATCAGTAACTTCCGTGGGTGGAGTGTCTCTAACATTATCAAGCAATAAAGAAAGTTTTTGAATCTCGACTTCATATCTTTTGATCTTCTCCTTGGCATGCTTATATTTACTAATGACTTTCTTGTGGTCATTTAGTAAATCATTGAATGCATCGCCAAGTTCATCAAAAGTGAAATCATCGAGAGTATCGCTTGTTACCTTATCGGATGTTGCCATTAAACAAATATTGGCAGTGTCTTGAGGGGAGTCCTTTTCTTCCTCGGAGTCACTAGCTTCGCTTTTATGCCAAATGCTAGTGTTGGCATATTTTCTTGAGGAAGACCTCTTGTAGGGCTTCTCATATCGGTTGCTTTTTTTGGCGAATGGACAGTCTTTTCGGACGTGTCCAGTCTTCTTGCAGCCGTAGCATGTTGGCTCTTCTTCGTCATCTTCTTGTTGTTCCTTTCTTCGATTGATGCGAAGGAATTTCTTGAAGTTGCGGACAAGGCGAGCTTGATCATCACCTTCCGAGTTGTCGTCATCAGTCTCTTCAGGATCAGCCCTTCGACGATGAGCTTTAAGGGCAATCTCCTTTGCCTTTAGAGTAGGCTCTTCGAAGTCTTTGAGGTCAAGCTCGTGAGTCATCAGCTTTCCCATCAAAGTCTCCATAGACATTGTGGTGAGATCATTGCCTTCTATGATAGCTGTTACCATAGGGTTCCAAATTTTTGGTAGCCCCCTAAGTAACTTGCAGATCTTCTCATGATTTGTATATTGTTTACCGAGAGATGACAAGGGGTTGATGATGTCGAAGAATCTTGTAAACATTTGTGTGATCGTCTTATTTGGCTTCATCTTGAACGCCTTATATTTTTGAGTGAGACGACTGATTTTTGACTCTTTGACTTGGGTGGTTCCTTCATGCGTCACTTCTAGAAGTCTCCATACTTCATGAGAGGTGGTGCATGTTGAAACCCTATTAAACTTATTCCTGTCTATTACACAAAATAAAGCATTAATAGCTCTCGCGTCTAGACTTGCCTGTTTCTTTTCCTCGTCAGAATATTTGTCGTTGGGTTTCTCGACGAGATCACCATTGACAACTATCCTGGCAGACTTTTTGAAACCATCGGTAACAATGGTCTACAGGTCGAAGTCTAGCAACTTGAGATAAAAACTCATTTTTGTTTTCCAATACGTATAGTTTGTTCCATCAAATAGGGGAGGCCTATGAGTGGACTGTCCTTCACCGCGATTGGAAAGCATGGATTGTGTGGTTACCATGGATCAGCTCTAGGATGTTAGTCCTTGTTGAGAGAACAGAGCTCTGATACCAATTGAAGAACAAATAGGCAACTCTAGAGTGGGATGAATAGAGTTTATGACAATAATATCCAATTAAAAATTAAACTCTTTCACCAACAGTAAATAAACAGAGTAAATGCAGAAATAATAAAGAGCGAGAAAGCATACGCAAACACAGCCGATTTTAACCTGGTTTCCCTCGTGGAGGACTAGTCCAGGCCTAAGAACTCTAGCTCAGGATTAAATCCACTATTTGTGAAATAGTAGTTACACCCCGTGCCTTTTCTTCAGAAGAGCACGTCAACTTCTTACAGAGATTGCAGTGGCGATGCTTGGAATTTTCCAAGCGACTTCTTGAACTCTTGCACAAACTCCTAACTGAAAAGCACTGAGCACTTTGAGGCTTAGGGAGCTTGTGGCTAGTAGATGAGAAGGGTACGACTTATATAATACTTTAGAGAGAAGAGAAAAGAAGATTGGATGATTGAAAAAGTGAGAATTCAAGGCCTATTTATAGGATTCTAGGTAGGCAGAATTCGGCCAGAATTCTGGGTCAAGAATTCAAATTTTTGGCCGTTGGACAACTAGCATCCAGCAAACCCTAAAAATTAGGGTCCTGGATTTTAGGGAAAAAATTCGGCCCGAACTCTGTGTGGAGGCAGAGTTCGGCCCAAACTCTGTCTCCAGAAGACAGAATTGGTCCAGTGGGCTATATGGGCTTGTTTGGTTTTGGTGGAGCTTTTGGTTTGTGGTATAAGTATAGGTAAAGGCCCAAACTACTCAGTACGACTCAGTTTACATATATCTAGACTCAAGAAAAGTTTAAAATACAGACTCGAAACATAGTACGCTGCAGGTACGAACCGTCGTCCGTCTTGTATTGAGTTCAGCCTTGATGTGTCATATTGAATTATGACAAGTATCATATTGTTAATTATATTAATATTGGTTGACTGTGATTTTGTGTCAACATAACTAACCCTCGCCTTTAGTGTGGACTCGCAGGTTAGCTTTAAGCAATCAACCCTCGTCCCTAGTGTGGACTCGCAGGTTCAGAAAAATCAAAATTAGGAGTAGCAGTTCAGTTATAACACACTCATTCTATGACATGTTATGAATCATTCAAGGTACAGTGCGAACAAGTCCAATATGAACTATAATACCAACCGTGAACAAAGACGATATATGAACAAGAGCAGTAAACTAGTATACATAATATAAAAGAAAACTCACATCAACAATCTACCAAAGAACTAAAAGATGACATGTAACAAAAGGAGAAGGAATATAAGCATGTAAATAAACTGTAAAGAAAGGTAATATATACTTATCTGAGGTTGTGTGCAAAACGACAGTATCCAGTAGCTCGAATCGTTAGATTAGTAAAGCAATCAAAGGTCAAATCCCGTAAATGCCCTCGGATGCTGAAATAAACATCACGAAATTTTTTTTCATAAAAGAAATATCTAAGTTTGACTGGCCAAAAGTCCAATTCTGGACAAAGGGGCAAAACGCTAATTTTGGGTCAAAATGATGTCTACCGTTGGACCCGCTTTGTCCCAAAAAGTGTGCCAGTACCTACGATATCTAAAGTCTTCAAAATATATGTCTACGGGTCCAGTTTGACGATACAAACTCAACCGTATGTCTAAAGTTGGATTTCGGTGAGTCGTGCACAAATTCGTCTATTGGATTGGATCGCGAGCCCGCCAAATTAGCGTTCTTGTCGACGTTCTCAGAATCGGACCAAAATTGGCTCACAGGACCAAAAAACCGATACAGTCCTGTTGGCAGAAGTTTGGTCTTGAGATGACAAGTGTGCTCAAAGTTATGGGCTAGTTTGCAAAAGGGCCGATATGGGGTATCTCGACGGATACGCCTTGATTTCGTCACGCACACACCACGAAATTGAGTTTCATCGAATCCCATATGTCGACAACAGCCATACGCGCATTTTGATGCTTATGGGTGATGACCACATCGCCCAGTTTGTCGGAGCGTACGCCGTATCGATAAAATTCCTAATTTTGAAAATAGTTTTAAAGTGATTTTTCCTGATTTTGAAAGAGAATAATTATCAGTAAAGTGGATGAAAAATAATTCTAATAGAAGGCCTTTAATCTCCTTTATGCTGTCTATAACTTTCTTGTAATAGATGTCTAGAAAAAATAATATCCAAACAAAAATTGGGCTTCCAAATCGGGTTGGTTGATTGTTTTAATGCTATATTTTTAGTTAGATTTCCCTTGATTTCGTATCGATTTTCTGGACAACCTGGAGCATCTAAATTTAAACTAATTGAAGGCAATTAAGGTCGTATATGTTGTGTACTTACTTGCGAAGATGGAGCACAAAATGATCACAAAATGATCGAGAACACGCGCCACGAATCCCTCCATTTGTTGCTACTGTTTTTACTACTACTGCTTGCTATAGTGCATCTGGTCGCTGCTGCCACCGCCGGAGGCCACTGCGGTGGCGTGCCATGGCTGAGGAGGTGCTCTAGGTGGTCGTGTTGGACGTGGCAGTTTGGGTCGAGCAAGGATGTTAGGGTTTCTTCCGATTTTCGTTATATATATATATATATATACACAGTGGGTCGGGCTGTTCCATAGGGGGTCGGGTCCTAATATAGGGAGCAACAGATGGTGCTTCCTTTTTTTTTCTTTTTCATTTTAACTACTTATATATATACATATATATACATTTTTTTTATATATACATACATATATATATATATATATATATATATATATATATATATATATATATATATATATATATATATATATATATATATATAAGAAAAAGTTTTGCGGATGAGGAGCTCTCGCTTCCCGTCGCCTCTGCGGTGAGGCCCCTCTCGGGGCCGCATCCGCCCCTCTCCTCCTCGCCATGGCAACCCTCGCTGATCTCCTAGCCGTCCTCCCCCGTCTCCTCGCTTGCTCCGTGCCCCGCCTTGCATCCTCGGCTGCGCCCGCCGCCTCCCCCTCCTCCCTCCCTGTCTTTCCATGCCCCCCCCGGGAGCAGCTCGGACCCGGCCGTGGCTGTCCCTTCCCCAGTTCTTCCGCCACCCACTTTTGCCTCTCCCCGTCAGATCCCTCCCCCCTATCCTCCCTTTGGCGCCTCTCCGACTTCGTCGGCGTCCGTCTCGGCCTCCGGCTTCCCTCTCCCCCGAGAGTCCACCGGGCTGGCCGGAGTGCCCCCCTCCCACGTCCACCGGGGCATGATCCCCCTCCTCGGGAACCCCACCGGTTTCCCGCCCATTCGCTCAGGCCTTTTCGAATTACTCCCTGGAGTTGCGTGCGGGGGGGGGGGGGGGGCACATGCCCCCTCGGTTTCCGTCCCTCGTGGGGAACCGTGCGCGGGTGGCCACGTGCCCATGCACAGTCCACCTCCCATTCCCATGCGTAATCCATCCTTCCTTCTTCCGTTGGCGCTGTCCACCTCCTGTTCGCTGGCGCAGTCCACGATCCCCGAGCGCTATCCTTCTTCTATTGAGGTTCTGACCCCCTCTTGCGCGGTTTCAGGGAGGGGGCCTAGCGCTGTTCAGTTCGCCCGGATCTCTGGCCTCGTGCCCATTTTGGGCGCATCCTCCGGACTGAGTAGGGGCGCATCCCCGTACCCGTGTGTAGCCCCCCCCTTTGCCGGCTTGCACAGTCTCATGGGGGAAAGAGGCCTCTCCTGGCGCTATTTTCGATCTTCTGTCCATTGGCCACGTGGCCAGGAGCTGTGGCTACGCACCTTTTGGTGCGGTAGCGTCTGCCCGTTTGGGCTCCACCTCCTTCCCGAGCGGGGTCGTGTCCCAGTTGGCGCACCCTAGGCCGGCCCCTGCTCTCGCAGCGGGTTGGGCTTCTCCCCCAGCGCCATCTTCGGGCGCAACCCTTCACCTCCCCCTTGAGCTACCTGCAGGCACAACGTATCTTCCACACCCTTCCTTGCCGATTACGCCGAGTGCGGGTTCAACCTATTTTTTGTCCCCTTCCCTCATGCCGGGCGCAACCCTCCCCCCCATACCTACGACTCTGTGCGCCGGGAGTGGGCCTTCCCTTCTCTCTCCATCTGCTCCCCTCTCCCCCTCCCTCCCCGACGGAAGATGTGATGTTACTCTCCGATGCGGCAGGCCTGTTGGGCGCTTCTTCCGCCGCCACCCACCCCCTCCCCTTTTCGGGTCCGCCGAGCGCGCTCCCTGGGATCATTCGGGATCAGCCCCCTCCTCTTCCAGTCGTGAACCTCCCCTTCTTGGGAGCTGTGTCTTCTGGAGCCCCACCTCTTCCGGCCCTCCCAGCCCCTGGCATCCCTCCTCGTCTACCTTCTTCATATGCCGACATCCTTCGTCCCGATAGAGCTCCCAAACCGGGACTCCTGTTCCCGGACGTTCTACTTCCAGATGTCGCATACCCACAGGCATCGCCCATGCCGACTGTGCCTTTCTCCGACCAGGAGCTCTCGTCTATGGCCACCTCCTTCCCCTACTCCTTCGTCCTCAAATTCTTAGCAGGCTGCCCCAAGCTTGCCAGGGTGACCGAGGTTATCGCTAGTTGGCGATTATCGGCGAAGTACAGGGTAGCCCCCTAGATCCGAGGCATATTCTGCTATACCTTTCTTCTGACCTAGACCACAGGACGGTGTGGGCCAAAGGCACCGGGCGGGTAGACTCCCACCAGATGAAGATCATCAAGTGGTCACCGTACTTTAACTCCAAGGAAGACTTACCGACAGTTGCCGCCTGGGTCACCTTACCCAATCTTCTCCTCGTTTGCTTCGTTCTGGCAGCTCTAAAGCATATTGCCAATTCGTTCGGAACTTATGTGGCCACCGCAGATGAGACCAGCAACCTGACAAAAGCTCACTACGCCAAAATATGTGTGGAACTCGACCTCACATCAGACCCTCCTAACCATATCCTCATTGAACTTGGCAACCAAACACACACTCAGCAAATCATCTACGATAACCATGTGATCTTCTGCACCCACTTCCATCTACATGGTCACCTTTCGAAGCACTGCCACCGTCTCCATCCAGAGTTGAGAAAGAAACCAGAGAGAGCCGATCCCCACCCCAGAAAGAACCAGCACCACAATCTTGTCCAATCTCCTCTGCTTCCTCTCCCGAACTCCCATACCAGATTCAACTCCAGCGAAGGCAAAACCAGCAGAGCCAATTCAGCAGAAAAAGTAGTGGTACCCTACCACTCACCTACCCCTTCCCTGGCAAATCAATTTAGCGCACTCGCGTAAGACACCATAGACCCCCCCAAGAATTGGTCGGTCATGTTGTCATCGACCAGGACCCCGGAACGGCCTCAGAGGACCTCAGCCCTCCCCCTGAGAACTCAGATGAGTCACGTCTAGCACCTCCAAAAGCCTCTGACCTGCATTCTTCCACCATCGAGGCTCTAGCTATCCTCGGGCCAGAGCAGGCATTTCGAGGTCTTCAGGTCCTTGTCGCTGGCTTCCCTCTCCAAGCAGAAGGGGACCAGATCGGCATCACCGACGACTCCCTCCTCATCCCCCCAGAGCAATCCAACCTCGACTCAGCAGGAGAAACGGTCTTTCCTCCTCATAGCAGCGAGGACTACTCCCTCGGCACTTCTTACAAGAAGTCGGAGGAACCATCCATCACCAACCGGAAAGCAGACACAAAAGGGACCGCCAAATCCCCGTCCATACAAACTAGGTCCGCTGCGAAGCGGTCCAACCAACCCCTCCCAAAGCTCCCTTAATGCTGAATATCCTCTCCTGGAATGTCAGCGGCCTTGCGAACAAACCTACGATGAGGAGACTCACCAGCATCAAGAAAACCAACAAAATCGACATCTTGATCATCCTCGAACCCAAAATCTCTTCCGAAAGGCTCAAATCCATTCAACTGCAGTTAGGCTTTCACTCGGCCATTGCCGACAGACACGACATCTGGATCCTCCACTCCAAAACAATCAATATGGGCGTTATCCACGATTCCAGTCAAGCCCTTTCCTGCTAGATGGAACATCCTCTTATCCCCAATCTTGCCATCCTTTTTGTGGTTCACGGCAGTTGTGACATTGCTGAACGCAGACTCCTTTGGGACGACCTCCTGGATACCTATCACCAAAACTACTACCTCCCATGGCTGTGCATCGAAGATTTTAACGCCATCACCTGTAGAGAAGAGAAGATTGGTGGCCGTCCTCCCCCTCTCCCTGCCATGCAAGACTTCAACAACTTCATCTTCAACTCCCACCTCACCTCCCTCCCGTTCACCGACAACGCTTTCACCTGGTGCAATATGCAGGAAGGCGACCATGGGCAATTCTTCCGACTTGATAGGGCGTTAACGAACGCCCACTGGCTTGACATGGGGACTGTCTCCAAGCTTTCACACCTTAATGCCACCGAATCTGACCAGGCCCCCCTGCTTGTAGGAATCACCAGCAGATCCAACCATTCTAGAAAGAGCTTCCGCTTTCTGGACTTCGGGAGCGAGCATCCTCAATTCTTAGGGGTCGTCACAGAAGCATAGAATAGCACGGACTCCATTGATCCCCTGTATCGTATGGCCATCAAGCTCCAGGCTACGAGGAAAGCTTTGACAGCTTGGAGCAAGCAAGCTTACGGGGATATCTTCTAAGCCATTCGTGAGACAGAAGACGACATAACCAAGGCTGAAGCGACTTACATGGCCAACTGCACGCCTGATACCCGGAAAGTGCTGAATCTCACCAAAGCTATCCTCAAATTCAGACTTAAGATCGAAACCGACTTTTGGAAGCAGAAAGCCAGGATCAAATGGGACAGCGAGGGGGACAACAACTCCAGTTTCTTCCATGCCTGCGTCAATGGATGGAGACAAAAACTCACTCTCCATCAGATTGCCACCGACAACGGCACTAGCATCTCCGATCAAAAGGGTATACAAGCGGAGGCCGCGAAATTCTACTCCAAACTTTTTTCCAAGGAGATGATTATTAAAGACAACACCTTTTTGGACGGGGTCCCCCACCTTATCAGCGACACCGACAATCACCTGCTTGAACAGCCTCCCTCAGAAGAAGAAGTGAAAGTTGCTGTATGGGCCCTCGACGAGCACAGTGCCCCAGGGCCAGACGGATTCTCAGGGGTATTTTTTCGCACGTGCTGGGATATCATCAAGTCTGACATCCACAATGCGACCTACGTCTTCCTCCAAGGAGCCACCTATCCCAGAGCCATATCGAGCACCAACCTCATCCTCATCCCAAAGAAAGACAACCCAGAGACTTTTCGCGACTTTCGCCCCATCAGTCTCTGTACTTTTACTAACAAGATCATCTCCAAGATTATCGCTTCCCGAATGGCAGGCCTTCTTCCCAAGATCATCTCGGAGGAGCAGAGCGGGTTCGTTCGGAGGAGAAATATCCAAGACAACATCATGCTAGCTCAAGAGTTAGTCACTTGTATAAAATTTCCGGCCCGAGGGGGCAACATTGCTATCAAATTAGACATGGAGAAAGCCTACGACAGACTCGACTGGCATTTTATGATCTGGGTCTTCAGGACATTCGGCTTCTCCGAAACCTGGACCAACGTGGTGTGGAGATCTATCAGCAACTCGTGGTTCTCCACGGTTATCAACGGCCAAGCGGATGGGTTCTTTAAATCAACCCGAGGGGTCAGGCAAGGGGATCCGCTATCCTCTACCATCTTCATCATTACGGCGGACGCTTTGACCAGAAACCTTAAATGACGAACACCCCCAATTTCCAGTACTACCATACGGCCAGCGGATGTCCAATCATCACCCACCTAGCATTCGCTGACGATATCATCATTTTCTCAGCTGGGGACTCTGGGTCAGTAGAAGTCGTCCACAATACACTCTAAATCTATGAAAAGTGCTCAGGGCAGAAGATCAACCCGGATAGGAGCGTCATCTACACCCACCACAAGATCAAGAGAGAGCAAGCGGATAGCATTTCGACAACCACATCTTTCCCTATCAAATACCCTCTATTCCTCTACCTTGGGTGCCCTCTCGTGTATGGGAAATCCAACGCCGGGATCTTCGAGTGTTTGACCAAACGAATCAGGAAAAAGCTCGAAGGCTGGCACAACGCTACCCTATCTCCAGGCGATAAGATTATTCTCATCAACCACGTCCTCACCTCCATTCCCATCTACACCCTGGCAGCGTGCTCACCTCCCAAGAAAGTCCTTTCCTACATCGAGAGCATCTTCAGTAATTTTCTATGGGGTCACAGCGGCGGCCACGAGAAGCACCACTGGGCCAATTGGGACACCATGGCTCGTCCTACGGACGCGGGGGGTCTTGGTTTTACCAAACTCTCTCTCATTGTTAAAGCCTTCTCGATGAAGTTGTGGTGGATGCTTCATACCAGCAAGAACTTATCGTCCAGGTTCATGAAGGCCAGATACTTCAAGCATATCCACCCATCTACGGCTACCGCCAACAGCAGATCATCCGCGGCCTGGCGTCGCATTCTTCACGGCCGGACCCTTGCCGAACCAGCAATCCACCTTACGGTGGGCATCGGGGATGCCTCACCATTCATGGAACGCTGGATTGGTGACTTCCTGCTTACTCTCGCCCCGGTGGCCTCCAGAAATAGCACTATCAAGGATCTTTGGGACCCTCCTAATAACTCCTGGGATTGGAGTAAAGTCAGGTCTTGGGCTGGGCCCGATGCGACCGACCTCATTCGTCGCAGCTGCTTGAGGATCGGTCCGGATGCTGATAAGCTCTTGTGGTCGCACGACGGCTCTGGCGCCTTCTTGGTTAAGTCTGCCAGAAATGTTATCCTGGGTAACACGGCCATGTCTCCTACCATTGCCTCGTTCTGGCAGACATGCATCCCCAAGGAGTGGTCTTTCCTCATCTGGAGAGCCCTACGCAATATCCTCCCCACTGACGACAAGCTCAATTCCATCGGGTTCAACCTCGCCTCTGCATGCACGTGCTGCTCGGATCGACAATCGGAAACAGCCAACCACATCCTCAGTCAGGGGGACCTACCGGTCAAGGTCTGGAGTGCTTTTTCCCAGCATTGCAGATTACCCCATGGAGGCGAAAACTTTCACCATCTCATGGACACCTGGGCCTCTGTGTCCCACGGCCACCAGATAGTTGCAGCAGCTGCCACGTGGGTCATCTGGAAAAACCGGAACAAGGCGAGATACGAAGGCCATCAATACAGCGCGGAACAACTAACTTGGGAAATCATTCGCCAATGCCACAAGCAGAGATCCCTCTGTAGGTACGGCAGTGAGACCTTCTGGAACTCTCTCCTTTCCTCGGCTTAGCCATTTTGCTTCTGTTCGCCTCTTCTTTTGTCTGTATACGTATTTAGGCTTCGGCATTTTGCGCCTTTTGGTATACTTGTAATGGTTCGGCCGTTCGGCCTTATTGAATAAAATGGTGGTTTCCCAAAATATATATATATATATATATATATATATATATATATATATATATATATATATATATATATATAAAGAGAACTTCTCCCTCTTGATTCATAAAAGGCGCAAAATGTCGAAGCCTTTACAAGTAAGAGCCAAAACAAAGGACGAAAAGAGAAAAGAAAAAAGAACAAGGAGAAAGCGATCGGTCACTCTCCCACACTTTCGGAGAGTACCGATGCCCAAAAATCTTGGTGACTGTGGTTACAAAGCTTGCTGACTTCGGAGGCTTGACGGAGAGTTTCCCTGATCAACTAGTCGGCCGAGTATTGGTGTCCCTCATATCTGGCTTTGTTCCTATTCTTCCATATGACCCACGTGATGGCTGTTGCAACGATCTGATGGCCGTGAGAGGTATTAGCCCAGTGGGCCAGAAGATCGTTGAAGCCCTCGTCAATGATGGATTGACTACATTTTTGGGATAGGGAGGCCCAAGTCTTGCTTGCTAAATCTTCGTGGCGATGAATGTGGTCTATTGTTTCCTGCTGCTTCTTGTTCCAGCAATGACATGCCGATGCCAGACTGAAGTCAATAATGTTGAGGTTGTCATCGGTGGAGAGTTTTCGACAAAAGGCTCTCAAAATGAGGAAAGACCATTTCTTGGGGATGTAGGTGTGCCAGAGGAGACACAAAGTTAGGAAGAGAGTGCCCGTGCCATGGACGAGGCTTCTGGCGGTGGCCGCCGTAAAAGCGCCATAAGCTTTGGGCGACCAATACAGTCTGTCTGGCTCGTTCGAGATCTGCAAACTTCTAAGCAAATCAGTCTCCGCTCCAATATAGTCTCGTACCTTGTTCCAGTTCCAGTCATCATTGCTGCCCCAGATATCCCTAATCTTGTAGTTGCCAGGAGCAGCAGGTGGACGAGGGAGAAGATTGTCTCCGGCCTATCGTTCGCAGAACTGATAAGATTCGCTAGATCCCAACTACAGACCAATAGCCGGTTCGGCAAGGTGGCAGCCATACAAGATCCGACGCCAAGCCGCGGTGGATCGACAGCCATATAAGATTCCACAAGTTCCTACCGGTATGGAGCTTCCACCACAACTTTATCGAGAAGGCGTCGATAATGTGTGACATCTGGTCAAAGCCCAGGCCTCCCTCGGCTGTGGGCTTGGCCAAAGTATCCCAGCTGGCCCAATGGTGCTTGTTCTTTCCTTAGCTGTGGCTCCAGAAGAAGTCGAAGAAGAGGTGTTCGATGGTAGTCAGCACCTTCTTGGGGGGAGCAAGCCACAAGGGTATATATGGGGATGGATGAGAGAACATGTTTAATCAAGATTATTTTGCCTCCTGGCGATAGCATAGCGTTGTGCCACCCATCGAGCTTCCTTCTGATTTTACTCACCAGTCCCTCGAAGATGCCAGTGTTCGATTTGTCGTACACCAGCGGGCAGCCAAGGTAGGTAAAATGCGGATACGAGACTACGAATAATGTGATATTGGTGAGGGTGGCAGTATAATCTCGATTGGACTTGTGGTAGAGGTAGATCACGCTTTTGTTGAGATTAACACGCTGGCCAGAGCATACCGTGTATCTAAGTAGCATGTTATGGATCACTTCCATGGATCCTGAGTCCCTGGAAGTGAAGATGAGGATGTCGTCAGCATATGCGAGGTGGGTGATGATCTGACAGCCACTGGCGGAGTAAAAATGGCAGAAGTTTGGGGTAGTCGCCATCTTATTCAGGTTTCTGCTTAGGGATTTCGCTGCGATGATGAAAATGGTGGACGATAAGGGGTCGCCTTGTCTGACGCCACGGCTGGCTTTAAAGAAACCTTCGGCTTGACCATTGATAACCGTGGAGAACTACGAATTGTTGATCGATCTCCAGACAATGTTTGTCCAGGATTCCGAGAAACTGAAGGCTCTGAAGACCCAAATTATGAATTGCCAATCGAGTCGGTCGTAAGCCTTTCCATGACTAATTTAATAGCAATATTTCCTCCTTTGGCTGGAAGCTTCATGCATGTGACCATTTCGTGGACAAGCATGATGTTCTCCTGGATGTTCCTGCCTCGAACAACGCCACTTTGCTTTTTCAAAATAATTATGGGGAGGAGATCCGTCATCCGTGTGTTGATGATCTTGGAGATAATTTTATTGTTAAAAGTGCAAAGGCTGATCGGGCGAAAGTCTCTGAAAGTTTTCTGGTTCTCATGTTTTGGAATGAGGATCAAGTTAGCACATGAAATAGATCTAGGGTACCTGGCGCCTTGGAAGAAAGCTATTGTGGCCTCGTGGAAGTCGGACTTGATGATGTCCCCGCAAGTACGGAAGAACATGCCCATGAACCTATCTGGTCCGAGGGCACTATGTTCGTTAAGAGCCCAGACCGGATCTTTAACCTCTTTCTCGGAGGGAGGGGCTTCAAGCCTCGTGTTGTCTCTATCCCCGATGAGATGGGAATCTCCGTGAAGAATTCTGAATCTTTGAAGATGGTTTTTTTGGTGAATAGCCAGGAGTAGAAGCTGGTAGCCGCCAATTGGATGCTCGATAGGTCCTTCAGGACATCTCCGTTATCATCTGTAATTTGGTGCAAAGTGAGTTTCTTCCTGCGGCCTTTGACGGAGGAGTAGAAGAAGCTGGTGTTTTTGTCACCCTCACTGTCCCAGGTAAGTCTGGCTTTCTGCTTCCAGAATTCAGTTTCGATATGCAGGCAAAATTTAAGTCTGGTAAAGTTTAAAGATGTTCTGGCTTCCGGAGATCTGTTAATCGCGAAGAAATCTTCCGCTCTAGTCACGTCTGTAGAAGCATTGAAAAAGATAAGGAAAGCCCATGTGGCTCAAAATAGAAGGAGCCTCATGCGGCTCAAAAGTCCTTCAGGATCCCATACGGCTCACAAACAGAAGGAGCCTCTTGCGGCTCCAAAAGCCCTTCATGTGGCTCGGATGGCTCCACGCCACGTGGCCTCACGCTATCCGATCCGACAACTGGCCATAAAGCAGCAGCTTGAATTAATTACTCTGATGGCAGCCCTGACAATGACAGCTCTGATAAATGACAGCTCTGACATAAAAGTCGAAATGATGACTCTGACATAATGGCGTGTTCCTAGGGAAAAGAAGAAAATCTTTTATAGCTGGCACGATTCACCAATTCCAAAGCTCCTCATGCGGCTTCCACTCCTATGCGGCTGCCAGCCCTATGCGGCTGACACCTTCATGCGGCTGCCATTCTCATACGGCTGTCTCCTTCATGTGGCTGCCATTTTCATGCGGCAGCCACCCCTATACGGCTGCCACCTTCATGTGGCTGTCTTCTTCATGCGACTGCCACTTTCATGCGGCTGTCTCCTTCATGCGGCTGCCTTCCTTCATGCGGCTGCCCTCTTCATGCGGCTGTCACCTTCATGCGGCTGCCTCCTTCATGCAGCTGCCTCCTTCACGAGGCTGCCACCCGCATACGGCTGCTACCTTCATGCGGCTAGGATCGTGGGGGGCCACCCGTATGCTGTTCACTTAGAGACCGTACTCATGCGACTCTGTCAGGATATCCCACTCACGACAGTTGAGACACGTGGCGGTCCTCATGATAGTTGAGACACGTGGCGATCCTCATGACAGTTGAGACACGTGGCGATCTTATCCCCTCGGAGTTATGGCTGGTAACAAATCATAACAAACCAGATTTGTTACAATCATCATAATTACCCGGATCAAATCAGATTTATTGTAATTAAGCAGGTTGAACACGTGGCGGGAGATCCGAGCCTGTCATGACAAAACATAAAGATTTGTGGCAATCTACATTAATTGCCCATACGAATTTGGTGCAATAAAAAATTAACGACCCAGATATGATGCAATCAAGATTAATGGTCCGGATTATTGGCCGCCAACTTTTTAAGGGGCAATCATTGCAAACCCTAATGATCACACCCCACTCATATAAATAGTAAGGTGCCATTCCCTTGCAAAGGAGACTCTCTCTACCCGGCTGGACACACAGAGAGACAAAGGCGCGCACAGAAGAATCTTTCCACACATCCAGAGAGCATTTCTTCATCAGAGCCAAGGCTATGTTTGATCGTCCAAAGAGTAAGGCAGAGCTGCCGTCGCTTTTCCGAGCCTCTATCGTCATCTTCCAGAATCAAAAATAAACAATCGTACTTAGATTACTGTACCTAGGTTTTCATTCCTAGGCTTTCTTTGTGCGAGCGAGTTTATATTGTGAGTCTAAGTTCAGTCCTCCTATAAAATTATTCTGCACTTTTACAATCAATGGCAAACACAATGGCGACTCTGCTGGGGACTAACTTCTCCATGGCTGAGGAGTTGGTGACACAATCGGACGCAGCCAAACTTGGATCCACTCAACAAATGCTGGTCGCCCGGTTCGACCAGCAGGAGTTTGAAGAAATGCTCTCCGACGGGAGCGCTGGCCCGGTCCAGCGACGAGCCCGCACGAAGAAGGCCCGTAGGGAGTGGAGGCCCAAATCATTCGCTCCTCCCCAAGCTCTCGAAGAAATACTCTCTGTTGCTCAAGATGGCGTAGAAGTCTCGCAGGCAACCCCACGTCAGACCGAAGAGGACTCTATTGTCCCCAAGTCCGGCAGAAGAAAATACTATGATGCTGGACTTGCAGGGGCAAAGAGGAACTCTATGCGATCCGAGCCGCATAAGGGCGTCAGCCGCATGAAGAAGGCTCATACGGCCATGACAGCCAACCGTATAAAAAGACTCATGCGGCCGCAATTGCCAACCGCATGGAGAAGACTCATGCGGCCACAGAAGTCAGCCGCATGCAGAAAGCCTATGCGGCCAAAACTGCCGGCCGCATGCAGGCAGCCTACACGGCCATGACTTCCAGCCGCATCACGAAAGTTCATGCGGCCACCGCTTCTAGCCACATACATGAGGTTCATACGGCCACAAAAGACAGCCGCATGCAGACAGCCTGTGCGGCCACCGATCCCAGCCGCATACCATCTATCCCATGCGGCTCACGGTCAGTCTTTGATCGCCTCTCATACGATCCTGACCTTGGAGGCTCTCTGGAGTATATGCCAGACTCTGTTGTGACCAACTTGGACTCTTCCTATTATGCACTCTCAGGTGCCAAAGGGAAGAAGTCTAGGATGGCACGGACTCGTCGAGCTCAATCGGCTGTCCCAACTTCTGACTATCAGGGCATCTCGCTGACTATTACGCGGGCCCCTGATGGAAAGTTGTATAGAACTATCCGTGTCCATCTCCCGGCGGCCAACGAACGGGATAGTTATCAAGAATCTCTCAATAATGATCAGGGGCAAGTACTGGTACTACCCCCATATCAGGGAGCAGGCAGGATGCCAACACACTCATGTGCTCAGAACTCCCGGGCCCACAAAACGGGTGACTTGCGCAACGTGATTCTTCATAAACGCAAGGAAAGAGACGAAGATTTGGTGTGCAGAGAGTCCTTTCAGGGACATTAATGCACCCAAGTCATTATCAACTGCTGCTGCAATAAGACAGTAGTACAAGAAGACCGGCGGTCCGTCTTCCAACGACTGCAACACCAAAGCTCAGAAGACGAGGCGCTTTTCGTCGCCTCCTGCAATTCTGCTCTGAAGATTCCTGGCAGCGGTAGAGGGAAGAAAACAAATGTCTCCAGTCCGAAAATCTCAACCAGCGTAACCAAGAAACTCTCTTCTAAGCGGTTGTCTACCACCGTCGTCGGAGGAGTTTACCAAGGTACCCGGTCAAAGACAAAATCTGTCACACTTGGAGGCATTGTAGCCGGGGGTAGCACTCCTCCAAACATCTACGACAATCCGGTGTTCCAAGGAGATAATCCAGGGGAAACGGTTCATCCAGCAGATGCAGCGGATCCCGATGTCCCTGAGGACGTCCACCACTCCCAAGATGAGGCAAGCTCTGAAGCTAGGGGTACCACTCTTTCTGAGTCCGAACCAGAGGAGAACATTCCCACATACCCTGACGACTTCTCTGTACAAGGGTATGACTCAGAGGGCACGTCCTCTACCGTTCCTTCCATCTCTCCTCATGCGAGGACGGTATTTATGACGGATAGCAACCAAGATGGTCCCAGTGATCGCCAATGTCGAAACTCTGGAGGCCATACTGCATTCCTTGGTCATATCCGTGGACGAGATCAAAGCGGCCCTTCCGACTCTGCAAGGAAGAACGCCTGGCCAAAAAAGCTTGGGTCCCACGGTCAATGCGGATTCGAATTCAGCTGCACCAAACCCGGGTGATAATTCTCCTAAAATATCGGCCTCCACCGCTGCAGACGAGGCCAGGAAGACAAAAAGAGAGGTCCAGGAGCTCCGGGCCATGTTCCATGCCCGAGAAAACTGCCAAGACCTCAGGATACGACAACCGTATCCTGCTGCATGGAGAGATGTTCCCTTCCCACCAAGATATAAACCATTCAACATCAATCCGTATGATGGGAAGACATCTGAAAGCAGGTACATCTCCTACTTCGAAGTCACAACCGACCATCTGCCTCATGACGACGCCATCCTTACACGGTTGTTCATCGGGGCACTGGAGGGGGTCGCCTTCGACTGGTACCACAACTTACTGGACAACTGTATCCATTCTTTCATCGGCTTCAAACGTATGTTCCTGGAGAGGTTCTATGAAGTAGGACAAGATGTGATAATATCCACCCTCATGGACGTTGTCCAGAGAGAAAAGGAGGTTACATGGAACTATATCGAGCGGTTTCGTCAAACTGCGATGAAGTTGCCTTTCGGTAATCCTGATTCCTCCTTGATTAAAATTTGCCAAAAGAGGCTGCTTCCCACGATCAGCCTCTGGATGGGCGAAAGTCAGTTTAAGGATTGAAAGACTTTTATTACCAGCACCACTAGCACAGAAGACAAGTTGAAGAAAGCTCTCCAATTGGGATTGCACATCTCGGAAGGAGAGGACAAGGGCAAACGCCCTAACACCAACAGCAACAATGGTGGTAATCCCTCCAACAATCGAGACAACAAGGGCAAACAGGCTATGGTGGCCGACACAGCGCCGAAGCCTGAACCGAAGCCGGCAGAGAAGCAGTGGTCTCAGATGACCTACTCCTTCGAGGACGGACATGTCAAGCCCATCTTGGACATGCTCATACAAGGAGGTCGAATTCAGCTCCCTCCTCTAAGGCGTGAACCTCGTCCTACAGAAATGGAGAGCCCCAAGTACTACCACTACCATCGCTATGTCCACCATGCTACACATGACTGCTACCAACTGAAGCGATACATCCAACATCTCATCGATTCTAAGGCCCTCGCTATTGATTTCGAAGAGGTGACCGTAGCAGACAATATGGTGTCAGTACAATTCGGCAACTTTCCTCCGACAAAGACCCAAGATGGAGTAGTACCCGTCTCCAGAGCAAAGATGGAGGTCGCTAACCTTCTACCTCCCCGAGACCAGGCCGCTGGTCTAGTGCCTCTTACCACATCACGGAGGGAGATCATGTGGGTCCATCCGGACTTGGTACCTGAGGTGACTCAGTTCGTACCACTCTCCACCAGCAAGAAGAAGAATAGAAAAGTCAAATCATGCCGCATAATCTCGACAGAGGTCGAAGAAGCTACTGCTGTTGTTATCCGCTCCGGCACACAAACCCAACCTCCACCAGGTAACTCGGCTGAAGACCATCATCCGGCAGCTGCTGATGCTCCAGGACCTTCGCAGCCTTCGACGACCGACAAGCCTAGGCCGAAGGAGACTCGCTTTGACAAACCGCTCCGAAAAAAGATGCCTCATAGGCTGGAGAGGCCCTACAACTTTGATATCTTGGCACAATTGGCCAACACACCAGCAAAATTGTAGCTATACGAACTCCTGAGGCTCTCTAAGGACGTTCGCGTTGCACTAAGCGAGGCACTCCAGAATGTCGACACATATCTGGCTCAATCCAATCTCACTGGAGAATGCTCGCCTGCAGATGTCCAGGATAGCGCTTGTACAGGCATAATGCCCAATATCGTCTTTACTTCGCAGGATATGCTTATCAAGACCAACCTGTACGACCGCCCACTGTATTACACTGGGTACATTAGCGATATTAAGGTGGATCGGATGCATATTGATCCTGGTTCTTCCATAAGCATCATCCTGAAGAGCCTGCTACACCATCTGCGCATCCCAATGCATCGTCTAATGCCAACAAGTACCGCCATCAGCGGTTTCAATTCAGGCAAAAGCTATCTGATCGAAAAGATTCGCTTGAAATGCCAAATCGGTGACCTTCAGTCAGAAGTGACCTGTTATGTCATAGATGCGGACACTTCCTACAAAATTCTCCTGGGGCGTCCTTGGATACACGATTACATGATTGTGCCCTCCATACTGCACCAGTGCTTCAAGTACGTCGACAAGCATGGCTTCGTAAGAACAGAATTTGCCGACATCGATCCCTTTAAAGGGGTCGAATCCTACTACTCAGATTCATGCTTGTACGAGAAGTTAAAAAAGCATCTTACCGAAGGAGATTCTTAAGTTCAAACTGAGGCAGCTACTGGATCAGAAGAACCTCTGACGATCCACCTCCAAGTCCGCAAACCTGGCATAACTTCGCCCCTTATAACCACTCTGTGTAAGGATGCAATTAGCCTCTCTACACAGGAGGAACAGATGATAATCCGACTGCCAAGGTCTGTCCAAGCGCCAAGACCCACGACAGAGTTACTGTCAATCAGGCTGCCTAAAGCTAGCCAACAACAAATAGAGGAGCTCAATCCCTCTGTCAAGCCGATGACGATTCGTCTCCCCAGAATGAATCGACAGCCGAGCACTAGGTCAGGGACTGCTAGCCAGCCAACAACTCCCCGCTCAGTACCGAGCACCAAACTGGGGGTGGCTAGTACGCCAACGACTCCACGTTCTGCTCCACCCATAAAGCCCCTGACGATTAAGCTGCCCAAGTCATCCTCTTAGTCTTTATTTACACAAGGGGTAGCTGAAGAGGAGTCAGAACTGGCCAAGTATGTGGCTGCTTACACTGATGTGCCATCCGTAGATGATGTAATCCCACTGGAAAAGATATCTTACTTCATCAATAAAGGGTTATCTTTGAACTACCTCGAGCTTAATAAGCTTTGTACAATGTATGCTATGGAACACGGTATAGGCACTCACCTGCACACACATGTAACAAATGTCTACACCGCAAACCAACTTACTCCAGTGGAAGACGCTTACCGTATAATCGGAGGAGAGGATCATCCAATCATCTTCGACCGGAAGAAAGAACCACAACCCTTTAGGGTAGAAGAAGTTGATCTCGAACCCGACATCGGGAGATTGCCCCTTTATCTGTATAATTCCCAATCCCAGTACCTCATGCAAAAATAAGGGTATGATCTGGAAACTACACCAGGCTTAAACTACGGCACTGGACGGCGGTTACCCTTATAATTGTCGGTCCTGGCTGGAAAACCACGAGACTATTACAACAAAACTAGGTGTGGGCTAGGTTATGTTACACCGACAACGACCCCTGAAAGCTCAGACGAGGAATGCGACTGGCATTCACACTCAACCGGATCATCCACTTCCGATTCGGATGTCAACATCGAGGACATGCTCAGGCAAGTCTGGTCCATCAATATGGCATTTGCCGACGCCTACGAAGAAGATGAAGACATTCCTGAACTTCTTGAGTTAGAGCCGTGGACACAACAACTAGATGCGCAGTAGGAGAAGTGGTTCGAACAAAGAGAGCCTCCCACCGAGGATGAGGTTGTACAAGTCGATCTCGGTGATGAGTCCTCTCCAAAGCCCATCTTTGTCAGCAAGGATCTGACAGACGAAGAGCGAGAATCACTACTACAACTCATCAGAGAATACATCGACGTGTTCGCCTGGAGCTACGAAGATATACCAGGACTGAACCCCGAGGTTGCACTTCACAAGCTCAATATCCGTCCGGACGTAAAATTGGTCAAGCAACAGCAACGACGGTTCCGTCCCGACGTCATGAATGCCATTGAAGCTGAGGTCAACAAACTGATAGCCAGCGGCTTCATTCGTGAGGAGCAGCATCCAGACTGGGTCACCAACATAGTTCCAGTCCTCAAGAAAAGTACAAAGATTCGAATCTACATCAACTTTTGCAATCTAAATGAGGCGTGTCCTAAGGATGAGTTCTCTCTCCCTATCACAGACATCATGATCGATAACACCTACGGCTTTGAGCGTATGTCATTTATGGATGGTTTCTCGGGGTACAACCAAATCAAAATGTTCCGTGATGACGAAAAGCATACATCATTCCGAACACCAATTGGCACATACTGCTACACAGTCATGCCTTTCGGTTTAAAGAACGCTGGCGCCACCTATCAAAGAGCCATGAGCGTCATCTTTAGAGACCACTTGCGCAAGACAGTGGAATACTATGTCGACGACATCGCCGTCAAAAGCCACTCTAAGGAAGATTATTTGCATGATCTGAGGATAGTGTTCGACCTGATGCGAGCGCACAATTTGAAAATGAATCCCACAAAATCCTTCTTGGGCATAGCCAGCGGGAAGTTCTTGGGTTTCATCATCATTACCTTCCAGGGTATCCACGTAGACCCTGAGAAGACGAAGGCAATCATGGAGATAGGTCTCCCGAGAAATCTTCGTGAACTTCGAGGTCTTCAAGGGAGGCTAGCCTACATCAGGAGGTTTATCTCTAACCTCTCCGGACGATGTCAGCCATTCACCCACCTCATGAAGAAGGGCGTTTCATTCGTATGGGATAAAGAATGCCAACGCGCCTTCGACAGCATCAAAGAATATCTGACGAACCCTCCAGTCCTGGTAGCCCCGGTTGCTGGAAGACCATTCCTGCTCTATGTATGAGCGATGGAACATTCTCTCGGTGCTCTGCTAGCACAAAATAATGAGGCCGGCCATGAGCAAGCTATATATTATCTCAGCCGAATGATGATGGGGCCGGAGCTTCGATATACTGCCGTGGAAAAAGAGTGCCTTGCTCTGGTTTTCACCATTCAGAAGACGTGACACTACGTTACGGGACAAACCATCTATGTCATATCAAGAGTCAACCCCCTCAGGGTCCTGATGACTAAGCCAGGTGCACTCAGCTCTCGCCTCGCTACCTGGGCGATATTACTGTCCCCTACCACATAATCTTCGTCCCATAAAAGGTTATTAAAGGTCAAGCTCTGGCAGACTTTTTAGCAGCTCATCCAGGATCGGAGTCAACTAGAATAGACGAATAGATTCCAGATGAGGTTGCCAATTCAAATGTGGCCTCCCATGATACCATATGGCGAATGTTCTTTGACGGCGCTTCTAGAACTGGGCCCAAGGGCAACATCGTCGCTAGAGTCGGAGTAGTGCTGATTTCTCCCTCCGGGCTGGTGATCAATTGAGCTTATTTCCTCACGGAGCCCTGTTTAAACAATGTGGCCGAGTACAATGCTTTGGTTATTGGCCTCCGACTTACAAAAGAGCTAGGGGTAGAGCACCTTGAAGTATACGGCGATTCACAGTTAATCGTCAATCAGATTCGGGGCTCATACGAGGTTCGCCAAGAAGACATGACCCCCTATCACCAAATAGCGATTAACATCATCTTGTCCTTGGAAGGGTTCTTCATAGAACACGTTCCCAGGCTCCAGAATATTGAAGCCGATGCCCTATCAGGCCTTGCCGCTTCCTTAGCAGTTCCGAATCATGCTAATTATCTGGTTGACATCATAGGCCGTGAGTTGGTCTGTCACAGGAATAATGTTCAATGTATTGAGAGTTACTCCGTGCTAACAGTCGATGAAGCACCAGACTGGAGACAACCATTCATTGACTTTGTAGTCTACGACATCCTGCCAAAGAATCCGAAGGAAGCCACTTCTATCAAAAGACGTTCCCTCAGATTCTTCTACGATACAGAGACGAAAATGCTATATCGACGATCATACGATAGATTACCGCTTCGATGTCTGTCAAATACAGAAGCCAAAGAAGCCATACGTGAAGCACATGATGGCATCTGTGGGGCCCATCAGCCTGGTCCAAAATTACAGGATCGCCTTCGACGAATGGGCTATTACTGACCTACGATGGTTGCAGATGTAATAGACTATGCACAAAAATGCAAAGCCTGTCAAGTCCACGCAGATTTCATCCACCAGCCATCCGAGTTTCTACATCCGACGATGGCATCCTGGCCATTCGAAGCATGGGGAGTGGACATCATTGGTCCGATCACTCCACCTTCATCCAGAGGACATCGTTTCATACTCGTAATCACGGATTACTTCCCCAAATAGGTGGAGGCTATTCCTCTAGCAGAAGTGAAGACTTTAAACGTGATCAGCTTCTTCAAGCATCACGTCATCTATCGCTTTGGACTGCCCCGAAGGATCATCCATGATAATAGTCCGCAGTTCGCAAGCCACGCTTTCTATCGGTTTTGCGACAAACACCGAATCCAGAATATTGCTTCAACACCATACAACCCGGCAGCTAATGGTCTGGCTGAAGCATTCAACAAAACAATCATCAAGCTTCTCAAGAAGTTCGTGTCATCAAACAAACGCGACTGGAATAAAAAGCTCGGCGAATGCTTATGGGCGTACCGTACTACCGTACGGACTGCCATCGGTAACACACCATTCTCTCTGGTAAACGAAAGTGAGGCAATTCTTCCATTGGAGACTCAAATCCCCTCACTCCGTGTCGCTCTCACCTACCGATTGACGACAGATGATAATCACTATCGCCGACTACAAGAGTTGGAGGCCCAAAATGAGAAGCGCCTGCTAGCTCAACAACGAATCGAGCTATACCAAGCACGTATCTCCGGAGCCTTCAACAAAAAGGTTAAAATCAGAACATTCCAAGTGGGCGATCTCGTTCTGGTAGTTCGGAGGTCGATGGTTATGACTCACAAAACTATCGGCAAGTTCCAGCCGAAGTGGGAAGGCCAGTTCATCGTCGATGCTGTATTCTCCAATGGAGCTTACCGCCTCGCAAAACAAAATGGAGACTTTCTCATGTTGCCCATCAACGGAAAGTTCCTAAAAAAGTATTACGTCTGAAACGACATCCTCCAGGGTGATGAGTTACGTACCCTCCGATACTGCTGAACTAACATCCCGACTACAAATCTGCCAAAGTGATGAGTTACGTACCCTCTGGTACCGCTGAACTCACATCTCGACTACAAATCTGCCAAAGTGATGAGTTATGTACCCTCTGGTACCACTGAACTCACATTCCGACTCTAAATCTCCCAGATTGTTGAGTTATGTACCCACAGGTACCGCTGAACTTACACTCTAGTCACTACAGATGAATCTATATTGCGTCTTTTAGGTAGTAAGTCATGTATGATCATACCTCTGAACTTTTCTCCTAAGAAGAGCTTCCTCCTCATGATCCAATTCCCGCACTCTCAGTGCACAAAAAGGGTAACAGATCCACAAATTCTCCGAAACAACCACGTCGATGTTACCTTTGAGTTGTTTCCCTTCCATCAAAAACAAACCGCCCCTCACGTAGAACTTTCACGTCCTCATTACCTCTGAGTTGTTCTATGTACCCTTCATGGAGCCCACTCCTGCCATGTCCTCATTATCTCTGAGTGGGAAGGCTCCATCGAAGAAACCCTCATATTTACTATATCCTCATTACCTCTGAGTAAGTATGTTGGTTCTCTCTCGACTTATTATCCGTACCAAAAAAAAAACCCCAGGGTACGCCAAGGATAATAGGCCCACAAATGTCCTCTGTTGACCACAAATGTCCACTATTGACCACAAATGCTGTACTAAGTTTTCTAGTACATGCCCCTCATTTCTCATCATGCCCCGGGGGCCCAGCTGCTCCATGGCATTTTTTCTCCCGATACCAGGAACGTTCATAGCCACCTTACTGTGGAATTGTTCCAAGTATCCCCATCAACTTGTTATCTGTACCTAAAACCAAGATATACCCAGGGTAACAAGTCCAAAAACAGTCCCCCAGTGGGGCCAATACCACAACACCATAAACACAATAAGTAGTACAAATGAAGGATAGAATAAAGCATACTCTTTTATTTGAAAGGCAAAAATACTACATGTTCTGGGGACCACGTCCCTATCAAGAAAAGAAAAGAACGAAAACGAAAGAAGGAAAAAAAAGCCGATTATGGTTCGGCGATATACAATTCCATGAGACAGTCCCTCAGCAAGACAATCGACCGCTCGAACCCATGCTTGGCCCGACGTTCGGCCTCCTGAGCCAGCCGCTCCGCGTCTTCTAGGTGCGCATGAGCCCGCCAGCCGTCTTTAAGCTTCTTCAAAGCACGCTCCAGGCTAGCAGAAGCTCGGAAGACCATGTCGGCCTCCTAAACGATCAGCTCTTTGTCCGCGCGGGAAGCTTCAAGCTCAGACTCCAAGAAGGCCAGCTTTCTCTGGAGTTCGAGGATCTGCTCCCGTGTATCAATTATTCTGCGAGAGGCGGTCGCTTTCCGAGCTATGCAATCCTCGCTCCTATGGCTCAGCTGATTATATCGAAGAGATAGGTCACCGAGGTACTTCATTATAACCGGCTTGGACTTATCTCGCGTAGCCCTTACCTTCTCCAGGACAGTGGTAAGGAAGCCCCGCTCCTGATTTATTGCTGCAGACAGATCAGCTTGCCTCAGCACTTAAAACTGGGCCACGAGCTGATCAGCCTCTAACAATTTGGGCTCCAGAAGCGCAGCTATCCCTGCCCCAACAGGGAAGGTTTTAAGAATGTCAATCTGGCCTCGGGCACATTGTCGGGCCAAGGCAAAGGGGGTCCCCCGCTCCACAACAGCTTCGACCCCTCTCTTCAAGTGGCGGTAGAAACTGTCAATTACATCCTGTGACGCCTCATCTAGAACTTTCGTAGAGGACGGCGACAGAGAAATCGTAGCTGGCAATGTTGAAGGGGATACGCCAGAACCTGCCACCCCTGCCACCAGGGAAACAAATTCCGAGCGAAAAGACGCATGGATAGCAGCTAACTCCTCCTCCGCGGCCCGAAGAACCTGGATACTCGGCAAGGCGGAGAGGTCGACCCCCGAAGCCACATGAGCAGAGGAGGACGCATGGACCATTGCTCCCTGCCCCGGTTGCATTGCCGTCCGATCTCTCGAACTCGAGCTAACGGGAGGCCCCTCAATATAAGTCAGGAAAGGAGGGGGCACACTCCCTCCCGCCAGATCCCCGCTGGTAGAGCCTTTTCTGGCAATATCCATCATTGGCAGTTAAGAGGCAGGACCTGTTTGTCCAGAGCAACCACCAATCAGCATAACCCGAAGGATGTAATGATAGAGCAAATGGGCCTCCTCACTAGTCAAAATTTGGCTTATCTTACCAGGGGAGGGTTATGGAGGCTGAGGCTCGCTCACAGCCGCCATAGTCCCCTCACCAGCAACCTCAAAGCCGAATTCAGCTGGCTCTTCTGCCCCAGCCGCCCCGGAAGGAGATACGACTGGATCAGTGTCACCCTGCTGGAATTCAATGGTCTCGGGGACGGGTTCAGCGGAGCCCCCATCACCCTGGGTCGAGACCTCAGCAACGTGAGATCCCTCAGCCGCCGTCGAGAGGGCCCCGGCAGAAATAATCTCGATACAAATGTCACTAATAAAAGTATTCAGGGCCGAATTGACTTCAGAAACAGTGGTCGGTTCTCGGAAGCCCGACTCTTCTGACGCCTACAAGAGGAAAGGAAAATGATTAAGATCAAAGTTCAGGAGAAAGGAAGAACTGAAAAAAGATGGTAGTAGCTCGATTTACCTCCGAAACGGGGTCAACGTCCTCGCTTCTCTCCCTTATAGTTAGCTTGCGACGTCTGATCGCAGCCCATTTCCGGAAGTAAGGAATACCGCCAACAGAGGAGAATTGCCTGCTATATTTCCGTACAGGACCAGGTGCAACAGGCGGCTGATCCACCACCATCTCATTTGGCACGATAGGTGGCTGATCTGCCACCATCTCATCTGACACAACAGGCGGCTGATCCGCCCCAATATATTCCACTGGAGGGGAAGAGTTATCTACATCGTGCTCGTCATTCTCTTCATCCGTATTTATGTACTCCGAGTCAGACACAGGAACCGTATTCGCCCTCCTTTTCCTCGTCTTAGACCCCTTGGGCTTCTCCGCCAAGCCGGTACCCACAATGAAGCTGGTACTCGGGTCAAAATTAACGGGAGGCTTGCTCGCCGTAACATGGTATAGGGCCGCCATATACAAAATCTCCCCTGGCGCATCACCGTCAGGAACCGAAAAGGTGGTTCGGGTATGAACCGTGTCATAATAATGCCATGCCCTGATACCATCCAGGACGCTACCTTCAAAGCCCAGGCAAGAGCTGGGACTGTCGAAGAACAGCTGGCTATATCCGAACTGGCGGGAGAACCTGCTGGGCAAGTAGGGCTCCAGGTAGACGTTATTGCGGTTACGATATACAAGGTGCGCTGGACGGATATTACGCAGCAAAAGGAGCATTTTCTCGGGCAAGAGGAGAGGAGGTTCGGTACCATCAACATGAACGCCCCTCACTTCTTCAGTGGTAAAACGAGGAACATACACAAAAAAGTCGTATCCGTCCACTCTCGCCAGCGCCCTCCAACAGGCTGGCATAGTGCTGCACTCCCAGGAATGATGGTGGAATCGGAAAATGAAAGCATCATCAGCCGTAATGCCGTCTTCTGCTCCAAGCCTCATCAAAGTCCTGCAGTGCATTAACAGCCACCCCATTAGATAATGGTATGGCAGCTCTACGCGCTCAAAATCCAACACCCTGTCACGGGCGATGACCTTGGACGAAAAGGCACGAAGGCCGTGGTGTATGCTGCACACCATGGCCGGAAGAAGGGCCAGTCTGACCCCAAAAACCAGCTTTACGGCAGGAAGGATAAAGTGGCGACTAATCCTCTCAATGGAACCCGCCCCTCCTGAGACTATGTAGTTTCGTAGCCACACCATCAGAAATCCTGCAAGAAGCACCTTCTCCGACAGTCGCTGAGTACCATGGTGAAAATAACTAAAGGAGTCAGTTTTACTCCCAAATGTGTCGCCCGTGGACCTCGATCTCTTGGCAGTCGACACCAGGTTTTGTACTTCCTCCTGGGTTTTAGGATCTCGGGAAGAAGCCCGGCCTGAAGCGCCTAGTATGAAAAGGTATGAGACCCAGGTCGTGGTGTGGGGAATGCTCCCTTCCGAGCTACCATCCTTCTTGATAGCCGTCTGGTGACAAGTACTGTGGTGACATAACAATTCCCGATACACAGCAACAAAGCCCGGGAACTGCCGATCCAAATCCTCGAGCTCTTCGCTCGTAGGGGTGTACACTTCAAAGACTTGTTCCCCCCAAGACAGCTTGGAAATAGCGTACATCTCATGGAGAGCAAGTCCCAGCTCTCCTCCGGGCGTGAAGAAGGTTCCCGTCCTCCGGTTGTACATCTCCAGGAGAGCCATAAACAACGGCTTATTTATGGGTAGACCATGACTGGTGCCCTGAGTGGCATGGTAGAGGACGATCTCACGCAGGAAAGCTCCATACTTCCGCAGAATCCACGTGGTCAAGTTGGCCCACGCAGGGATAGGATTTATCCAGTTCAGCAACGCCAACCGGCTGACGGGATAAGACCCTTTCCGAGCAAGCTGGTTCAAGAAGGTATCAGCTTGAGAGAACGTAAAATTGGGACCCTGTACATTTATGAAGGTACCAGAAGCAAGTCCCATCACATACCAACTGACTGGCTCCCTTCCCGCATACGCTGACCCCAAATTCCTGTTGTAATGGATGTTTCCCACAAACATCCCCGACTTGCTTGGAGTCAAGGAGTCCACCATCTTTCTGTCCAGCGGTAACATGTTGAACCATGACAGAGGAAAATGACACTCTATCGGAGGGATATGGATCTCCACCCCATCAAGAATAAAGTCCCAGCTCTCGGATATATCTAGCACTCGGGTGTTCTTTACAGACAAAGCATCCCCAAAGAGGAACGCCGGCTTCAGGTATTTCTCCTCCAGTTGCCCCGAGTTCATCATGGCATAGAGAAAGTAAAAGGGCTGCTTCTTGATAGCATTCAGCCTTTCCAAAGGCTCTTTTGGAAGCTAGTTCGTCACATACTCGACTATGTGGTCATATCGATAGCCCACAGCAGGTTGGGCGTGCCCCACCAGAGGTTCTCTAGCCGTATTAACTGGCATATTCACTGAAGAAGGACAAAAGAAATAAGTTAAAGGATGGCTAAAACAAAACCATCGAATGTTTTGGCTTATGCGGCCCAGTCCACATAAGTTTATGCGGCTCTGTTTAAAGACGAGCTTATACGGCTCTGTTTAGAGACGAGCTTATGCGGTTCTGTTTTAAAAGAGCTCATGCGGCCCTGTTCGAACATGAGCTTATGCGGCACTAATTAGCGTAAGTTTATGCGGCTCTGTTTAGCGTGGGCTTATGAGGTTCTGCTTACCGGAGCGTTATACGGCTCAAATCATAGGAGCTTATGCGGCTCGGTTTAGCACAGCCTCATGCGGCCTAGTCCAGACGAGCTTATGCGGTCCTGTTTGAGGGGACTTTATGTGGTTCGATTCAGAGGGACTTATGCGGCTCTGTTCGAAGGGTCATTATGCGGTTCAGTTTGTGAAGTTTCTATGCGGCTACTAGATAACTCCCATGCGGCTCGGACATAGGGTATGCCCCCATGCAGCTCGGACATAGAACATACATGCGGCCCATTCAATTTGAATAGTTCGATGAAAACGAGGGACGCATTAAAGGCTTGTGCATAAAGCATGCAATATAGCCGTCTTCGTTAGGGTTTTGAAGTATACGATCCGCCCAAACCCTTACCAGCAATGGTGGGGTGAACATCGGGGTGAACTTCAGGCGTCGTAGCTGACAAAGAAGCCACTCCCTTACCCTTCGCCGCGACTGTAGAAGACTTGGGGGTGATTGTTGATTGATGGACAGAGAAGGAAGACGAAGACAGCAACTTAGGGCAAGAAGAGTTGAAGACGAGAGAAATTAAAGAACACTCCCCGTTCCATAAACCCTCTTATTTATAGGCAGACAAAAGGGGGGCTCATGAACCGACGGACGCTTCGATCCTCGTGCTACATAAAGAACAGAATTGACTCTTCGGGCATCGAGGCAAATCTGAATATTTAAAACTGACCCTTGGGATCCTACCCCAAAAGGCAGCTTTAAATCCGAAAGCAAATCAAGGACAATAAAAGAGATGCATACATGGCAGGGAGCCTATGCGGCCAGACAGTCCATGAGGCTAGGAAGTCCATGCGGCTAGGAAGTCCAGGCGGCTAGGAAGTCCATGCGGCTTGGAAGTCCATGCGGTCAGAATATCCTATGCGGCCAGAAGTGGTTATATATAGCCATGCTTCTTATTCAAAGTATTTCAATTTTGCAAATTAAAAACTTTGAAGGGGATCTTGTAGAAGCATAGAAAAAGACAAGAAAAGCCTGTACGGCTCAAAATAGAAGGAGCCTCATGCGGCTCAAAAGTCCTTCAGGATCCCATACGGCTCACAAATAGAAGGAGCCTCGTGCGGCTCTAAAAGCCCTTCATGCGGCTCGGATGGCTCTATGCCACGTGGCCTCACGCTGTCCGATCCGACAACTGGCCATAAAGCAGCAGCTTGAATTAATTACTCTGACGGCAGCCCTGATAATGACAGCTCTGACAAATGACAGCTCTGACATAAAAATCAAAATGTTGACTCTGACATGATGGCGTGTTCCTAAGGAAAAGAAGAAAATATTTTATAGCTGGCATGATCCACCAACTCCGAAGCTCCTCATGCGGCTTTTACTCCTATGTGGCTGCCAGCCCTATGCGGCTGACACCTTCATGCGGCTGCCATTCTCATGCGGCTGCCTCCTTCATGCGACTGCCATTTTTATGCGGCTGCCACCCCTATGCGGCTGCCACCTTCATGCGGCTGTCTTCTTCATGCGGCTGCCACTTTCATGCGGCTACCTCCTTCATGCGGCTGCCTTCCTTCATGCGGCTGCCTTCTTTATGCGGCTGTCACCTTTATGTGGCTGCCTCCTTCATACGGCTGCCTCCTTCATGCGGCTGCCTCCTTCACGAGGCTGCCACCCTCTTGCGGCTGCTATCTTAATGCGGCTAGGATCGTGGGGGGCCACCCGTATGCGGTTCACTTAGAGACCGTACTCATGCGGCTCTGTCAGGACATCCCACTCACGACAGTTGAGACACGTGGTGGTCCTCAAGACAGTTAAGACACGTGGCGGTCCTCATGACAGTTGAGACACGTGACGTTCCTCGTGACAGTTGAGACACGTGGCGGTCTTATCCCCTCGGAGTTATGGCTGCTGATAAATCATAACAACCCAGATTTGTTACAATCATCATAATTACCCGGATCAAATCAGATTTATTGCAATTAAGCAGGTTAAACACGTGGCGGAAGATCCGAGCCTGTCATGACAAAACATGAAGATTTATGGCAATCAGTATTAATTGCCCATACAGATTTAGTACAATCAAAAATTAACTGCCCAGATATGATGCAATCAAGATTAATGGTCCAGATTATTGGCCGTTGACTTTTCAAGGGGCAATCATTGCAAACCCTAATGATCACACCCCACTCCTATAAATAGCAAGGTGCCATTCCCTTGCAAAGGAGACTCTCTCCACCCGGCTGGACACACAAAGAGATAAAGGCGCGCACAGAAGAGTCTTTCCACATATCCCGAAAGCATTTCTTCATCAGAGCCAAGGCTATGTCCGATCGTCCAAGGAGTACGGCGGAGCTGCCATCGCTTTCCCGAGCCTCTATCATCACCCCCAGAATCAAAAATAAACAATCGTACTTAGATTACTATACCTAGGTCTTCATTCCTAGGCTTTCTTTGTGCGAGCGAGTTTGTATTGTGAGTCTAAGTTCAGTCCTCCTATAAAATTGTTCTGTACTTTTACAATCAGTGGCAAACAACATCATCTTTCGCTTCTCTGACCGCCTGGAAAATGTCCTCGAACGCTTGTTTGCTCCAAACTGTCAGAGCTTTCCTAGTTGCCTTTAGTTTGTCGGCCACTCAGATGAGGGGATCGAGGGAATCCGTACTGCTCCATGCCTCCCTGACGATGTTCCTGAATTGTGGGTGTTGGCTCCAGAAGTTTAGAAATCGAAAGTTTTTATTCTTTTGGTTGGATATTTTACTAATATTGATGAGGAGGGGCGAGTGGTCGGATTCGGTAGAATTCAGGTGTGAGAGGATGGAGTTGATATTCAGATCTTTCTACTGAGTGTTGACCAGGGCACGATCAAGATGGGAGTATTGCCTTCAGGAGCCTCCTTACATATTGCACCAGGTGAAAGAGCTTCCGTTGAGCTGTAGGGAAGATAAGTTGGCGTTGAAGATGAAGGTGTTAAAGTCGTGCATAGCCGACGGGGGGGGGGGGGCGGCCGCAAGATTTTTTTCTCGCTACGAGCAATGGCATTGAAGTCGCCGATGCAAATCCAGGGTAGGTTGGTGGGGTTGATCTGGAGCAGGTCATTCTAGAGGGTTCTGTGATCGGAGATGTCGCAGCTCCCATGGACGGCAGATAAAAACGAGCAGATCCTGAGAGTGGGGTGTTCCATCCAGCATGTGAGAGCCTGGTTGGAGTCATGGGTCGCTTCCAGCTTCACATCGTTGGAGAAAAGGATCTAGATATCGTAGCAGCTGGCAATGGCCTTTTGGAATCCGAGCTGAAGCTGAAAGGACTTCAGTTTATTAGTGGTGATTTTTGGTTCGATGATCACCAAGATGTCAATTTTGTGGGTTTTCTTGAGACCGAGCAGTTTTCTCAAGGTTGGTTTGTTATCAAGGCCTCGAACATTCCAAGACAGGATGTTAAGAATGGAGGTCACTGTTTTTGGTGAGTTTGTTGAGTTTTGTAGCCGACCTGGTGGTCCGGACCATGATCTCCTTGAAGGCTCCTTTGTTTTGTGTTTTGGGCAGGGATGAAGGCTTTTCGCCTCCTTCGGTGGCCGTGATTGCCTCCTCTGCAGGGTGAGGGTGGGTCTCGCCTGCTATGTCAATCGAAACTCCCAGGGTGCTGTCGGAAGCAAATATTCCGACATTGAGGGCTTGTTGAGCTCTGTCAACCGACGCCTGGCCCAGGTGGGTTAAGGAGTCCTCTCGGATGTTGCCATCTAAAATAGGTAGGGTGGGGGTGGCCGGCACGCTAGCGTCTGGTTGATGGTGTTCCGGTTGAGGTGTGATCAAGGCAGCTGTTGTCTCTGCCGAGTTTCCTGCATAACCTATGTCAGAGTCGTCAATGTTGTCGTCAGGGGATGAGGGTTCTGCGGCTTGGTGCTCTTCTTTCTGAATCAATACGAGGTTGTCTAATCTGTTAGTGAGGGTGATGGATGGAAGATCCGGATGGGCCACGAGTTGGCCTTGTGGGGGCTGCTCCTGAGTTTTCGGTTGGTCGTGATAGTTTCTGAATCTGGTGTCGGTATTGGAAAGGGTGAGTAAGGGAGATTAGTGGGACTTGCTGGAAGCTTTATTGAGGGTCGCCTTTCGAAAGTTTTTCCTTTTGAGCTCAGGATGTGCGTGGAAGCAGTACTCAGAGGAGTGTCCACGTAAACGACAGTGTTTGCAATAGATAATATTATTGTCATAAATGATTCGCTGTGTGTGAATCTTGTTGTCGAGGGCAATTTGGATGTGGTCGGGCAGGTCCTTTGAGATGTCAAGTTATATAGAAATTTTAGCATAGTTTCCCTTAGAGAAGTTGTGAGTTTCTTCTGCTACTGCCATGAATGTTCCAAAGGAGCTGGCTATCCTTTTTAATGCTGTAGGTACGAAGCAGATTAGGGAGAGGTTCGAGAAGGTGACCCATGCTAAGATGATCGCCGAGCCTTCTTTAATGTTGAAGTCCAGGGACCATTTAACAATTCTCATAATGTGGGCGTCTATCTTGCCAATGCCTCTGGCCCTGATGGAAGTGTAGTCGCTATCCGAGGAAAGGTAGAGGAGAAGGTGCTTGGCGTACATGGGAGCGACTTGGTACGCGGAGGTGAGGAGCCAGCTGGCGATAACTTCCTGAACTCTAGACAGCTTAGGGCACCTGCTAGAAAATTTATGAACCAAAGTAAATGGGAACGAGGTGGCTAGGCTCGAGATGTCTGAAGAGGAGAAAGACACCACGATAAGTATCACGACCCTCTCCCGCTTCTCGGGCGCGAGCTCGTGAGCAAGCCAGCTACGTATCGAGCGGACTCCAGCCCAACCCGAATACGTAAACGCTGTCACGGCTATGGTATACTGCCAAATCATGGCAAGGCATCACTATATCTCAATCCACAATAAGAATATAAAATATGAATGAACAATTATGGGTCATGGTCTGTAGCCCATTAGCATATTGTCCGATTAGACTCCAAGAATGATATGAGTATAAAATAAGCAGAATATATCATGGCATGAAATATAAACCACGAGAGGATAATAAAGAAATATCACAAGCAAATACATGTATCCCTACAGGTATAATCACTACCATCATGAGCCGCTAACTAACTCCATGCAATCAGCTACCTGAAGAGATCATTAGTTCCTCAGGGGACATAGCAAGTTACATAAAAACATGCCTATCTAACAGTTTAATCTTGTAATAATAAAAACAGGGTATAAACAAGAACTAGACATGAGACTGGCATGTGGCTATTGACAGGTAACTATGAACACGAATACGGGATCAACTATGCATAAATGATCTGCTGGAAAAACAAGAGATCAATGGAATACCAAATTCTCGCCCCGAGTGTGGACTCGCAGGTTTGAACTAATCACTAACCCTCGCCTCGAGTGTGGACTCGCAGGTTAGTTCACGACAAACACCCTCACCCCAAGTGTGGACTCGCAGGTGCAAACAGATCAAAAAAAATACCCTCACCCTGAATGTGGACTCGCAGGTGCAAATGGTCAACCCTCGCCCTGATTGTGCACTCGCAGGTTATGGAAAATAAAACAAGAATAACAGTTCAATTACACATACTTGTGGACACGACTCAGTCAAGGTACAGGTGACAGCACGGTACAACTCAGTCATGACACAGGTAAGGGCAACTCTAGCATGAACCATAATGTGGACAAGCCTGGTGTAACTACGCTATCAAGTCAGAAAATATTGATATACAAGCAAGACAGTAAACTAGTAAACATGGTATCATATAAATCTATAGCAACTACGGTAACTAAAGATAACATACTAAAACAGATGGACTATAAGCATGAAAATGAACTGTAGAGGGAGGCAATGTATCTTTCCTGGTGGTTGCATGTAGATCCAAATACATCTCATCAAACTGATAAGCCACAAGAGTCAAATCTCACAATAGTCTCCGAAAGCTAAAACAGACATTGTCAATATTCTCAGAATAATCAAATTAGCTAGGATTGTCCGTTCTTAAGTCCAATTCTGGATGCAGGGGCAAAACGGTAATTTTGAGCAAAAATAATGTCTGTTGTTGGACCCGCTTTGTACCGAAAAGCGTGCCAGAGTCAATGGTCTCTAAAGTCGTCAAACTATATGTCTAAGGATTTGTTTTGATGATATAAATCCAATGGTATGTCCAGTTTTGGATTCCGGCAGACCGTACACAAAATTGCCGATTGAATCGGATCGTGGGGCCCACGAAACGGCGATCCGATCAACTATCTCAGAATTGGACCAAACTTGGCATACATGACCAAAAACATGATACGGTCCTGTTGGCTCAAGTTTAGTCTCGATCTGACGAGCATGCACAAAGTAATTAGAAAATTTGTACGGAGACCGATACGGTGAATTTCGACGGATACGCATCAAATTCGTCGCGCACACGCGACCAATTTGAATTCCGTCAAAGCCCACATGCCCGCGAAGTCGATACGCACCTTTCAATGCTTTCGGTTAGTGACCAAGTCGCCCGGTTTGGCGGGACGTACGTGGTATCGGAGATTTTCTAAAGTTTTGAAAACTATTTTCTCAGTTTTTTCCTGATTTTCAAATCGGTTTTAAACAGAATTTAATCAACTAGAAAATAAACTAAAAGTAGGGTATAAATATAGGTTATGTTGTCTACAAGGCTGATTAAACAATTTTTTGAATCGGTCTATGGATTTACGAGAAATTGCCATCCAAGTCGACTTTCTGACCCAGTTTTTAACTGTCCCGGATAGGGGTTTTTCGTAGATTTCACGCTGACATAATTCGAAATTCGGATTGATTTCAATCGAACTAATTTATGGGAGTTATAGAGGGTCATATAGGGTAAATGCTGGATTTGATAGAATGAAAAACGATCAAAAAATGGAGGAGAACTTGACCTCGAAAAGGGGGTGCTCGGATGGTTTCAGGACAGCAGTCCTCTGTCGTTTCCGCGGCTGCTGCTGGATTAGCGCGCCTGGCCAACGGCGCTGGCCGTGTGCGACGTACGGCGGTCTCAGGTGGGTCACCCAGGCGCTAAGGGTGGCGCAGCATTGGTTGGGGTTTTAGTTAGGGTTTTTCCCATTTCGTATACGCGTGTGTGTACTTATACAGAGAACCGAGAGGATGCTCGGGTTCAGTTGGGTTCAGGAATGCCTGGGATGGACCGAAATTTCCTCCATTTGTTTTTTTTCTAATTGTTTTCTATATAATTCCTATATTTACACACACACATATATATATATATATATATATATATATATATATATATATATATATATATATGCATATATAATATATATATATATATATATATATATATATATATATATATATATATATAATATACATATATATATATATATATATATATATATGCATATTGTAGGTCCTAAAAATCAAGTTGCACACATCAAAAAAGCAATAAAAACCAAATTGTGCACCCTTCAATGAACTGCGCAGGAAGCAGACTGCGCAACAAATCAACTGCGCGAGGTTGAACTGCGCTAATATCCAAGCGCGCTATGCTGACGTGGCAACATCATCATTACCTGACACAAAATCAGATCTTCTGACAACTGACAGCCCGAAAGGCGAGGAGCCTCTTCGTTTCTCGAGCCGTGGCGCATTCTAGGACAGCTGTCCAAATCCTAGCGCGGTCCAGCTGTCAACTCCCAGCGCAATCTGCCAGCCCAACCGAAGCGCAGTCTGTCAGATCCTCTTCAGCACAGTTCGATCCCAGCACAGTCTGAAGCTAGCGCTGTTCAAGTGGCACGACCAAGCGCATTTCAATCAGACAATGCCACGCGTCTAAATACAGTTAGCCCATGATTGAGTAACCACCAAAAGCCAGCGCAACTGGTAGCCTGCGCAGTACAATGCCTGCACAATCCAGCCTGCGCAATTCAGAATAACTACAAATTAGTTATTTCTAGAACTCTATAAATAGAGTTTCAAGTCTTTCATAGATCAGATCATTATTATCATCAGAGATCAGGAGTTCTTTTCCAAGTGCTGCTGCATTCTTCAGAGGCTATCGTCTTCAAAGTTCACATCATCCAAGAGATAAAACGATCGTCTTCAGATCGGATTCCTATAGTTGTACTTTTCCAGTATTCAATTGTAATCTTCTTACAAAGTTTGTGAAATAAAAAGAACTTTTGTTTTTGCAAACAAAATGGCGACTCTGCTGGGGATGACTTTCTTCTCCGACGAGGAAGTGACAACTCAATGTGGCATTGTGTCTATCGGAAAGATGCAGAAGACGCTGGTTGTGAAGGTCAACCAGACTGCCTATGAAGCGATGATCAACTCTGGGGCTACTCGGCGCACTGTGGCCTCTACCAAGAGCAAGATCCATTCAGTGTGGACTCTGAAGTCCTCTGCGCAGTCTGCTGTCTCTGTTGCCAAGGAACCAGTAGCCGCTTCTGTTCTTGTGTAAAACACCACACGCGCTACCAAAGCGCAAGCCAGCGCTCCTGTGCAGTGCACTGCTCCTCTTGTTGCCGCACAAGCTACTTTCTATGCTGCTATGGCAAAGTCTAAGACCCCTCTTCCTCTGGCACAGTTGGTGACCTCCTTCCCTCCTGCACAATACACTGAAGCCAGGACTCCTGCTGCGCAAACTACAGTTTCAGTGGCCAATATGCCATCTGTCAAAGCTTCCCAAGCGCAATCAGCCAATGCGCCTATTGCCACTTCAATCTCTGCGCAAGCTATTCCAGCACAGTCTAATAGGGATAGCCCTTTGGCTAATCTCCCTTCTTCTCACAGCAAGGGGAAAAACTCTGCTCCTCTTCCCAAGCACCCTGTTGCTCCAGCACAATCCACTGGGGGTAGTTTGTTGACTGTTCCTCCTCCTCCTCAGAATAAAGGAAAAGGCCCGTTGGTCTTTTTTCGAACTTCCTCGTTCCACGACTTGGAAGACAACAGAGGGAAATGCTTTTTAGCCAACCCTTCTTCACAAAACAAGGGAAAAGGTCCTTTGGTCTTTTCTCAGTCTTCCCGGGTTTTTATCTCGAAAGATCAATCTGAACATGCCTCGGCACCAATCAGTACAAGAACTCTCTCAAACAAGAGTTCTTCTCTCCCTGCCAAAGGTGTACTGATCAAAGAGGTATTCTGTCTACTCCGGTAGCGGAACTCCAAGATCTCCCTACTCTCCGGATATCCTGCTCAAAATAAGGAAAATTACAGGTGTCTCAGACAGAAACCCCTGGGGGTGAGTTTGCTGATCTATGAGATTATCTCAATAGACCTCGGTCTACATCAACTTCGGCAAAACGCAAGCAGCCAATACCGAAAATGAACCTGCATCAGAGGCAAACTTCCAGGATGAAAAATCCTGACACCTATGCTAACGAAGTGAGTACTTCTATATATACTCACGGGACAAAACATCTGAAGAGCCGGAACCACGTTCCGAATGTTGTCAAAGAATATGTCCCTCAAACTTCTTCTCGTCCCGTCATTGTTTCTGACCTCCGAGAACACCTCAAGCAAAAGCGGGACAATATCTCAACACCACCAGTTCAACCACTTGAACACCATTGTAATCACAAGGTTGTCATTAAGTGTTGTTGCTAGACAACAAAATGATCTATTTTCGATCGTCTGAATTTTGCAACTTCTGAACCAATGTCAGAAGACGAAGACGAAGTGTTATATGCTTCCGTCAACATGGCTTCTCGAGACACTGGGGATAAAAAGTGCTCCAAACACGGTAAGCCTCGCAGGCCCAGCCAGCGGTATTTAGATTTACTCCAAGAATCTTCTGAAGGAGTATTTCGACACACCCGATCTCGGAGCCGAGACACAATCGGTCAAAGGAATCTTCTCCAAGATCCTTCTGGTCATCTTCCTATTTCTCACTCAGGAGATGATTCCTTCTCTGATTATGATGCATACAGCAAAAGTTCTGAACAAACAGTATCTTCTATTGTACCTAGGGAAGTGACAGCTTATGTTGTTACGGAAGACCCAGATGCTTCTAGTTCATCAAATCAAGAACAACGAATAGCTGCACTGGAGGACAAGCTGAAGACCATGGCTGAAATGGTTGCAAGTATGCATTCTATCATCGTAGCCCAACAAACAGTACCACCGACCGCACCTGCTGCAAATCTTGAGATTATAGCATCATCGGTGCCTGGCAATGCAGGTCTGGAGGTAGTATCTCCTCAAATACCCCCTGTACAAATTCAACCCACACCCAGTCAGTCAGGAGCTGGAGGTAGTACTTACCACGCTGTTCCTTCCCCTAACACTATAATTCAACCTGTTCCTTCTTCATTATCGGAGGATGCTAATGAAGCTGTTAAACTCTTGTGCACTCAATTCGAGGCTTCTAAAGAGAAGGACAATTTACAGAGATTGGGGATTAAACAACCCTATCCGGTTGAATGGAAGGAAGTTCCATTCCCTCCAAAGTACAAGATTCCCACGATTTCGTTGTTTAACGGCAGCACTTCCCTGAGCCAGTTCATTAACCACTTTGAGGTAATGACTGTTCAACTTCAGCCGAATGACGCTCTTCTTACCAGGGTATTCATCGGTTGTTTAGCCGGTGTAGTATACGATTGGTACAGGAGCTTGCCTGATGGCTGTATCACTTCTTTCTCGGGTCTTAAACAAATCTTCTTGGAACGATTCTACGAGGGAATCAATGACATGACCATGTCGGCCATCAACAAGATCAAACAAAGACATAATAAAACCGCTGAGAGTTTCATTGAAAGATTCTGCCGAGAAGCATTAAAGATACCTCCTGGAACTCCGGCTGCAGTCACTATATATACCTGCAAGGCAAATCTTTTGCCTATTATTAGCATGTGGACGGGGTCAACTCAATTCCAAGACTGGCCATCATTCATTGTCAATGCTAAATCAGCTAAAGTTAGCGCAAACAAGTTCAAGCAGATGGGGGTACACATGTCTAACCCTGACCGGGATGAACACCCGACATCTAATAGCGGTAATCGCCAGAACAACCGCAAGGGTAAAGAAACTTTGAACATCAATTTGAAGAGCAAAGAATCTCTGGCTGTCAACGTGGCTTCACCCACGTCTACTTCTACTCCTTCTGCCCCTCCACCAAGAGAACCTCATCCGAAAGTAGAGTACTCCTTTGAAGAGAATGACACCGTGAGCATCTTTGATTGCTTAATCAAAAGCAATAAGCTCCAACTCCCAGACCCGAAGAAGCCTGATGAGGTCGGTAAAACTGATCATCCCAAATATTGTGTTTATCACAGGTTCATTGGGCATCCCACTCGAGCATGTTACGTGCTCAAAGGCAAAATTCAAGAGCTAGTCAACGCTGGTGTTGTCACACTTCAACAAAATGAGAAGACTGTTACTGTGAACATGATCTCTGTACAGTTCGGTAACTTCCCTCCACAGATGGTACAACATGGTGTCATCCCTATCCCCAAGGCCCTCTCGAGATCGAGAATCTTCCCCCTCCCTCGTCCCCTTATCTTTCGATAATGGTGAGATTTTGTGGATTCATCCTGATCTTGATTCAGACTTCGAGGCTCCTACCTTGTCTAAGCAAAAAGACCGCTCCAAGGGCAGAACAAAGATCCGCAATATGGTGTCTTTTGACCCCATAGTTGAAGAGGAAATCTTGCTGGGCACTAGGTCAGGGAAAGCTTACCTACGAGAAGTTCCTAAAAATCAAGAAAACCCTGCTTCTTCTTCTGAGTCTGCTCCAGTGCAACCTGTTTCCACTGAAGACATCCCTTCTGTATCCTCACCGGTTGTAGAACCTACTCCTCCCAAGCCGATGGTAGCCGACAAAGGCAAACAACAAGTCCGCTTCGACAAGTCTTTGAAGAAGTCATCTCCTTCTGGACTTGAGAAGCCATACAACTTTGATATTTTGGCCTAACTAGCCAATACACCGGCCAAGTTGTCAATCTTCGAGCTCTTGCGCCTCTCCAAAGAGACTCGAGAAACTCTGAGTGAAGCTACAATGTAGGCAGAAACCTGTCTAACCCTTCTAAAGAAGCTGAAAGTAGAACCTGTTTCTTGCCTCCATTGTCACAGTGTGCTGGAGTTAATTCCAAATATTACCTTCACACAGGATGATATGCTGATGGAGGACAATAGGCATGACCATCCTCTATACTATACAGGAAATATCGACTCGATGAAAGTCGAACGTATTCTGATAGATCCAGGGTCAGCACTCAGCATCATGCCAAAGACAATGCTAGATGCACTGAAGATCCCAGTACATAGTCTTTCTGGTACAATCACCACCATATTGGGGTTTAACGAGAAAAGAAGTGAGCCTCTGGGCAAGATTTGTCTAAAACTCCAAATAGGAAATCTCCGCACAAAGGTAATCTTCTACATTATAGACAACCATGGTAGCTCTTACAAAGCTCTTTTAGGGAGACCATTCCTGCATGAACACAACATTGTTCCTTCGACTCTCCATCAATGTTTCAAATACGTTGATGACAATGGAGAGGTTCAAAAAGAGGTTGCAGATCTCTACCCTTTCAAAGGTGTCGTAGCATATTGTAACGATGCTCGTATGTATAAAGATGAGTTCATGAAGGTAGCACTAGCTTTGGATACTGAAGAAGAACAAGAAGCAGTGCCCAATGACACCCTCATCATACCTGTTAAAGGACGTGTTTCTCATCCTCAGTCCTCCAAACCACTGGCTATTCACTTGCCAGTCCAGAAGAAACCAACTGATGGTGGTCAAGATCAAAGGGAGCTCACCTCTTCTGAGCCACTTGTTATTGACTTACGTCGTAACAAGGATAAAAGGCAGCTCACCTCTTCTGAGCCACTTGTTATTGATTTATCTCATAACAAGGATAAAAGGGAGCTCACATCCTCTGAGCCACTTGTTATTGACCTTCGTCGTAGCAAGCCTCCTCCACCTTCTTCTTCTTCCCCTCTTGTAATCAATCAGACCAAGCCTGCTAAGGCTAAAGGTCCTGTTGTAAATACAGATGTACAAATCAATGAAAAAGCATCTCATTTCCAGTATACTGATGTCATTTATTATGCTAAGTGCTATTTGGATATGTTAGATAGCTTTCAGTCATTTACAATGGGAGTTGTACAGTCTCTTCAAACAGAGGTCTTACTCGAACACCCAGATGATTCATGCTAAGTCCAATACTTTTTAGTAAAGGACCAGAACAAAAATTTAGCTATACGGATGATAACAAAAATAACGATATGGGACGTCTCCAACTTCGTCGTTATAGTCAACAATCAAAAGACATCATCCGAAAGATGGGTTATGACTTCAAGAATGGCCTCAATTACGGTAAGGGTAGACGAACTCCTATCCGTACGGTTGTTCCGAAAGGAAAATCAGAGATGTACTACAGTAGGACAAAAAGAGGTCTCGGATATGCTTCACCTCCGGTATTATCTCCGGAAGTCTCCGAATTCGATAGTGAGGAACGCTCTAATTCTTCTGATTCCAGATCCTGGGATTCTGACACTAGTATTGGTCAGGTTCATCGGCTGATCGTATCTTCTAACATGGCCTCCGCCGAACTCCCAGAAGACTATGACGAAGATATCGAAGGAAATCCTGAAATAGATCCTTGGGTTCAACGAATTGATACCCAATGGGAACTCTGATTCGAACAACGAGAACCCCCTACTGAAGATCAATTGGTTCAAATTGACGTAGGAGAAAGCGGGTCACCTCGTCCAATATTCATTATCAAGAACCTTCCAGAGGCAGATAAGCAAGAATTAATTCTTCCTATTCGGGAATACATTGATGTCTTTGCTTGGAATTATGAAGACATGCCAGGTTTAGATCCTAAAGTGGCTACTCATAAATTAAATATTTTGCCTAATGCAAAGCCAGTCAAACAACACCAAAGGCGATTCAAGCCAGAAATGATGGACACAATTAATGATGAAGTCAAAAAGCTCATAGCTTGTGGCTTTATTCGAGAAGAACAACATCCAGATTGGGTAGCCAATGTTGTCCCAGTCTTGAAGAAAACTGGCAAAGTTCGATTTTGTATTGACTTTCGGGATCTTAATGAAGCTTGTCCAAAAGTTGAGTTTCCTCTCCCTATTACAGACGTCATGATCGACAACACTTGTGGGTTCAAAATGATATCCTTCATGGATGGATTCTCTGGATACAATCAGATTCGGATGAATCCTGAAGATAAAAAACATACCTCTTTCCGCACTCCTCGCGGAGTCTACTGCTATACCGTGATGCCATTTGGTCTCAAGAATGCTGGTGCAACTTACCAATGAGCTATGAGTACCATCTTTCGTGATCATCTGTACAAGACTGTCGAATGCTATGTCGACGATATTGCCGTCAAGAGCCGTCTAAAGGTAGATCACATCTAGAATTTAAGAACTATCTTCAATCTCATGCGCCAACATCAGTTAAAGATGAACCCCACCAAGTCATTCTTGGGTGTCTCTAGTGGCAAATTTCTCGGCTTCGTTATTACCTCTAAAGGTATACACGTGGATCCCGAGAAGATCAAATCCATTCAAGAGATGCGTCCTCCACGCAACCTAAAAGAGCTACGAGGATTCCAAGGTCGACTTCTGTACATCAGGAGGTTCATTTCGAATCTGTCTGGTCGCTGCAGACCATTTACTCAGATAATGAAAAAGGGTGTATCTTTTATTTGGATCGAAGAATGTCAACGAGGATTTAATGATATAAAGCAATATATCATGAACCCACTAGTCTTGGTGCCACCAATCTCAGGCATAACATTCTTAATGTATGTCCGTGCTATGGACCATTCATTGGGTGCTTTACTTGTCCAAAAGAACAAAGAAGGTCATGAACAGGCCATCTATTATCTCAGTCATACTATGATTGGTGCCGAACACTGTTATAGTCCGATCGAAAAGGAATGCCTAGCTCTTATGTTTGCTGTTCAAAAGATAAGGCATTACATCATTGGATAAACTATTCATGTCATTTTCCGAGTTAATCCTCTTCGGGTATTAATGAAGAAGCCCAACACAATTAATTCTCGGTTAGCTACACGGGCCATTCTGCTAGCCCAATATGACATGGTTTATGTTCCACAAAAGTCTGTCAAGGGTCAAGCACTGGCTGACTTTTTAGCAGCTCATCCTATACCAGAGACATCCAAACTCTATGATAAAATTCCAGACGAGATATTGGAATCAAATATGACCTCTGAAGGATTTCCTACTTGGCGTCTATTCTTTGACGGTGCATCCAGGATCAGACCAAATGGTACCATTGTCGTAGGAGTTGGGGTTGTTCTTGTTTCTCCATACGGGTCAACTATCCAAAGAGCCTATTCCCTAGATGAACCCTGCTCCAACAACGTAGCAGAATACAATGCCTTGCTCATTGGACTCCAATTAGCAAAACAATTGGAAGTCAAATATCTTGAAGTCTATGGCGACTCCAAGCTGGTTGTTAACTAGGTTAGAGGAACCTATGAAGTTCGTCATCAAGATCTAGTGCCTTATCATGAAGCGGCAATCAGTATGGCTACATTATTCAAAGCCTTCTTCATCGAATATGTTCGTCGAGCTTGCAATACTGAAGCAGATGCTTTGGCCAATCTTCAGCAGTCTTAGCCATCCCTATCAAAAGATAGCAGGTGGTGGTTGTCTCTAATCGGGAATTATTTTTGCATCGAAAACAATCGTAATATTGAGTTTAGTAATCTTACTGAAGCGAATGTTATCAGTGAAGATTGGAGAGCTCCCTTCATCGATTTCGTGGTCCATGATATACTTCCTGAAGAACCCAAGGAGGCTACGAGTATTCGTCGACGGTCTATCCGATTCTACTATAATCAGACCACCAAGACCCTCTATCGACGGACTTATGACGGCCTACTCTTGCGTTGTCTTGCTGGTGATAAAGCAAAGCAAGTATTACATGAAGCTCACGATGGTGTTTGCGGAGCGCATCAACCCGGTACTAAACTACAAGACCGTATCTGACGCATGGGTTACTACTGGCCCTCTATGGTATCCGATGCCATCGAATATGCAAGGAAATGTCGAGCTTGTCAAATCCACGCAGATTTTATTCACCAACCGTCAGAATTTCTGCATCCAACTTCCGCTTCCTGGCCTTTCGAAGCTTGGGGCATGGATATTATAGGTCCTATCAACCCTCCTTCTTCTAGAGGACATCGGTTCATACTAGCAATAATCGACTACTTCTCCAAATGGGCTGAAGCTATACCTCTGGCTGAAGTTAAGACCAGTAGTGTCATCAACTTCGTCAAACACCATGTCATCTATAGATTTGGTGTACCTCGAAGGATCATTCATGACAATGGACCACAGTTCATTAGCCAGAAGTTTACCAGGTTTTGTGATGATCATCGGATTGACAATGTCGCTTCGACAGCTTACAATCCTGCTGCTAATGGTTTAGCTGAAGCATTTAACAAGACTATTATCAAACTCTTTAAGAAGTTTGTATCTACTAACAAACGAAATTGGAGTGAGAAACTCGGAAAATGTCTATGGGCCTACCGTACTACGGTCCGCAACCCCACAGTCGGTACACCCTTCTCTCTGGTGTACGGTTGTGAAGCAGTTTTACCTTTGGAACTTCAGATCCCATCTCTGTGGATTGTCATTGCCAACGAGCTCACTACAGAGAACAACGACCTCCTTCGACTTCAAGAACTAGAGGTGCTCGACGAGAAGCGGCTATTAGCTCAGCAACATATCGAATTATATTAAGCTCGCATCTCGAAGACTTTTAACCGGAAAGTTAAAGTCAGAGCCTTTCAGAAAGGAGAACTGGTTCTAACCGTCAGACGTCCCATGACTATGACTCATATGAGCAAGGGCAAATTCGACACAGAGTGGGAAGGTCCATATATCATGAGCAAAGTCTTCTCAAATGAAGCCTATCAACTCTCAGAGCTGGACGGTCGAGTTGCAATGATGCCTATCAATGGCAAATTCATTAAAAATACTATGTATGAATGTAACAGGGATTTCATGTAAATATGATCAGACAGTTCATAAATAAAGTTTGATTTTATTTTATCATAAACGATGTTACATAATATCAAGGACGGGAATCACTATCGTCCTTTTTGAAGACAGGACGAGGACCACTACCGTCCTTTTCAAAAATATAATCGGCAAAAGAGTCGAGAACATCCTTGCTCGAACCCACCAGAAATTTACAACCAGTCATCTTCATGGCTTCCTCTTCAACCGTCGTCCCTGGTTTAAGTAGGAAGTCCAAGATATCCTGCGGTGGCTTGGGTCCAGACGAACCTTCGCCCGCCTCCGTCTGCTTTGGCTGGGTCGGCTCGACTGAACGTTCCTCAGTGCCCGCTTCAACCTTCGGGGCGATCTCAGCCTTCTTCGATGCATCTTCAGACGATATTTTTTTGTTAAAAGTGAAACTGATCATTCCATCTAAATTTCTGTTCTATTTATAGACAGAGATTCCTGAGACATTTGATTACGTAAATCGAAGCGACGTGTTCTTCATTTCATTCATCCGACGGTTCATCCGTTCATTACATCCATTAGACGGTTCACCCGTTCATTACATCCATTCGACGGTTCACCCGTTCATTTCATTCGACGGTTCATCCATTCATTCCATCCATTAGAAGGTTCACCCGTTCATTCCCTCCATCCGACGGTTCACTCGTTCATTCAATTCATCAGACAGTTTATCCGTTCATTCCGACGATTCATTTCGTTCATACATTTTTGATGATTCATCCGTTCATCCATATCAGCAACTTGTCACGTATTTATTTCTGATTAAGTTGTCTACCGAAATAATGATATTCAACAAATTATATTCTGCCATGTCCACATTACCTCTGAGCAGATATAATGAATATAATTATTTTCTGAATCAAGAAATATATCATGTTCTGAACCTCTGAATATATTTTATCTCGCTATTATTTATATCCTTAATGGGATATGCAAAAAATAATAGAGCCACAAAAATAATGTCTTTTTATTGATCAAAATTAAAGGCATTACAAAAAGACATCATAAAAGAGAAAATACAAAAAAGTTTCCTATTCAGCTGGAGGTGTCATCAAGTTAGCTATCTGCTGCTTTAAGGTTTGAAGTCGTCCTTCACGCGAATCCAATACCCGCCTTCTAGCTTCTGCCATTCCAGATTCATCATCAAAGGTGGGCAAGGTCACTAGTTGGCGAGTGATTTCATCTTGATGAGACTTGACAAACGCATTCTTCTCACGGGTTAGAATGTTTAATTGTTGAACGGCGGCTTCATGCTGTGTAGTTTCTTCTTCAAGAGCAAGCTGAACGATTCTCAACTCTACTTGAAGACGAAAAGACTCTGCTTTCAGCTCAACAACCTTCTTTTCTTTCTCCCCAATAGCAGACGCTATTATTTCCATCTGGGAATCATACTCTGAAGCCTTTGTGGCATAAGTGTCCAAGAAAGTCTGGAAAGCAGCTTTTGTGGCCGCAGCTTCTCGAGTCATCTTTTCAAACTCAGCATTCACTAGGGGTTCTACCTCCCCCCGATTAAGATCCTTGTACATCTTAATTGATTCCTCCAGCTCATCCAGTATATGTTCAAGATAAGTAGCTTGAGCTTCATCACCCTGACTTCTGATAGCGCTGATCAGATAAGTAGTTAGATTTCTGACGGTGATAATACCAACGTTCTCTCTCTCCATTACCATTTCTACTAAGGGTCCTAATGAAGTGAAGAAGAGGTTGGTGAAGGAACCAACTATAAATCTGTTGGTAGCTGCTGCACCAGGTGTAGCAGCTACTCCTGTAGATGTTGAAGCAGCAGATGCCTGTACAAGTGGACGTTCGGTTTCGTGAACATGAGTTGAAGTCTCTCTGGACAAGGGAGCCATGGTGGAGCTAGTCGTCCCTCCCAGATGTTCCTCTGCAAAATCAAATAAACATCATCAGTTTATTATCGTTAGCGACTATCAAAACGGATCAAAAATATGGGCAATCTTACCATTGCTGGGTCTAGTGACAAGTTTGTCATCTGCTGACATAGGTTGCAACCTCGCAGAAGTAGCTTCAGACATTACTGTCTGACTACTTCCTGCTTCGGAGCCGCCTGAAAAATGTCGGCTGCTACTAGCTATCGCTGTTGTTTGCACTATATCAGTCCATATTGGAGGAATTGAAGAAGATTGAATTTCTGCATAAATGAAAGTTAAGATGTCAGTCATTTGATCTATAAAAGAAGATTGTCAATATCATTCAATACCTCTTGGATCAGTGACAGTAGCATCCTCCGGTGCTCCGTCATTAGTAGTATTCTTTTCTTGGGATGTATGAGCATCGACATCCTCTTCCAGATTCAGATTATCATCAACATCCGCTGTTGATGTCTCTTCATTATCTGTACTCTCTTCCCGTGCTTCCTCGCTATCATCTGCATTGACTGTGACTTAAACTTTCAATACATGGAGTTTAAGTCATCAACATCAACATCCGCTGTAGATGGAGTTCCCATTGTATTCAGTCAAAGCCTGTGACTTAAACTTTCAATACATGGAGTTTAAAGCCCACACGTCCGCGACCAATTTGAATTCCGTCAAAGCCCACACGCACACGACCAATTTGAATTCCGTCAAAGCCCACACGCCCGCGAAGCCGATACGCACCTTTCGATGCTTTCGGTTCGTGACCAAGTCTCCCGGTTTGGCGGGACGCACGTGGTATCGAAGATTTTCTAAAGTTTTGAAAACTATTTTCTCAGTTTTTTCCTGATTTTCAAATCGATTTTAAACATAATTTAATCAACTAGAAAATAAACTAAAAGTAGGGTATAAATCTAGGTTATGTTGTCTATAAGGCTGATTAAACAGTTTTTTGAATCGGTCTATGGATTTGCGAGAAATCGCCTTCCAAGTCGACTTTCTGACCCAGTTTTTAACTGTCCGGGATAGGGGTTTCTCGTAGATTTCACGCTGACATAATTCGAAATTCAGATTGATTTCAATCGAACTAATTTATGGGAGTTATAGAGGGTCATATAGGGTACATGCTGGATTTGATAGAATGAAAAATGATCAAAAAATGGGCGAGAACTTGACCTCAAAAAAGGGGGTGCTCTGATGGTTTCAGGACAGCAGTCCTCTATCATTTCCGCGACTGCTGCTAGATTAGCGCGCCTGGCAGGCGGTGCTGGCCGCACGCAGCGCACGGCGGTCTCAGGTGGGTCGCCCAGGCGCTAAGGGTGGCGCGGCATAGGTTGGGGTTTTAGTTAGGGTTTTTCCCATTTCGTATACGCGTGTGTGTACTTATACAGAGAACCGAGAGGATACTCGAGTTCAGCTAGGTTCGGGAATGCCTTGGTGGGCCGGAATTTCCTCCATTTGTTTTATTTCTTTATTTTTTTCTAATTGTTTTCTATATAATTCCTATATTTATATATATATATATATTTTTTTTTCCTATATTTATATATATATATATATATATATATATATATATAAAATATATATATATATATATATATGACTCTGTCTCTCTCTAACTATATATGTGCATACTTAGATACTATAATTAATACTAAAATCTGGAAATACCCCTATTAGCTATTATCATAATGTAAAAGTAAAATAACATTATATCTAGTAATATTATATAATTAATAAAATAATTGTCACACCCCAGAACCGGAATACTGGAGAGCGGGGGCCGACACAGCCAGCTACGTATATTAAAGTGTAACCCACCTCGCTATACAGTCATGGCTGTCTAGATACATGAGGGTTTAGCTACAAGCCATCAGCCTCTTATAGTCATGAACAAGCCTATTATCTCAATCTCAAGCAACACATAGCAGTTACAAGATGTCAGAGCACCAAATATACAATAGTAAAGCGTCCCATATATCACATATTTGGATGATCATGAAGCTAGTCATACAAAATACGAGGACTAGCAAGAGTTTCAGTCATACATGATCAACCATAGGATTTGTTAATCATGCTACAGCCTGTAGGCAGACAGTAAGTAAAGTGCAATCGAGCTAATACGTGCTCGTCGGCTAAACGCCTCAAAAGAATATTTTTACAAGGGAGTGGGAGTGAAAAATAAGAACCAACTCGTTGCAAGGATTCCTTCTAGTGGTCACCATCTGGCAGAAAGGTTGGGAGATCCTCGGAAGCTGCTCCAAAATCTGGACATACAAAACTAGCTGGGTCAGACCCCAGGAAGAGCAAGTGCCACAAAGGCGGCTTCACTTAAGAACTAAAACCAGCATATTAGCACATATGATTATAGATGAAATAACAAAAGGCATGAGTTAGAGGAAACAGGGTAATAAACGATAAGAGAACTAAGGACTATTCTGGTAACCAAGTTACCGATAAAGTAAAGCATAAGCAAACATATCCAGAGATAGTCATGTACTGGGTCTAGACAAGACTAGCCAAATGGGATTCCATCCAATCAGTTACGGCCAAGCAAGAGTACGGCTTGATACTTTAACTAACTAGGGTTATCATAAGCCTAGTTACTAGAAAGATGCATTGAGGATTCCTACGGCCATAAGCCCTGCAGACTTTCCAGGCTATCCAGACGCAAGATTCATGTCAAGTGTTATCTTGACTTGTTAGGTGACTTGAGTGCAACACATGACAGTGTGCGTAGTAATCGTTTCATGAAGTGCCCCACATAACAGTGAGCTAAAAATGTGTCCGACTCGTCGGCAGGCTACAAGTCCATTAGAGAAGGCGCCCAGATAACGGAATTGCTTATAGCCGAAATACCTCTCTATATGAACTACTTGATCAATCTAGTCATTATCCTAGTCAGAATCAGTATGTATCCCTGACCGTGGTAACCAGGGATACATGTCCTAGACATGATACGAAACAAGACTTGATAGCTTATACAAGCGCATTCAAACAATCACCCACGGTGTCATGATGAGAGTTTACTAGCATGTCCAGTTAGCCGTCGCAACAGCGTTCATGAGTTATCTGTCAGGATTACTTGTCAAGTATGCACCACAACGGGTTACCATCATGTCATGTTACTTATACTTGTTACTTGTTAGGGGCACACCATAACGGGTCACCATCATGTCATGTCTTATCTAGAGTGTGCCACAATGGGCCACTGCTAGTTATTACCATGCTGTGTACAATTGTCATTCCAAATATATTACTCAATTCGTGATTATCAAGTTCATGACAAAGACGTAAGAATATAAAAGGGCAATGGAGTACGCTAAGGGCTCAAGATCTTCACGCTAGCTAAATTACGCTAGGTCAAAGAGGCCCCACGCGTAAAACAGCTCTACGCGGGCTAGACCCAAGGATAGGCAGCTCTACGCGAGAAAGGCTGCACGCGAGCTGGATTCTACGCGGGCAAGACTCTACGCTAGCAAAGCCGCATGCGAGCAAGACTCTACGCGAGCAAAGCCGCATGCGAGCGAGACTCTATGTCACGCCCCAGAACCAGAATGCTGGCAAGTGGGGACGGACAAGGCCAGCTACGTAATACCAAAGTACACCAGTACTCTGAAATCACGTATAAGCTGTCAAGACATGGGGGTTACTTCTACAAGCCAACAGTCGATCCTAGGTTAAAATAATCCTAGGTATCTCAATCACAGGCAATTATACAAGGTACAAGAGTATGATCATCAGACATACAATAGTAAAGCATCCCAAACCATATATACATAGATGATCATGAAGCTAGTATACAAAATAAAGAAACTAGCAAGAGTATTAGTCATACATGATAGCTCTAGCTGCAGTCTAGAATATGCACATCATGTTTATGCCCGTAGGCTAAATGTCAAGGACCAAAACACGAGCTAAACACGTGCTCGGAGGCTAAACGCCACAAAAAGAATAATTTACATATCAAGTGGGAAAATAAAATAAGAAACCCACTTGGGTACTCTGGTGCTCTGGATGGTCACCGTCGAGTAGATGATACGGAAAATCCTTTAGGCTTCTCTATCAGATCTGGCCAAGCATAACAAGTGGGGTCAGACCCCCAATAGCAAATACCACAAAGGAAGCCAAACTATGAACTAAAACCAGTAATCACTAACATCAACAGTTAGAGATACAAATAAATAAGAGCAGATCAAGACTCGTGCACTACCAATGCACTTATCCCGAACATAGAAAGACAATAAATAAAGCATCTTGGAGCATAAAGTAATTCACATGTGGCATAATGTAAAGTGTAGACATGTTAAGTGAACAGAGCTTGAGAATATATAAAAGCAATTGAACAAGTGAACTTGTGAGATAGCCGGGTCATAAGAGCATTGTGACCCAACATAGGGAGTCATGTATAGCTTGTGAGATAACTGAACATGTGATCATGTAAGAATTATAGAAGACAATGATAAGTGGACTTAGGAACTATTCTGAAGTCAAGTTACAACCCTTAAAGCAAACAAGGACCGGGGTTGTAACCCTTCTTCCGAACAGAACTTAGCCTCTGATCATTTATCGACAAGGTAAAGCATAAACTATGGTGTACTGAAATAAACATACGGATACTGCCTAGACAAAACTAGACTAGACTGGACTGACTCCATCCATCAATCACGGCCAAGCAATGAGTGCGGCTTGATAATTTAACTAACTAGGGTTATCACAAGCCTAGTTACTAGCAAGATGCAATGAGATTTTTAAGTCCAATTACCCGCCTGCTGCTACCTGAGTGACCCCAGCAAAAGAAAAACAAGTATACCAAACACACTGCAGTAAGAAACATGTGTCCTAAGGAGGTGCCCCACTCGACGACGGGCGGGAAATGTGCTCATCATGACAGATAGCTCCAAGTCCCATGTATATATTGTATATAAGGTCGGGATCAAAGGGGCGACATGTAACTGGAAAAGTCTCTTCATGAACTACTTGATCAATCTAGTCATTAATCCTAGCCAGATTCAGTATGAATTCCTGACCGTGGGAAATCAGGAATTTATGTCCTAGACATGATGCAATACAGAACATATAGCTTGTACAAACATACTCAAGGAAAATACCTACGGTGTCCAAATCATTCATTACTTGTAAGCCAATAAAGCCGTCGCAACAACATTCATGGTTCATGTGTCATATCATGTTACTTATCTAGAGTGCACCACGACGGGTTACTATCATATTAAGAGTACTTGTTAGGGGTGCGCCACGATGGGCCATAATCATGTTAAGCAAAGAAGTGACATGTGACTTGAGTGCACCGCAACGGGTCACTATCGTGTTAAGCAAAGAAGAAAGACATTCATTATGATTGCACCACAACGGGTCACTATCGTGTCATGTTACTTGTTACTTGCTAAGAGTGCGCCTTAACAGGCCACTATCGTGGTCTATCCTTACATTATCATGAATGAAAGAAACTTACATAAAATAGCTAGTAACATATTCTTCAAGCTAAGGAAAACATCTACAACTTTCATGTTAGGGGTTGGGAGAAATTCTTACCACAATTCAGCCAAATAGGACTTAAAACAGCCAAAAACAGCCAAAATAGGCCCTATGCGGCATTCTGCGGCACTATGCAGCCTTCTGCGGCTGCGACACTATTCATTCCTGCGGCTGCGGTACTATTCATCCATGCGGCTGCGGTACTATTCATGTGGTACTATTCATCCATGCGGCTGCGATACTATTCATACGGTACTATTCATTCCTGCGGCTGCGGCACTATTCATCTATAAGGCTGTGGCACTATTCATGCGACACTATTCATTCCTGCGGCTGTGGCACTTTTCATCCATACGGCTGTGGTACTATTCATGCGGTACTATTCATCCATGCGGCTGTAGCACTATTCATCCATACGGCTGCGGTACTATTTATGCGGCACTATTCATCCATGCGGCTGCGGTACTATTTATCCACTGCGGTACTATTCATACTGCACTATTTTCATCAATGCGGCTACGACACTATTCATGCGACACTATTCATTCCTGCGGCTGCAGTACTTTTCATCCATGCGGCTGCGGTACTATTTATCCATGCTGCTACGGTACTATTCATGCGGCACTATTTATCGTCCCTGCCAAAATCAGCACAGATGAACATAGAAATGGCCAAAAATGCTTTTGGCCATATCTACCTTAAAATAAGTCGAAATCTAACTTTTCAAAGGTCCATTTTGGATAAAATTGAATCCTCTACAACATGGAACAATCAAAACTTGAAAATAATGAAGTTTAGTAGATTAAAACCCAAGAAAACCGAAAAGACTATAAGCTTAGATCTACAAAAACTTATCCACCAAAATAAAAAATGCTAAGTTCTAAAGATGCTTAGAATCATGTAAGGAATAGTTTAGAACAAACAAAATAACACTTGTCCAACATTTGGCAAGATTTACTTGCCTTAGGTTGGAGGAAGAAGATGAAGAGGAAGAAGATGAAGAGAATGAAAATAATAAAGAAGAGAGGGAGGAGTTGGGTTTTATACAAACCTTCCCATCTCAAACCCTACTCAACCAAACCAAGCCCTATACCAAGTTGAACCGAACCAAATTAAACCAAGTCAAAATTAAACCAAAGCAAGGCTAAGAAAGACAAGTCAAAATATCGGTCTCCTAACAAAGGCCAAAATTCCGTATACGTACACTAAAAATACATATAACAGAAATTGAGAGTGACAGACATGCCGTCGGCATACAATGGTACACTGGCGATATGCCGGTCAAGGAAAAAATCTATAAGTTGGGAAAAATTTTAAAGCATTCCGGAAATTAGGAAAATACAAAACACAGTACAAAAATACGTATCCGTATATAAATACTGATACAGTGAGACGAGTCTCACATCTCTCCCATCCTTAGAAAAATTCCATCCTCGGAATTTCCTAAAGCTAGTCGAGCAAGATAACCAAAACAAAAGCTCAAGAATATACAATCATCTCTATAAGATGAAGCATGTCATATAAGTAAATAAAGGCAACTGTAATGTAAATAAATGCGTAAGCAATAACCCAATCACAATCAAGAAAGGTTGCAGGCATATGAATAAATATGTCTCCAGAGACAGTTGAGTAGGGACCAACGTCCTCGCTGGCCTACGCTGACTCCAAAATGGATAATGTCAAGTCTCAAGTAAGTCAGTTCCAATGACTTAGTCAAAGACATGACTCTACCCAGGACGTATCGTCATAGTCGATACCAATGAAGTTATCACATGCCTCGACTACGAAGACAGAAGAGTTGGGAACGAAAATCTCGCATTCACTCACCGAATAAATCAAGCCGACCATTGTACTCCATAAGTGGATAGAATACAAGGTCGCCTGCAAGAACCCAAGATATATCACCACTACATGGCCTGTCACTGAAACACAAATCCCAAGAGAAGAACTGATGGAAGACTATGAAGATAGTACCTGAGACTCCCAAGGTATTACCCTCGTACTAATACTAAAGCTACTCTTGGTACTTTACATGCAACTGTGCTCTGAGCTGTCTGATCTTCTAAGCTCGCGATGGCGGTGGGTATTGTGCCAATGGTTGAACATCTAGTATTGGCCGTAGCTGCTCATCCACTACTAAAGGCAATTACGGGGGTGACTGAAAGGATGGCAGGGGTACATCTGGTGTAGATGATCTTTTTCGAGATGTTGGATATGGGCAAGTGCTAATAGAATTGTCCTCTGCTCCACAGCGGACGTATCGCCTATTGGCCATTCGACAAACTGTTCTAGAATGCCCTAACTTGCCACAATAGGTACAGGCTTGTTCTGCCCGATACTAATGCTGCTTTCGCTGCCTCTGAGCTCGCCGCTGCTGAACCGGCGCTGGTGCCTGCTAGTTGGAAGGCTGGAAGGATGACGATCCAGCTGGACTCCACCAGGGACAAACTTCTATCATGTGGTCTGGTGATCCGCACGCTAAACATAGATGGTTAGCCGTCCGACAGGTAAGATGAGTGTGCCCTTCCCTTCCACAGAAGGAACATACGACTGGTAACTCCTGGTTCTGATATGGATGTTGGTCTGCTGGTACAGGTGATGGACGTCGGGGTGAAAAGCCTGGTGCATACGGATGGTTCCTCTTACGATCCTCAATTCTGGATGCGGTCCTTCTAGATTCATGCCCTTGCTCTCGTATTGCCTCTACAGTAGGTCGGGTTCGATATGCTGATGGGTTGGATGACTTGTACTGTCTGCCTCTAACCTGGACTTTCTCTGGCTACAAGTCCCCGGCTTGAAGTTCCTCGGGTATTCCTTGCACACTACGGTCTATCAACATCTGGATACTCTGCTGGAGAGCGAGATCTCGTCGTTGTTATGACTCCATCATTTCCTCAATAATCCCTATGAGGGCAGGTACATCGGGCTGACCTGGTATTCCCTCTGCTCGGACTGCTGATTGTACGGGCTGAGTTGGCTGATCGGGATGGACTGGCACCTCTGCCCTCGAGTCAACTCTCGACTCTTCATCTGAATGCTGAGACTGATCCTCCATAACTAGCCTAACAGAAGATTGCTGACCTGCCATCGACAGAATCCAAACAAGGTAATCGGATGGATTAAGAACAGTGTCCCTGAAAGTTAAAGGACGCAAGGATTAAATCGAGGGAACATGAGAGATCAACGATCAAGGCAAATATCAGGTCAAAGAATCAGAGATAGAGAAAAACACGAAGAATATCAATAAAGAATAATTGTGATTGAGATAACTAAACATTAGTAACCCCCACATATCTGATAAATTAGACCTGCATGGGCCACCAATAAAACCTATGTTACGCCCCAGAACCAGAATGCTGGCAAGTAGGGACGGACAAGGCCAGCTACGTAATACCAAAGTACACCAGTACTCTGAAATCACGTATAAGCTGTCAAGACATGGGGGTTACTTCTACAAGCCAACGGTCGATCATAGGTTAAAACGATCCTAGGTATCTCAATCATAAGCAATTATACAAGGTACAAGAGTATGATCATCATATATACAATAGTAAAGCGTCCCAAACCATATATACATGGATGATCATGAAGATAGTATACAAAATGGAGAAACTAGCTAGAGTATTAGTTATACATGATAGCTCTAGCTGTAGTCTAGAATACGTACATCATGTTTATGCCCGTAGGCTAAATGTCAAGGACCAAAACACGAGCTAAACACGTGCTAGGAGGCTAAACGCCACACAAAAAATAATTTACATATCAAGTGGGAAAATAAAATAAGAAACCCACTTGGGTACTCTGGTGCTCTGGATGGTCACCGTCGAGTAGATGGTGCGGAAGATCCTTTGGGCTTCTCTATCAGATCTGGCCAAGCAAAACCAGCGGGGTCAGACCCCCAATAGCAAGTACCACAAAGGAAGCCAAACTATAAACTAAAACCAGCAATCACTAACATCAACAATTAGAGATACAAATAAGTAAGAGCAGATCGAGACTCGTGCACTACCAATGCACTTATCCCGAACATGGAAAGACAATAAGTAAAGCATCTTGGAGCATAAAGTAATTCATATGTGGCATAATGTAAAGTGTAGACATGTTAACTGAACAGAGCTTGAGAATATGTAAAAGTAATTCAACAAGTGAACTTGTGAGATAGTCGGCTCATAAGAGCATGGTGACCCGACATAGGGAGTCATATACAGCTTGTTAGATAATTGAACATGTGAGCATGTATGAATTATAGAAGACAATGATAAGTGGACTTAGAAACTATTCTGAAGTCAAGTGACAACCCTTAAACCAAACAAGGACCGAGGTTGTAGCCCTTCTTTCGAACAGAACTTAGCCTCTGATCATTTATCGACAAGGTAAAGCATAAACTATGGTGTACTGAAATAAACATACGGACACTGCCTAGACAAAACTAGACTGGACTGGACTGACTCCATCTATCAATCACGGCCAAGCACTGAGTGCGGCTTGATACTTTAACTAACTAGGGTTAACACAAGCCTAGTTACTAGCAAGATGTAATGAGATTTCTAAGTCCAATTACCCGCCTACTGCTACCTGAGTGACCCCAGCAAAAGAAAATAAGTATAGCAGACACACTGCAGTAAGATACATGTGTCCTAAGGAGGTGCCCCACTCGACGGCAGGCTGGAAATGTGCTCATCATGACAGATAGCTCCAAGTCCCATGTATATATTATATATAAGGCCAGGATCAAAGAGGCAACAGGTAACTGGAAAAGTCTCTTCATGAACTACTTGATCAATCTAGTCATTAATCCAAGCCAGATTCAGTATGAATCCTTGACCGTAGAAAATCAGGAACTCATGTCCTAGACATGATGTAATACAGAACATGTAGCTTGTACAAACACACTCATGGGAAATACCCACGATGTCCAAATCATTCATTACTTGTAAGCCAATAAAGTCGTCGCAACAGCATTCATGGTTCATATGTCATATCATGTTACTTATCTAGATTGTATCACGACGGGTCACTATCATATAAATAGTACTTATTAAGGGTGCGCCACGATGGGCCATAATCATGTTAAGCAAAGAAGTAACATGTGACTTGAGTGCACCGCAATGGGTCACTATCGTGTTAAGCAAACAAGAAAGACATTCATTATGAGTACACCACAACGGGTCACTATCGTGTCATGTTACTTGTTACTTGCTAAGAGTGTGCCTTAACAGGCCACTATCATGTTCTATCCTTACATTATCATGAATGAAAGAAACTTACATAAAATAGCTAGTAACATATTCTTAAAGCTATGGAAAAGATCTACAACTTTCATGTTGGGGGTTGGGAGAAATTCTGGCCACAATTCAGCCAAATAGGACTTAAAACAGCCAAAAACAGCCAAAATAGGTCCTATGCGGCATTCTGCGGCACTATGCAGCACTATACAAGCCATGTGGCTGCGGTACTATTCATGCGGCACTATTCATCCATGCGGCTGTGGCACTATTCATTCCTGCAGCTGCAGCACTATTCATCCATGCGGCTGCGGGACTATTCATGCGGCACTATTCATCTATGCGGCTGCAGCTCTATTCATGCGGCACTATTCATCCATGCGGCTGCAGCACTATTTATCCATGCGGCTGCGGCACTATTCATGCATGCGGCTGCGACATTATTCATTTACGCGGCTGCGGTACTATTCATACGGTACTATTCATCCATATGGCTGCGGTACTATTTATTCCTGCGGCTGCGGCACTATTTATCCATGCGACTGCGGTACTATTCATACGGCACTATTCATCCATGCGGCTGCGGCACTATTTATGCGGCACTATTCATTCCTGCGGCTGCGGCACTATTCATCCATGCGACTGTGGTACTATTCATCCAAGCGGCTGCGGTACTATTCATGCGGCACTATTCATCGTCCCTGCCAAAATCAGCACAGATGAACATAGAAATGGCTAAAAATACTTTTGGCCATAACTACCTCAAAATAAGTCGAAATCTAACTTTTTAAAGGTTCATTTTGGGTAAAATTGAATCCTCTACAACATGGAACATTCAAAACTTGAAAATAATAAAATTTATAGATCAAAACCCAAGAAAACCGAAAAGGCTATAAGCTTAGATCTACAAAAACTTATCCACCAAAATAAAAAATGCTAAGTTCTAAAGATGCTTAGAATCATGTAAGGAATAGTTTAGAACAAACAAAATAACATTTGTCCAACATTTGGCAAGATGTACTTGCCTTAGGTTGGAGGAAGAAGATAAAGAGGAAGAAGATGAAGAGAATAAAAATAATAAAGGTGAGAGAGAAGAGTTGGGTTTTATACAAACCTTCCAATCTCAAACCCACCTAAACCAAACCAAGCCCTATACCCAGTTGAACCGAACCAAATTAAACTAAGTCAAAATCAAACAAAAGCAAGGCTAAGAAAGACAAGTCAAAATACAGGTCTCCTGACAAAGGCCAGAATTCCGTATACGTACACTGAAAATACGTTTAACAGAAAATGAGAGTGACAGCATGCCGTCGGCATACAATGGTACACTGGCGATATGCCGGTCAAGGAGAAAATCTATAAGTTGGAAAGAAATTTTAAGCATTCCGAAAATCAGAAAAATACAAAACACAGTACAAAAATACGTATCCGTATATAAATACTGATACAGTGAGACGAGTCTCACACTCTTCGCAAGCGGGGCTCTACGTGAGTGAAGCTCTTCACGAGCGGAGCTCTACGCGAGCGAGAAGTCCACACGAGCGGAGTAGCCTCTGCGTAGAGTTCGAATGAACTCGACGTAGAATGGATTACGCGGGCACGTGAGAACGTGTGCGTAAAGGGGGTAAATGATACGCTGGCACGTTAAACGTGTGCGTAAAAGCTAAATACTACGCTAGCACGTAAGAACGTGTGCGTAAAGACTTCATCTTCTCTCCAAGGCCAAGACAAGCAGGCGTAAAGGCTCAAGAACTCAAGAAAACTCTATCTCGGTCAAGACTTGGTGAAATCCAACCATTCCAAAACCAAACTTGTGTAAAATCAGAATGTCTTCTACCTAGAACTCTTAGTTCTCGAAAACAAGCCAGTTTAGTAGATCAAAACCATGAAGATGAAAGAATGCTAAAACCTAGATCTACGAAAACCCATGCATCAAAATAAAATTTTTCAAGTTCTAATGTAGTTTAGAAGCATGCTAAGAAGCCATTGGAACCATCAAAAATGGGTTCCCAAGTGAAAGTAAGATGCACTTGCCTAATATGGTCTTCAGTGGAGAAGATGAGAAAGAAGAAGAAGAGAAGTAAATGTGTAATGAATGAGGAGAGAGAATGGTGGTTGGGTTAATAAATGAGGGATGGTGGTAGGTAGGAGTTTGCATATCAACCCAAACCGAGCCAAACCAATCCGAACCCAATCGAACCCGATGCATGCCAGAACCATGAAATGCTAACTAACTCATGCAAATGCAGAACTCAAGGCTAGCCAATCAGGATAAGTCGAAATACAGGTCCGAGATATGTACACGTATACCAAAATACGTATAACGAAATCCGAGGATGAAAATAATGATGATGATAAAATTTAATAAACCAATAACGGGTGTACATACAATTATATATACAGTCAAAAAAACTGTACAAAGACACATTTTATACAATTATCATAGAATATCAACTAATATTGATATCTATAATATTTATTAATAAAATACTTATAAAATATGTATTAGATTATTAAAATGGAATACGACATATTCCTACCAGAAATATATCAACATGAACGTCTTTGGACGGGCCGCACGACTACATGGACTCAATTTCGATTCGGGTCTAGTCCGAGCTAAATCGACACAACCGAGTCTCCTACAAGTTAATAATATAATTAATAATTAATTAAAATGTCTCTAGAGGTTAAGTTGCAACTTGGTCTAGTTTTCTTAGTTATGACACACTTATGGCTGAGTCTTCCTTGGTATGGCTAATACACTAGTCAAGGCATGCCACTGTACTTCCCGTGCCATGATTCCTAGTCATCTGGTACTTCAAAACTTAACCATGTCTAAAGTTATCTATCGTATAATTAACTAAATAATTATTTAATAAATTCTAAAAATTACCATTTAAATCAAATAAATAATAAAAGAATATTTTTCAAAAAAATTTCGGGAAGGGGAGCTACAATAGGCACATCAGATGAACACGCAAAATCGATCACAAGTAGCACTATTATAGGAAAATAATAGAGGATGTTAGAGGATCAGTTCGGGCGAAGGATCTCGGCAAAAGATTGTGCTACGGTAGAGGGGGTGTATGGGACAAGATGAGGAGCAGCAGTAGCTGGCACTGAAGCGGATGTCGCTGGGGTATGAAGCATCAGACGCTGATGAGCGCCGTCGGGAGGATGAGCACCACCCGCCAAGGCGACGGAAAAGGGGGTGGCGGGGATGAAAGGGGGTAGCAGATGGAACGGGAGGGAGGGAAGAAAGTTGAGAGTGGGGGTGGAGGAGGGGTAGGGTGATGTGAGGTGAGGCCCGAAGAACTGCAAAAGTAGGCGAAAGCAGGTGACCCAAAGCTAAGAGATCATCTAGCAAGGGTGGGGTCGGAGGGAGAGATGGCAAGAAGCACACTAAGGGAGTGAGATTAGGCGAGTGCGAGAGCAAAGTCCCTGGGAATGGGCCGCATAAGAATACGGGGGGGTCTCGTGAGCCGGGGGGGCCAGGTGGCAAGCACGCCTGATGCTGAGGGGACCGCATTGGCCGCGGCAATGGGCCATGCGGCCGATGCACCCGAGGCAAAGGGGCACGCATCAAGGTGAACCCGAGGGGTCACATAAGCCACCGTGAGGGGGCGGGCACACGGGCCAACCGTCGTACGGAGGGCATAAGTTTCGATGTAGGTGGCTGCATACGCCGCAGCAAGGGACATGCGGACGGAAGAGCCTCGGGAGTGGGAGTGGGGTCCGCCACGAGGGTCAAGTAGACGACATGCGGACCAACTACAGCATAGGGAGCCTCGAGGCTGGAGGGGTGGGTTGCTTGGGCCTCAGAGGAGGGGGCCAGAAAAGCCACAGAGGAGGGGTCTACATAAGCTCCTGATGAGGGAGGACATGCAGAGGAGGGGGCCACATAAGACCCCGATGAGGAGAGGGGATACATACAGACGGGAGACCAAGAGCAGCAGAGGGAGCCTCTAGGCTGGAGGGATGGGTCGCATGGGCCTCAGAGGAGGGGGCCACAAAAGCTACAGAGTACGGGGCCGCATAAGTCCCTGATGAAGGGGGCATGCAGAAGAGGGGGCCGCATAAGTCCCAGATAAAGGGGGCATACCGAGGAGGGGGCCGCATATGCCCCTGATAAGGGGATACATACGGCCGCGAGAACCTCAGCTGAAGGGGCCGTATACGCCCAGAAGGGGGATTCATACGGACAGAAGATCCACGATAGAAGGAGTATGGTCCGTCGCATGGGACGGAAGAGCGGCATGCAGACTAACCCAGCTGAGGGAGCCTCGAGGCGGGAGGGATGCGTCACAAAATACGACGCATAGGCCTCAAAGGAGGGGGCCACAAAAGTCGCAGAGGAGGGCGCATAAGCTTCTGAATAGGGAAGACATACGGACGCAAGAGGCTCACAAGAGGGGGCAGTATAAGAGTCAGCAGCTCCAAAGGTGACGATGGAAGTTGGTGGAGGTGGGGGTCCTACCACGTGGGACGAGTAGCCTGCACCTGCCATAAGGGGACAGATGCCTGTGCTCTCGAGACCCACGAAGCGGTAGGGCACACGATTCGAGAAGATGACTGCACCATTCAAAATTCGAACAAGGGGAGAAAGGAGGGCGGGATAGCCTCTCCTGGATCCCAGACGGCCAGGTGGGGATCGAGTATGCCACCACGGGGATCGACGATCGAAAGGGAGGGAAATGGGGGAGGGTGGGCGAACACGGAGCAGAGAGAGGGAACGCGGAGGATGGGGGAGGGGAGGAGGTGAAGGAAGCGGAGGGGTGGGGAAGGAGGGGGACGGTGAGGCCGAGAACCCGGGGATGGGGGGTGACGACAGGGTGTGGAAAGGGGCACGAGGGGGGTGGTGGAGGACGGCGGGGGGAAGAAAGGAGGAGCGGGGGGGGGTTGGTGGAGGGGGGAGCTCGCCCACCAGAGCTAGGCAATCAGATGGCCAGGGAGGCACCATCGGAATGCGGCATAGAGAGGAAGGGCATCGAGGGGAGAGGCCAGACACAGAGGGGGAGGGATATCCTTAGGGTCCCCTCGGGGGGGAGGAGCGGCTCAGGAGGGAAAGCATCTTTTATATATAACCTTTACTATATATATATATATATTTTTTTTTTTTTTTTACTATATATATATATATATATATATATATATATATATATATATATATGTATATATATATTTTAGCAAATTCCTATATTACTTCATTCCACCAATTGAAGTAAACTACAAAATCACATCTACTTTGAACAAAGAAGCAAGTAAAAATTCACATGAACCAGACTACTTCATGTTTCCAAGTGTTTGTCCTTTTCCCGATCGAGCTAATGGAATCTGCAAGTTGTTCATGTTCTTTGCCCCCGGTGGCGGGCTTATGTACACCCACAGCAGCGAAACGACGATCGATATCAGCCCCGACCAGACGAACATGATGGTCGGCACCTTCCCCCTCCGCCCCATCAGCCCCTTCGCGAACGGGTATAGGTTGCACAGCGCCCAGAAGCTGAAGAACACGCCACCGACGAGCTTGTACCACTCCAGGAACTGGCTGTACAGAGTCCTCGCCGCCACCACCGTAATTGCGATCATGTTCACCATCATGATGGTGATCGAAGACACCATCAGGAAGCTCCACCTCACCACGTACAACTACTTATATATATATATATATATATATATATATATATATATATATATATATATATATATAATTATATATATATATATATTTTTTTTTTTTTTTTTTATAATTATATATATATATATATATATATATATATATATATATATATATATATATATATATATATATATTTTTTTTTTTCACCACGTACAACTACTTTTATATATATATAAATATATATATATATAAAATATATATATATATATATATATATATATATATATATATATATATATATATATATATATATATATATATATATATATATATATACCTATATACCATATAGGTATATGTAATATATATACCTATATACCATATACCTGTAATATTTCCTAAAGCCCAAAAAAATCTTAAAAAAATTATTCTTAGCTAATATTATCCTATTTGATACAATAACAGTTTATATATATATATATATATATATATATATATATATATATATATATATATTTAAAAAAATATATATATATATATACATATATATATATATATATATATATATATATATATATATATATATATATATATAATATCTTATACATCATATTTATTAGCCCAAGTAAGTCATATCATAAAATTCACACATTGATGCAATAATAATTCAAAACTTATTTATACTAAATTTTAATAGAAAATAATCCCAATAATCTAAAAAGACATTCTTAAGAAAATGTTTTCATACACTCAAACAAAATACCAATTTAAAATAGTAACCCGTACATTTTATATATAACAATTATTTAGGAAAAATATATTCTTTTTTATTAAAATAAAATACGAAAATATATATATATATATATGTATACAATAAATATACACCTACATAAATGTCGTTGGTCTCACTACATGGCTACCTAGGCTTGGGTTGGGTACGGGTCAAGTCCGGCTAAATTGGGTACAACCGATTTTCCTAGAAGTCAATAATCTTAATAATAATAATTAAATTATTTATAGGGGTCATGTCACAACTTAGCCTGATTTTCTTAGTTTGGACACACTTATGGCTCGACCTTCCCTACCATAGCTAAAACACTAGTCAAAGCACACGGCTACACTATCCATGCCAAAATTCTTGGTCGTCTTGCACTCCAAAACTTAACCATGACTAAGGCCTTCTATAATAATAATTATTTTAGACAAATATTTATAAATCCCTATTTAAGTCAATAAATACTAAAAATATATTTTTTCAAAAATTTAGGAAGAGGGGTTACAGTGATGGTGGTGGGTGTGTTTTACTTTTTTGCTATGGTGGTGAAATTTCTGCTCGTTTATGGTGGGGGTGATGGTAGACGATGACCGCGATGATGGTCGGGCTCTAAGGGTTGTCGTGGTTGGTTTGGCCGGACTCGACGGATAATGGGGCACCGGTCGTGGTGGCGGCCAAGATTTTGGCGTTTTTGATAGTGATGGTACATATGATTGGCGAGGATTGGTGGAGGTGGTGGCAGCCGTGTACTGCGATGAAGGCGCGGTAGGGGGCTGGGTGGTTCGGTTATGAGGTATGGTGGATTGGAGGTCCATTTAGGAGGTTTGGTGAGGTTAAACGCTACATTGGTGGCCACAAAACATGGGTGTTAGGAGATAATGGGGGTGGTGGTGCTTGGTGGTGGACAGTCGTGGAGGTCTCGCTGGGGAAGGTGCTGGTGGTAGTAGTAGTATAGGTGGGGCTCGGTAGTGGAGGTGCCAGAGATAGAAGGGGGTCAGGTGTCGGAGCACTGGACAGGGAGGAGGACATTATAATTGTATATGTAAAAATTAAATATAATATTGGAAAGATAACCGGGGTCTGACCCAATGTAGTCATGGCTGACACGAAAAAATGGAGACACCGACATAGTGCACTCACGTTTGTAGTGAAGAGAATTTATGGAGAAAACAATAGGGAGTCTCCCATATATATAGGGGTGGAAACTCGTAGTGGGATAAAGAATAGGAAAAGATTTACATCCCCTTTTTGATAACTCACTATTTAATTTAAATTAACCAATTCAATCAAATCCAAATCTAAATCTAATTTATATCTAAATAAATTCAAACCCAACTTACATATAGATAAATCACGTATTTAAATTATAACAATAAAATGTAATCACAATTTAAATTATCACAAATAAATTCAAAATATCTTTTTATAAATTTTAAATAATAATTAATTTTGAAAATTCAAAATATATACATGAATTAAAATTTATGTACCTTGCACGCAAATAATATATTTACATAAATATTATTTTTAAAGTTAATATCCATATTTGTATAATAAATAAAATAGCTTTCACAAGAATGTAGAAAAAAATATTTTGACAAAGATTTGGTATGACACTAAAACAAATCAAAATTATTTAACATATAAGTATTTCGAACCAAAAATATTTATTCGCTATATTTATTAAGAGTTTTTAATAAATCAAATTTAGAAAATAATTAAATATTTCGTATTTACTGTAGAAGCATGGAAAAGAATAAAGAAAGGTTTATGCGGCCAAGGATCCCCATGTGGCTCAGAGAGCCCATGCGGCTCAGGAGTCTATGCGGCTCAAGAGTCTATGCGGCTCGGATAGTTCCATGCGGCCCAGAGCCACGTGGCCTACAACAGCACTTCCCTTCATCTTTGGCTGCATTTAATGCCCTGATGGCTGACAGCTCTGACAAATGACAGCTCTGACATAAAGGTGCAATAATGATCGACATAATGGCGTGTTCCTAGGGAAGAGAAAATCTTCTCACAGCTGGCAGAATCTACCGAGTCCCAAGGCATGCGGCTGCTGCATTTATGCAGCCGCCCGCTCTATGCGGCCGCCCACTTCATGCGGCCGCCCATCTTCATGCGGCTGCATCCTTTATGCGGCCACCCATCAGCATACGGCTGCTTACCCCCATGCGGCTGCCCATCCCCATGCGGCCGTTCATCCTCATGCGGCCCACT
>JANAVB010009062.1:22500-61479 GCA_029216955.1 Iris pallida | reverse complement strand
GAGTGTCTTTTTAATTATTCTAGTCTTCCACATTGGAATGCCATGTATACATTAGATAACGCTCTACGTCGTTGCAAACACAAATAACGGTCAATCATGTAAATCGAGTAGTCCCATTCCAAGGGGTCTGTTCTGTAGTCCCACCCGGAGTCGAGACGAAGAATCCATCATTTTCGGCAAAGTCGAGCGTCATCAAGACCTTCCGCCACTCGAGCCAGAACCAGATACCGGCAGAATACAAGTCTATCGGTACACGGATAAGGCAAAGTACCTCATCCAAAAGATGGGTTACGACCTAAAAAGCAACAAAGGCCTGAACTACGGCAAGGGTCGACGTCTTCCTCTCCGGCTTCCAACACCTAAAGGAAAGCCGCAGGACTACTATAATCGGACTCGACGGGGGATAGGCTATGTCACGCCGCCGTCAACTCCAGAGAGTTCGGAGGCAGAAGAAGCAGAACATTCTCATTCGTCTGAAGCATCAACTTGGGATTCCGATACCAGTATCGGCTCAGTCTTCAAGAGAGTGCTGTCAGCCAACATGACATCCGCTCAACCTCAAGAAGATAAGGCGAAGATCAAGCGCCAGAATTCTTCGAAGAAGAACCCTGGGCGCAACGCTTAGGAGAACAATGGGAGTCTCGTTTTGAGCTACGCGAACCCCCTACCGAAGACGAAGTCGAGCAGATCGACCTTGGGGATGGATCTTCTTCCAAACCCATCTTCATCAGCAAAAGCCTAAAGGAGAAGACCGGAGTCTTTAATCCAACTGGCTAAAGAATATATTGATGTCTTCGCCTGGAGCTACGAAGACATGCGGACTTGATCCTCAGATCGCGATGCATAGGCTCAACATCTTGCCCGATGCCAAGCCTATCAAACAACAACAGCGACGCTTTCGTCCGGACATCATGAACGCTATCGATCAGGAGGTGGACAAACTCTTGACCAGCGGCTTCATCCGTGAAGAACAACACCCGGATTGGGTGGCCAACGTTGTCCCTGTCACCAAGAAGAATGGAAGATTCGAGTCTGCATCGACTTCAGGGATCTTAACTCCGCCTGCCCGAAGGACGAATTCCCGCTTCCCATCACCGACGTGATGATCGACAACACATGTGGCTTCGAACGCATGTCTTTCATGGACGGATATTCGGGCTACAACCAGATCAAGATGTTCCCCGATGACGCAAAACATACGTCATTTAGGACTCCAAAGGGCATTTTCTCGCTACACAGTGATGCCCTTCGGCTTGAAGAACGCTGGTGCCACATACCAACGAGCTATGAGCACCATTTTCGTCAGCATCTTCGCAAGATCGAATGCTATGTTGATGACATCGCAGTCAAGAGCCGTCTCAAAGGTCACCTACAAGACCTGAAGACAGTCTTCGATCTCATGCGGGCGCACCAACTCAAGATGAACCCCGCTAAATCCTTCTTAGGGGTTTCTAGCGAAAGTTCTTCTTCATTATCACGGCAAAGGCATTCATGTCGATCCCGAGAAGACCAAAGCCATCCTCGACATGGGCCCTCCGAAGAACCTCCGAGAACTTCGAGGCCTGCAGGGGCGTCTGGCATACATCGGAGGTTCATAGCAAACCTTTCGAAAATGTCGACCCTTCACTCAGCTTATGAAGAAGGGAGTCTCTTACGTCTGGACAGAGGAATGCCAAAAAGCTTTCGACGACATCAAAGCTTACCTGACGAGTCCGCCAGTCCTAGTGGCCCCGTCGCCGGCAAACCATTCCTCCTCTACGTCCGTGCCATGGATCATTCCCTCGCGCTTTGCTGGCTCAGAACAGCGATACAGGCTATGAGCAAGCTATCTACTACCTCAGTGAACACTGATCGGGCCGAACACCGGTACAACCCCGTTGAAAAGGAGTACTTGGCGTTGGTATTTGCCATCCAGAAGACTCGCCATTATGTCTCGGGCCAGACGATTCATGTCATCCCCGAGTCAATCCACTCAGAGTTCTCATGACGAAGCCAGGGTCATTAAACTCCCGGCTAGCTACATGGCGATCCTGCTAACACCATACAACATGGTGTTCGTTCCACAAAAAGCCGTCAAGGGTCAGGCTCTGGCCGACTTTTTAGCTGCACACCCCATCCCGGATCCTCCAGACTCTATGAAGACATCCCGATGAGGTCCAAGAATCTAACGTCACCGAAGAAAGCTCCGTCTGGCGGATGTTTTTCGATGGCGCTTCAAGAACAGGCCCCAAAGGCCAAATTATCGCAGGAGTGGGGGTAGTCTTGGTCTCTCCCGATCAGCTGGTCATCCAGCGCCTACTCCCTTTCGAAGCCGTGCTCCAACAATGTTGCCGAGTACAACGCTCTCATCATGGGACTCCAGTTGGCACAACAGCTGGGGGTGGATCATCTGGAAGCCTACGGCGACTCAAACTCGTCGTAAACCAGATCAGAGGGCTACGAGGTTCGCCATGAAGACCTGATCCCTTACCATGGAGTTGCGTTGAACATCATTTCAACCTTCGCGAGTTCTTCATCGAACATGTACCTCGTTTACAAAATCTGGAGGCTGACGCTCTGGCTGGCCTCGCAGCCTCGTTAGCAGCACCCCTCGGACTCAACACTACGTCACGGTAGTTGGTCGAGACTTGGTCTGTCCTAAAACAACCTGTGCTCACAAGTGACCCATGCCATGTCAACAAGTGCTGGTGTTAATGTCCGAGACTGGAGATTCCCGTTTCGACTTCGCTGTCTACGAATTCTCCCAGACCCGAAAGAAGCTGTCTCAGTCAGGAGGCGCTCCCTTCGATTCTACTACGATACAGCTACTAAAATGCTGTACCGACGCTCCTACGATGGACTTCTCCTGCGATGTCTGTCCAACGAAGAAGCAGCCGAAGCTCTTCGAGAAGCTCACGATGGGACCTGCGGAGCCCATCAACCTGGCCCTAAGTTGCAGGATCGACTGCGACGCATGGGCTACTACTGGCCAACCATGGCCGCTGACGCTGTTGACTATGCTAAGAAGTGCCATGCGTGCCAGCTTCACGCAGACTTCATCTACACCGTCAGAACCACTACATCCTACAGTCGCCTCTTGGCCTTTCGAAGCTTGGGGCATGGACATTGTAGGACCGATCACCCCTCCTTCATCGAAGGACACCGCTTCATCCTAGCCATCACCGACTACTTCTCCAAATGGGCAGAAGCAGTCCCACTGGCGGAAGTGAAGAGCTCTAGGGTGATCAGCTTCATCAAGCACCATGTCATCTACCGTTTCGGGTACCCCGGAGGATTATCCACGATAACGGTCCTCAGTTCATCAGCCATGTTTTCAGCAGATTCTGTGACAAGAATCGCATCAAAATGTGGCCTCAACCGCCTACAATCCGGCAGCAAACGGATTGGCCGAGGCGTTCAACAAGACCATCGTCAGGCTACTCAAAAAGGTCGTGTCATCCAACAAACGCGACTGGGACAAAAGCTCGCGAATGCCTTTGGGCCTACCGCACACGGTACGGACCCCGACGGGCAACACACCATTCTTCCTGGTCTACGGGAGCGAAGCGGTACTACCTCTCGAGATCCAGATACCCTCACTCCGCGTAGCAATCACAAACCAACTCACAGAAGAGGACAATCAACGTCGTCGTCTGCGGAACTGGAGGCACTTGACGAAAAGCGTCTCCTAGCTCAACAACGCATTGAACTCTACCAAGCCCGTATATCACAGGCTTTCAACAAGAAGGTCAAGCAAAGGACTTTCCAAGAAGGCGACCTGGTTCTGGCAGTCAGGAGGCCGATGGTGTTGACTCACAAGACACCAGGAAAGTTCGAGCCCAAGTGGGAAGGACCTTTCATCATAGAGACGGTATACTCAAACGGTGCTTACCGCCTCGCTAAACCCAATGGGACTTGTTCATGATGCCCATCAACGGCAAGTTCCTAAAGAAGTACTACTCTACATCTTTCAGACATGTACTTCCACAAAATCAGACTTCCAACCCAGCTGTTCCGTGGCATCCTCCAGTAGAAGGACAACCACGTCCACATCACCTCTGAGTTGTCCCCTATGCCCTACAAAGCGGAATCTTACTCCGTAGACTACGCTACCCATCATGTTTACCACGTCCACATTACCTCTGAGTAAACATCCCGTACAGACAACCCCTGCGTTGCCGTACATTGATTGCAGAACTTCCACGTCCACATTACCTCTGAGTAGTTCCGCATATCCCCCAGAGTCATTCCTACCACGTCCATAACACCTCTGAGTAGGAAGATTCCATCATTTGAATCCCATATTTGCCACGTCCACATCACCTCTGAGCAAACATGTTGGTTCTCTCAAACTTATTATCTGTACCTAAAAACCAAGGTGCGCAAAAGATAATAGGTCCACACAAATCATCAAGTTCATGACAGCAAAAATGAACACATCACAAAATTTTGTATTCTTTATTCTAAAGAGTAAAGGATTACACCCCCCAGCAAGAGTTGCAAAAGCACAAAAGAAGAGACTACAATCCCTAAACATCCCCAGGGTTGGCTGAAATCTCTTCAATCCGGCGCCTCAAGTCTGTCGCTCGAGTCTCCACAGTCGCCAGGACCCGACGTTCAGCTTCTTGACGCATCGCCTCTATGGCCTCTGGAGAAGTGTCATCCTCATGCTTCTCATCCAGCTGCTGCCGCTGCTGAGCCAGAGTAAGAGCCCGGTGGGTGAAAGCTGCTTCCTCCTTCTTGAATGCTACATGTTCAGCCTGGGCACGCTCAGCATCCAATAGGAGTCGGGCCCGCTGGTCCTCAAGGTGGCGAATCTGGGCATCAACCTTCGATACTAGCGTCCAACGCAGTTCGCAACTCCACCTTCTCCTGCGTAGACTGAGACAACCGCTCCATGCAGCTTCAGTCTCAGCCACTTCACGCTCCCAGACATCTACGGTGGCCTGATAAGAGGACTCAATTGAGCAATCAGCTTCTCCTTTTCCGCGTCGATCAGGGCGGAAAGATCATTTCGCTGGATACGCTGAAACTCGGAAAGCAGTTGATCCAGCTCTGTCACCGAGGCCTCTAGAATCTCGGCCATATGATCATGGCCCTGGTGGAGACGTATCAGGTTGATTGTGGAAGCGCCATAGATTTTGCCATTGTAAACTCCCATTGGTGTTCATCACTGTCGACACTGAGTCTTAACACTTACTCAGCATCTTGTACACTGCCTCAACGATGAATTTAACATACTCATCCGCATCCGCCAATACTTGTGGTGTCATGGCAGGAGTTGGAGGAGTTACCCTGGATGGCGGATCTGAAGAAGACCCGCCTATCTCATTCTGCGAGGTTTGAACATCGACCTCAGCAGACTCTCCCGCGCCAGGAGCTTGAATTCTGCCACCAGCGCCAGATGACAAGAGTACAGAAGGAGTTGGGTGGGGTCGATATCGTCCCCCAAGTCGAAGAAGCAACAGAAGGCTCTTGCATCAGCAAGCCCTTGCCCTTTCGGCTCAAAGGGGCTATCAGCATCCGGAGCTGCCTCCTCCACCACCGAGGTGCGATCTATAACCAGCGCGGAGCCTTCCTCTGGCAAGCTAACCGGATCAGCTCCTGTTTCCTGGCGGGGCGCGTCTTCTGGGGTCGGACTCGGCAGACGAGTCTCCCCCTCATCATCGAATCCCTCCACGGGGGCCAAATCTGTCGCCACCTCCCGGGCGGCAGCCACCTCAGCTTCCATTGCTGAGCCTGGGGTAGGGCTCGGCAACGCTACGGCCGACCTCCCCGTATCGTGACAAGGAGGGGAATCAACCCCCCTCTGTTGCAATCACGTCTGTTGCCCCCGCAACAGACTCACGCATCTCTGGAGGAACGTCTTCCGAAGACGACGAACTCCACCCCACTTCATCATCAGGAAGCCCCGTGTCCACAGGACCCTCAACGTCCAAGGCCCCCACGGCGGCTTGCACCATCCCGGAAGCTGCTGCAACCTCAGTATCTCTTCCGACAAAGTCCGGAGATACTAAAATCTCCGCAGGAATAACATCTTCAGGATTCTCCTCCATTGAGACATTACCATCGGAGGAATTCGCTCATCAGAGGAGCTTGCCACCTCCTTCGGTTTACTGACACCCGGTTTCGAAACACGGGTTCTCTTCTTCAACGATCCCTGCAAGAAGAAAAGCACAAGTCACCAAAATGACATGATGAGCCAGATTACGGAGGACTCATTACCTCAGCAGGACTGATTCTAGTGACGCAGCCTTTGGAGTCGTCACTTTCCTCGGCCTTTTTGGTACGGACGAACCGGCCTCTGCGTCAGCCCGTCTCTTCCCAACAGGGGGATCTCTCACTGATGCTACAGCAGTAACCCGATATCCCGCTAATTCTGGTGGAATATGACCGAGCTGCCACCAACATATTTGTCGTAGCCTCTAGCTGAGTTCCAATGATGAAACTGGTCTCCCTATCATAACCAGGAGACACAGTATCATGGTGCAATACAGTTTAACGGCTGAATACAGGATTTGTGGCCGAGATTGCGAACTGGCGTAGTAAAATGAACACCAGTACACCCCATTATAATATTGCCAGCCCCGGGCTCCGTCCAGCAAACTCCCGGTAAACTCCAAACTGTTACTGGGGTTCCGTAACATTAACTGGGTGTATCCGAACTGGCGAGCAAACCGGCTTGGCAGATATGGCTCCAGATAACACCTATTCTGGTTGCGATAGACCAAGTGGGAAGGCCGAATACTTTGCAACCAACGAAAACCCCATTTCGGCAGAGTAATCGCATCTTCACCAAATTCGTCTAAATCTTGGTCGGCCTCGAAATCTTTGAAGATGGGACCGACCTTGACAATCTCCCACCCCTGAAGATAGGACAAAACTCTCCTGCAGACGGGGACACCAGTGTGCAACCACTTCCTCTTGTAGAAGCGGCGATAAAGGCGTCACCTTCAACGTGATCCTCCTCCGAGCCTGGACTCATCACGTTTGGGTGATGAAGAATCAACCATCCCATCATATAATAATGGTAGTTCGGCCCGGGAAAGTTGTCATTTCTACCTCTCTCATGGATCACGTCCTCAGCAAAGGTCCTCAAGCCCCGCAACAGGTTACACACCATCGCGGGGAGAAGAGCCAAAGGACGACCAAAGGCCAATTTCACTGCTGGCAAAATGAGGTTTCGGTGTACTCTCTCTATGGAACCCGATCCGCCCGCGAACATACAATCCCGGAGCCATATCATCAAATAAGCAGCCAATACTGCCTTAGATGACATCCGGTGCGCACAGTGCCAGAAGCAGCTATACGCATTTTTGCCACTCTCATTTGAACGAGGGGCCCTCTCGTCCAACCGACTCATTTCAGAGGTCAACTCCGCGATTTCAGCCCTTGCGGAGTCATAAACCGGATCTTCGAGGAATCCACCAAATCCTGTTTGAAGACGTAATCCCTCCAAGCAGTCACATGAGGTTGAGACTTGCCTTCCCTCCGTTGCATCAGATAATGATGGCTCGCTACCTCTTTGAAGACAGCCATCATCTTCGGGTCCTTCTTTCCAAGACAAGGATCACTTCATTTGACGAAAAATTCCTCGTACGGTTCAGATCTCCAGGGAAGCCTGGATACCTCACATTTCGTGGAGAGCCAATCCCAACTCTTCCACTGGAGTAAAGAAAGTGCCAGTCTGGGTATTGAACATTTCCAAGAGAGCGAGGAACATATGCTTATTGAGATCCACGCCAGCCTATGTGGCACGGACAGCGACCGTCAGCCCAATCTCTTTAAGCTCAGCCTTGAACTTCGACAACACCCAAACGGTCAAGTCGTCCCACTTCGGCATGTGTACACCAACCTTCAACCCTAAAGCTACCTTTCGGATACATGACCCTCGAGGTTAGCATCCGATTTGCAAAGGTCGAAGCACTGAAGACAAAGGTGTCATTAGGAACCTCACTATAAAGCTCCCAGGACGCAAAGTTCTGCAACTAAACGAGGGTCCGGCTCGCGAAGCGGCCAAGGTGTCCCTTTGATTCGAAGTAGCATCAATCGAAAGAGTACCTCCCAATGCCCCTCCTTGAGAAGGAGTAAGTTCCCAGGGCATCCTTCTCTTGGAAGCTAAACGGTAGAAGGCCGTCAGCGACAACTGGCGATCAAGTTGTCGCATATACAGAACCATGCCCTTCGCAGAGAAGAACCAGTCTTCTCTGATCTTCAGTATCTTCGCCTCAGTGGAGATCAGGCGGTCACCGAACAAAAAGGCAGGTTTAAGAAGGTCACATCCTCGGATTCAGCAGATTTCAGTTTATCGCTCTCCATCATACTCTGAAGGAAAATTGGCAACTGATTCTGGATCTGCAGCATTCTCTCAGGAGGTTGATTCTGTAGGATAGCATCCTTCGCAGGGTTGATAACCTTCTCGTCAAAATCAACTCCTATTTGACAAAGAGAAGCATCCAGAAGGACTTCATTCAGCAAAGGGATTGTCATCAACACTGATACAATAAAGACAAAAGTCAGGCAAAAACAACCAAGACAAAGTGTGTCAAGCAGCCTGGCGCATCATCAGGGTGCAAACCCATGCGCATCAGCAGTGTCATTTCGACGCATCAACAGGGCACCCATGCACATCAGCTGAGAAGCTTCCGCGCATCATTAGGGTACAAACCCATGCGCGTCAGCAGTGAAGCTTCGGCGCATCATCAGGGTGTAAACCCATGCGCGTTAGCAGTTAAACCTCAGTGCATAAAAAGGGCCTAAACCCATGCACGTCGGTGGGATAAAACCTCGGCGCATCATCAGGACAGAGGTCCATGCGCTTCGGTACCAAAACTCGCCTGAACAAAAAAAATAAGGGAAAAGACGACACCCACCCGTCACCGCAGGTCGAACGTCGGCCGGAGTCACAATGGTGACAGGAGCGTCTTCCTCGGCGAACTCCGCAGGCTCCTTTCCCTTGCCAGCACCACTATGAGGAGTCTTGGGAGCCATTTCTTAAAAAGAGAAAGTTAGGGTTTTTTCGAAGAAGAACTCTAAAAGACAGAAGCAAAGAGAGGAATCAGGCTAGAACTTTCTCTCTCTTCTCCTCACGCCTATTTATAGTCTCACTCACACGCGTGAACCGATGAAGTGTGACCTCAGCCGCCGCTTCGGGTTCTGTGAAGAGATAACTGCAGATAAAACCAAAAAGATCATCATTAATCTTCTTGGTTATCGAGGCGTTATCATTTGCATTAACTGAGAAGAGCATGCGCCCCGTCATTGATGCGCGGAGTATCCATGCGCCCGAACAGACATGCGCTCCAACCACCATGCTTCTTATTCAAAGTATTCCAAAACTTGACAAAAAAGTTTGAAAACTTTGAAGGGGGTCTTGTAGAAGCATGGAATTTCACGATCAGAAATCCTATGCGCCAAACACTACATGCGCCAGGAAGATCAGACACAGCAAAACAAGAATAGAGACATTAGAAGAAGATTTTTATTTCATATAAAAGTCTATTACATGTCTTAAAAAGGGCTGTACAACGAAAAACTTCTACAAAAAGAAAAGACCCTAAGTCTACAGCCAGGCGCAGCATCATCATGCGCTCTCGAACAGGCGCATCTCATCATGTGCCATCATGCGCATCCCACCATGCGCTCCCAGCCGGACGCATCCCTTCAGCAGCTCAGTTATGTGCCACCCTTCCAGCCAGGCTCATCGTCGTCTAAATGCTTCGACTAATTAAGCATTTATTGAGCAGAACGAGGGTGGCAATCAATCCTCTAGCTGGAGGAAGAGCTCCCCAAACCGAGGAAGAGAATAGCACCGCAAGCCAACCTGTGGCCAGGGGAGGCTTCGAAAGAGCCTCCAAAGGCGAAGGAATACCGTAATCGAAACCGCGGCTAAAGGAGCTGCTTTCAACACAACCAGAATGGGCAACACCCATTTTGAAGGAAGAAAGAGCCCCCAAAGCCACAGTACCGCAATTCTGATCTGCGGCTCTTCCCATATAACGGAGACGAGGCTCGTGCATCCCGATCTTTGGATGCAACAGGCACCTTCTGCCTGCCTCAGAAGCCCTCGACTCTGACTTTTGGATGTAACAGTCACCTTCAAGTGTATCAATGAAGACAATGCGTCGCATCTTCACCCTCGGGAACATCTCATCAACAGAATGCACTCGAGTAAACAAGTTTATTTCGGGAAGACATGAGAGAACGAGAAGCAAACTCTCTCCATGCCACTATTTATAGGTCGGGCAAATCAAACCCATGCGCCAAGTGGATGGCTCTCCGAATCCCATGCAATAAATTTGCATTAAATGGATGAACCTGACGCTTCGAATTCAGCCAAGTCAAAAACGGTTATTTAAAGCACTCGAAGAACGTAACAGTCACACCAAAAGATGTGTCAAACGGAGCAGATGCGCCGGCCAGACCGCGCATCACACAGACGCGTCCCTCAGCACCAAGCGCTTCACAAATATGTGCCCCCATGCTGCCCCATGTGCCTAGTAGAACGCCGATCGATGCGCCCACTCCAACAGTCCATCACTTGTTAAAGAACATTAAATGCTGAAGTCTGACAGAGTTGGCAGCATGCCTCTCGAGGACTGAACAGTTGACAGTTTTTTCAGAAAATGAAGCGTCGCCAACGTCAGCATCATCATTATTTTCCTCCGGCGGATACAAGCCACGTGGCCGCCTAACCACTTGCATGCGCCTCCACGGCCATGCGCCCAAATCTTCTGCATGCGCCTGAAAAGCCATGCATCTCAAAATTTCTCTCTGATCCCTAAAGACAGAAGTAAAGTCACTACTGAAGCTTCGCATGCGCCTCAAAAGCCATGCGCCCTGAATGGTTTGCGACTCCCAAAGGTTACGAGCCAAAGTCTCCTCATGCGCCCAATCCCAGGCGCATCCTACCAGATCATTCCCCACCAAATCCGAGATCTCCGAGCCATGGGCCAATGACACGTGTCCTTTGACTCGATTCACCCAAGATCTCAGTAACAAAAAAAATCCCCTTCTCTGCTACGTGCCGGCCCACAACAACAGTATGAAGAATTCAACCCCTCAATCAGGGCGCATCGTCCATGCACCTCCATCAGCAATCACCACGTGGTGTCCCCGCGTCCAGACGCATCCTACATATGCGTGCATGAGCAGCCAGCCTGCGGACTATATAAATAGAGGGATCATTTTCTTCTTCCAAAATGACCGCCACACACACAGAGGCAAACATACATCGACAGACAGAGACTTTGCACCACCAGAGAGGCAGATATAGACACTCAACGTCTTCCTCCTCTCAGCAAGCTCCAGCACCCAGAGCAATCCAAACCTTCAGAGAACCGATAACCGTCGTCAGATCGTCAACGGAGTCAACGCATTACCACTCGTTCCATCAGCACAAGGGACCCAGATAAACAAAAGTGTACTCCTAGGACTACATCTAAGTCCTATATTGTAACACTATTTTGTTTGTATTGAAATTTGTCAAAAGATTTTAATAGCAAACATGATCGAGATGTAGAGTATAGGTCTCATGAATTCTCATCGTTCTGCAAAGAACATGGAATCATCAATGAGACTATTGCTCCGTATTCTCCTTAATCTAACAGGGTAGCGGAGAGGAAGAACAGAACGTTGACAGAAATGATGAACTCAATGCTGCTAACTACGGGTCTTCCTAAATGCTAATGGGGAGAAGCTGCATTAACGACCACTTTTATTCTAAATAGAGTACTGTATGCAACTTCGGACGTAACTCCTCATGAACTCTGGTTCAAAGTCAGACCTAACTTGAATGTCATTCGAGTGTGGGGGTCTCTGGCTTATGTGAAGCTCCCAGATCTGAAGATTCAGAAGCTGGGAACTAGGACTACAAAGACGATCTTCTTGGGGTATGCCGAGAAGAGTGATGCTCGGAGATTTCTTGATATTGAGTCAAATCATATCATCGAATCTCGTGAAGACAATTTGCAAGGCATAAGAATATTGTTCTTACGGATAAACCGGAGAACAATAAGGGTGCGCAAGAAACTGAAGTTTTCAATAAAGAAGTAGTCCAAGAAGATGTTATTGTTGAAACAACGGTTGAACCAGAACTCGCTGAGCCACCGTCGAAGCGAGCGAGGAGGCTGAAGAACTTCGGAGATGACTTCATCACCTATCATGTGGAAGCAGATCCGCTTACCTATGATGAGATGATGAAGACCAGAGATGATGTTTTCTGGAAGGAGACGATTGACAATGAAATTGATTCCATCACCTCAAATAACACTTGGGTGTTGGTTGATCTTTCTGAAGGAGCGAAACACATCGGATGCAAATGGATCTTCAAGAAGAAGATGAAAGCAGATAGAACTATTGACAAGTTCAAGACCAGGTTGGTAGCCAAGGGGTTTTCTCAGAAGCAGGGGATCGACTACTTTGACACGTATGCTCCAGTAGCCCGGATGACCACCATCAGAATGTTGATTGCTCTCGCAGCGATACATAATATGGTGATACATCAGATGGATGTGAAAATGGCATTCCTGAATGGCGAGCTGACCGAAGAGATCTACATGCAATAACCAGAAGGGTTTGTCGTCAAAGGTCTTGAAGACAAAGTCTGCAAGTTGGTGAAATCTCTGTACGGTTTAAGACAAGCTCCTAAAATATGGCATGAGAAGTTTGACAAAGTCATAAGGTCAAATGGCTACAGGCAGTAAAATAGACAAGTGCGTCTATACGAAGTTTGCTGACGGAAAAGGAGTCATCGTTTGTCTATACGTGGACGACATGCTAATCCTAGGTACGGATATAAGCTGTGTCACAGAGACAAAGAAGTTCCTCTCGACGAAGTTCAGTATGAAGGACTTGGGGGATGCTGATGTTATCTTGGGACTCAAGATCATCCGGACAGACACTGGACTAGCGCTGTCACAGTCTCATTATGTTGAGAAGATGATCACTCGTTACGGGTATCAGGATCTTCCAGGGATCGATACGCCGTACAAGTGTGATCTGAAACTGAAGCCTAATTCAAGGAAAAGCGTCAGGCAGCTGGAGTATGCAAGCGTAATCGGGAGTTTGATGTATGTTACTACTGCCACAAGGCCTGACATAGCTTTCGCTGTGAGAATGCTGAGTCGTTCATGAGCAACCCAGGCATTAAGCACTGGAAAGCTGTGAAACGGGTTATGAGATATCTCAAGAAGACTCGGACATATGCACTGCACTACAGCGAAGATCCGTCGGTACTGGAAGGCTTCATTGATGCCAGCTGGTGCTCAGAAGTGGAGAGCGAGAGGTCCACAGGTGGATACATTTTCACAATGGGTGGAGCTGCTATATCGTGGAAATCGAAGAAGCAGACTATGCTCTCGCGGTCATCCATGAAATCTGAGTTCTTTGCACTTGATACCGCAGCGGAGGAAGCAGAATGGCTTCGGGAGCTCATGTATGATCTTCCAATGATTGGGGCACAAATACCGGGGATACCGATATATTGCGACAACCAGACGACTGCGATGGTGGCATCAAATGACCTCTTCAACGGAAAGAAGAGGACTGTGCGGTTGAAGCACAGGACAATACACGATCTCATCAAGAGGGGTGTTATTGTAGTGATTGATGTTCGGAGTCAGGAGAACCTCGCGGATCCGTTCACTAAGGGCCTCAAGCGCCAGCTGGTCGATGACACAGCTTGTAAAATGGACTTAAAGGCATTCTGATATTGTGTTATTACAATCCTACCATAAAGTTTTATGCTATTAGTTCAAAAAGAAATCTACTAGGCATCTAGCTTTTGGTTCAAGGGAGGACTATTAACCAGAAGAATATCAGGAACGGTGGGTACTTGTCCTTTGTGACATGGAGAGGTTACGGACCTACAACCACTATTGTCTACTGTTATTTTCTGCAGAAAACGGATCCTGTGGAAAGGTTGGCTTAAATGCCTTAATGAGTTCTCAGGCAGAGTGAATGCCTGGAGTGCTTTACAGGAAGCACGATAGCGCAGCACTATAAGGAGTGTAACTCCATGCTATAGTGGTGTGACTCCACTATGAGGTTCCCAGGTAGGGTTAATGTCTCGGCTTTGCAAGCCAAGTCATAGCGAAGTAGCACCGCAAATAGGCAGGTAGCCTAATGTTGTAAGATAATCGTAATAAAGAGAGGTAGACAGCACTACAAAGAGGTCGATGTCCTCATGTTACAGTGGCATGACACCACGAAGAGATACCAGGTAGGGTAAAGCCTCGACTTCGTGAGCCATGTCATAGCGGCGTAACACCGCACGGAAGCGCAAGGCTTCATGCTGGGTAGTTTGGCACTACAAAGAGGCTTGTAACCTCATGCAACAGTAGTATGACACTACGATGAGGTACCCAGGTAGGATAAAGTCTCGGCTTTAAGCCATGTCATAGCGGCATAGCACCGTAAAGAAGCGCAATGCTTCATGCCATGACTATTTATAAAGAACTCACCTATAGTGTATGGACAGAGATATCAGGCCGTCTCTTGAGGGTAAACTTGTAGACGCGCAAAAATTATACACTGAAACCAGGCTGGCACAAGGCCTTTAATGTGCAGCCAGAAGCACAGTTGATGTCATTATGTGAGTAGGAAAAATTGCAGTTATGGTACAGAATTCAAGGCTTAGTCCATTCTTGTATCATGCTGTTATTTAACCTATGCGGGAAGATTCAGTCGTAGCGTCATCTCTCCTAATGCATGATGGACAGTCACTGTGGGGAACGCTCAACCCATATATTAAGATATGTGGGGGATTGTTGGTGTTTTTGCCTTTGGACTAGAAAAGATAGTCCCACATCGGCTACACCAAATGGTGAGTATCTCAATATAATGCATTGCTTGTGTTGAGGTGTACACATGAGGTGTAGTGGAGCACAAGTTTGTGCCATGTGGGAGTATTTTCCTAGAAGGAAAAAAGATTAATTCCAACTAAGATATAAGTTAATTTTTGTTGTGCGAACTCGAACTCGGACACAGACTCCAGGATGTCTCGTGCATGCACGGGAGTGCTCGGGGGGTAGGCGTGGACTGGCACACTTTTATGCTGATTGTGGGATGATCTAAAATATCAAACTCTATTTTTGAGTATTGGTATTTTAGTCCCACATCGGATAGGAGAAGAGGTGAAGTCTCAACTCCACTCTATAAATAGAGCCCCTTGGCCTCCTTTGAAAGATGCACCAAGAAGAGAGTTAAGGGAGTCTGTAAAGTCTAGGAAGTCCATTCAAGTCTCAAATAGTGACTTTCGAGCGTTCCAGAAGTTCTTCGTGAACTTGCTGGTTCCTGGAAGCAAATCGTGTTGGGGGCGAATCTTACTTTGAGCAACGGTGATCTTAATCATCCCAGCAAGAACCTTTCCTCTTCTTCTTTCTTCTTCTTCTTCTTTCTTCTTTCTTCTTTCTTCTTTCTTCTCCTTCATCTGAGTTGTAACTCAGTTCTGTCCGTCGGCAACTGCGATTGCGAGAAAGAACGTGAGATTTATTTTCTGATTATTGTTGCTTTTGTAATCAGATTCATATTATAGTGTTCCTATGGATCTCGAGAATAATCAGAAGGGGAACGTTTGTTTGAACCTCTGATCTCGACATTGAGTCTACCATCTTTGATCAAGCCCCGGGACTAACAACTTGTTTATATGAGAATGCCACGATATACTCCTATCAAATTATTGTTTTTCAAATTTTCATGATAAGAACTATGTGACAGAATCTATATATTCTGAGACAGAATCTATATATTCTGATGTAAAAAAGAAATAATAATCATCATGTATCAAGTTTGTCGAACAGCATATAAAATAATCACAAATCAACTCTTAGATTATTGGAAATATTTTCTTTTTCTCTGTAACAAAATTAAAGTTACCGGCCTCCGGAGAAGTCGCGCACGAAGCACTGCCCGAAGAGTTGATTCGGGTCTATGTGCAGACTTTGTCTGAATGCTCCTAGTGGTAAAACTTCCACTCTACTGGTATCCCGTCATTGCACACAACTAGGGAAGATCGACCCGAACTTAGTTTTACCCAGAAAATTGAAGGAGATATTGGAATGGAAAAGAAAGAATGAATATTTGGTTGTGAAGGAGGAGGAGGAATCACATGGTCACTTTTCTCAAGTGTCTCTTCTATAAGACAAAGAAATGAATTATATAGACAACCTTCCACCCAAAGAGTTAATATGACTTATTAGGATTAAAACAGCCAATAAAGTAGCTAATAATGTCTAATAACTAATAGAAATTTAGGGTCAATAATATAGCCATTAGGGAATGGTAAATGGGCTATTAATGTTGAAAACAGTAAAGAATTAAAGGCAATGTAATGAGGTTTGTAGATTTGTTTTGTCCATCAATAATAACAATAATTGACTTTAGGAACTAATTGATGGTGATTCTATATTTGGTGATTTGAGATGATTTGGTAGTATTTTAAGTAGATCGTACTTAACTGAATAGTAGATCTTTTGTGTGTTGGTGGGACTTTCATTAGTGAGATAAAATTAATATTCGTTGGTTGGATCATGACATGGTTGGAACAATTTCATTTGCAGATAGATTCTCTATAAATTTGAAGCAAAACTATGATTGAATGATGTTGAGCGAAATTGTTATCATATTGAAAAGAGTACGATTGATGTAGGCATAATAAGTCATTTAGATTTGGTTAGATGATTTCTTGGATTGAAAATTCTTCGAAGACGGAACATGGCTTGATTCAATAGTAATTTCGGAGATAGATAGAATCTTGCACAACTGGGCATTGATGTATAATTGTGATTGAAATTTTGATGCAATCACAATTTGGTAGATAATTGAATTTGATATCTTGAAAATGGTTGGATCGAATTTACTGGTATAAGTTGTACGATGGATTTGGCTAAGGTGTGAATAAGCTTGAATTTATTGAAAAATGATGAAAATTTGTGCTAAAGTCACCTTTAAAGTTATACGAAACGTATTCAAAGCTGGACAAGAATGAAGAGGCTTTATGGAGTTCTTTAATTTATATGTTCGAGTATTTTGATGCAACTATGGATTGCAAGAATAGGCATAGACATATGTAGATGCGTATATTCTTTAAGTTTCGAGGACGAAACCTTTTTTAGTAGTGAATTATATAATATCCCGCTCAGCACGGTGCATTGGGTTGGTTCGCTGGCTTCAAGGACCTAGTTAGACTTGGATTCATGTGGAGGAATCAATTAAGAGTTCTTTATGATTGGGATAGAAAGACGGTTCGTAAAATGTTGAGTGATTTTGATCTTACTTTGCTTTGCCTTCACACTTTAATAAAAAGAACTGTACTTAATCTTTGTTGCTATATTCCATATTATTGTTAATGTTAAATAAAAATAAATGAGATAAAGAGGGTAATCTTATTGTTGTTAACTTGTTATATAGAATATAAAAAATTGTACAGTTGTCACAAAAAAATGGAATTGTGTGGGAAAAAAATTGGGACCATTGAGTTGCGAGTGTGAAAATCCTTAAATTGGAAAGCGACATAGATGTAGTTTGCTACCACGAAATAGTTGAGATGGTTTGGAACTAATGGGTTGCCATTGGAATAACATTGAATAGAAATTGAGATATCGCGAGAATGAACAGTTGTACAAGTAGAGAATTGCATTGCTTTATTTTAGTTTTTATACCATGCATATTATATTTTATAGTTAAGTTGCTCATGCATTTACATGGTCATAGATAACTTGTGCACAAGATTTGGCTTTCCTCGAAACGATATCCTGGCACCATGACCAATTCAGCCTAGAGAAAAATATGTGGAACGTGCTTCATGCACAAGTTATTATGGGACATTCAGTGGGACTAGCTACCTATACTGAATGGACGTGTCGCAATAACATATATAGTCCTTTATGGTGTTGGATTCACCATTGATTATTAGATAGTTAGGATGTATGCTAATGACAACTGTTTTACAAGCCTAATGAATGAGATGGATATATGATTTTATATGTTTGGAAGCTAGCTATGAATTGAGATCGACTTTGGAAACTAATTGATGGTGATTCTATATTTGGTTGAAAATTTTGAGATGATTTGGTAGTATTTAAGTAGACTATCCTTGACTGAATAGTATATATTTTTTGTGTTGGTGAGATTTCTATCAGTGAAAGAAAAGTAATATTCGTTGGTTGGATCATGACATGGTTGAACTAACTTCACTTGCAGATAGATTCTCTAGAAATTCGACACGAAACTAGGATTGAACGATGTTAAGCAAAGTTGTGATCATATAAAAAAGAGTACAATTGATGTATGCATAATAAGTAATTCAGATTTGGTTAGTTCCTTTCTTGGATTGAAAATTTCTTGGGAGACGGAATGTGGATTGATTCAATAGTAATTTAGAAAATAGTTATAAATTCTTGCACACTGAGCATTGATGAATAATTGTGATTGGGACTTTGATGCAGTCAGATTTGACAATTTAGTAGATAATTGAATTTGATCTCTTGAAAATAGTTGGATCGAATTTGGTTGTATAAGTTGTTCGATGGATTGACGTGAGTGACCTCGTATTTATTGAAAAATGGGAGAAAGTTGTGCTAGAGTCACCTTTAAATTTATGTGAGATGTATTCACAGTTGGACAAGAATGAAAAGGCTTTGTGAAATTCATTGAGTTCATATGTTCGAGTATTTTGATACGGCCATGGATTGAAAGAATAGGCATAGGCATAATAGGAGGGAGTTACTACATGTGTATTTGTTGTATGTTGAAGGACTTGCTCAAGTATTGATCAGAAATAGAAAATCTATACTATTATATAATTTAAATAGGAGGGGTATGATCAATTATTTTGGCCATATACTTTCTTATCTAAAATAATAATTATGTATGGATAATAATGTAATTTAAACACTCACTTTCTAAAACCGACCCACTATCTAAAAATCGTGTAATCTCCTCTCCCTGCACTCACCATCGGTTTCTATCTCTTTCTCTAATTATTTGTTCTCTTCTCTCTCCCTCCAATTCCAAGATCCGGATCTCCAAGAAGAAGAAAACAACCAGTAAGACATAGAGATTCGGTGTTGCCACACTATGAAGCTCCATCCCGTCAAATCGCTACTACACAGATATTTATGTAACATGCTTATTACCATTGCTACTGGAGCCACAGGAAATCTTGAGAGAACCGATGCTCTGGATGTTGCACGCAACACAACAAATGCCATCGAGATGTACTATTAGGACTTCGTATAGTTCTTTCTTTTTAAGATAATTGTGTCATGGTTGTTTTATTTTTTGGTTCAAATAAGAAAGTTTATCATGAGAATTATTAATTTTGTATATAATTGTATAAATAAATGACATTATATTTTAATAATAAATTCCAAAATAATTCATTATCTTGGCATTGATTTAAACAGAAGGCGAAATCAAATTAATTTTAAAATTTGAGAAGACTTTAATTATATATTAGATTATATTGAATCTAAATTATGACTCTAACTATATCATATCAAAATTTCAATTTTGATTATATTTAAAGTGTAGATTATATTGAATTGAATTCAAATTATGAATCTAACTATATTATATTAGAATTAAAATTAGATTTAAATTATAAATTAGATTCGTTGACTATAATTGTTTAATTAATTAGACTATATTTAGTTATTTCTATGACCTCAAGATGTTTAACTTTTTTTTTTCAAAAAGTTAGTTATAGAAAGGCACAAGTCTAGCAAGTTCATGATAACTATAAATGACAAACATCTGAAAGCTAAGAGCAAAAAAAAAAAAAATTAATAAAGATGTGATAAATTAGGGAAGTATTACCCATCATTAACATCAGTATATTTCAAATATTAAATAAGATGGTATCAATATTTTTCACATAAAAAATTATATCGAAAAAATATTTTTAATAATTTTGGTTGTATATTATTGAATATTTAATATTTTTAAATATTAAATAAAATGGTTTAAATATTTGTAAAATGTGTTGCACACGCATCGCATGTGCCATAACACTAGTATTTCATAATTGTTTTAGGTCTTGATTTGTGTGCTTTGACGGGCATTCAGACGTGGAATCAACATGGAAGTTTGAATCAGAAATGAGTAAAAAAAATGTCATTAGTCAATTGATGTAGAGGATATAATCTTTTAAGTTTCAAGTTTTGAGTGGTACATTATGTAATGGTCCCGTTCTGCACGGTGCATTGGACTGGTTTGTTAGCTTAAGGGTCTAGTTGGACTTGAATTCATGTGGAGGAATCAGATAGTGATCTTTATGATTGGGACAGAAAGACACTTCATAAAATGTTGAATGGTTATGATCTTGCTTCCCTTTACTTTCACACTTTAATAAGAACTCTTCTTAGTCTTTTTTGCTATATTCCATAAGATTGTTAATGTTAAAGTAAAAAAATCGAGATAAAGAGAGTAATCTTATTGTTGTTAACTTGTTTATATAGAAATATAAAATATTGTGTTGTTGTTACAAACAAGTGGAATTGTGGAGAAAAGAATTTGGGACCGTTGAGTGGCGAGTGTGAAAATCCTTGAATTGGAAAGTGGTATAGATGTGGTTTGGTAGCACAAAATAGTTGAGATGGTTTGGAGCCGAAGTGTCATCAATTGGAATAACATTGAATGAAAATTGAAATGTCACGAGAAAAAAATGTTGTACAAGTAGATAATTGCATTGCTTTGTTTCAGTTCTGTACCATGCATAATATATTTATAGTTAAGTTGCTCATGCATTTACATGGTCATGAATAATTTGTACACAATTTGACTTTCCTCGAAATTGTATCCTAGCACCGGAACCAATTCGACCTAGAAAAAATTATGTGGAACGTGCTTCATGCACGAGGTATTATGGGACATTCAGTAGGAATAGCTACCTGGACTGAAAGGGCGCATCATAATACCATGTATAGTCCTTTATGGTGCCGGATTCACCATAGTTAAGTTGTATGCTAAAGACAACTGTTTTACAAGCCTAACCAATTGATGCAGGGATGGACTTGTGACACATTTAATATATTATGAAAGGTAATCCATCTTTTAAGGGATGGACTTGTAACACATTATATATTTGAATGTTAATTCTTGTTTGGCAAAAAAGAATGGAAGCCGTAGGTAAGATTCATTGTGTCATTGACACTTTTAATATATATGTTTATGTTAACCGACCCTAAAGAAAGTCAAAAAAGATACATAATAATTTTACATATTCTCACATGATTACTTTAGGTGAGCTGGGTTGAGATCCCCAATGTGTTGACCCCATCCTCATGTGTAAAAGTCATCGTAATTCCACTGCAAATTATTAGTAGAAAAAAAATCATTTTCATATATTGTCTATCAATTTTTGCTTTTTTTTTTTGCTACAACAACTTTATTTTCTGAGATGATTTATCGACTGTGTTTGCCCTTGCCGTGTACAAATACAATTTAAACTTGTACCATCACGTCTAATGACGACTTTTGGTTCTGCTCTATATTTTTTTTTTTGGTTCTGCTCTATATATATATATATATATATATATATATATATATATATATATATATATATAAAACTTGTTCCATCACGTCAAATGACAAGTTATATATATATATATATATATATATATATATATATATATATATATATATATATATATATATATATATAAAACTTGTACCATCACGTCAAATGACGACTTTTAGAGCATCTCCAACCCTATTGTGAGTTTGAAAAAAATGGTTACCACATAGGAATGACAACCATTTTTTCCAAAAGTACTTCTCCAATGCAAATGTGAAATAAAGTGTGGAGTTGACATGGCAATGACATGGCAAAGACAATGTGAAGTTGGTTGTCTAGATCTAGACAATGCACTTCACAATGTCTTTATGTCCACATCATCATTTGTGAATAAAAATATTTATAAAAAGAAGTAGAAGAGAAAAAGTTGTCTTGGAAGTTGTAAAAAATTACTTTGTATTGTTTTCTCAATACTTTTGCATTGGAGATGACTTTTTAAACTCATTGTCATTTGTGAATATAATCTTGCCACCTATACAAGACATTGTCTTGTGCCTCATGCCACATAAGATTCACAACACAAAACAAGACAATAGGGTTGGAGATGCTCTTAGTTCTAATATATATATATATATATATATATATATATATATATATATATAGAGGATGAGGGAGGTGAGGTGCCACCCTATGGAGGGTGTCTACTTGTCACCCCCCACATGCTATCATCATGCACCCATGTGCTTGATGATAGCATGGGAGGGGAGGGGGACAAGTAGACACCCTCCCATGAGGTGCCACCCTACCTCCCTTATTCTCTCTCTCTCTCTCTCTCTCTCTCTCTCTCTCTCTATATATATATATATATATATATATATATATATAAGAGGGAGAGTGTTTTTCTAATGATTTTTTGTTAAATGAATAAGCTTTCCCTGGACAGGCTCTACCGGAGTTTGAGACCGGACTAAGTTTGGAATTTTAGCTCAAATTCCAGTCCAACCCGACCAGAACCGATCAAATCCGAGCCTGGTCAGCACGGACCGAGCCCACTTAACATCATGATGAAAAAAGGGGCATAAAAGACCAAAATAAAATTTTGAGTAATGCTACAGTTACAACCAAATTCTTACAACCTTTTTACAACCTTCACTCATTGCTGACATGTGGGCCATGGGTGAGTGGTTGTAAAAGAGTTGTAAGAATTTGGTAGTAGACTTAGCATTATTGAATAAAATAAGAGCTATACAAAAGTATAATTTACTTGTGGTACACGTAACACGTCCCTGGGATCAACCAACTAGGTTCTGCCAAAAAGAAACGATTAGAATTGCACGGTGTGAGTAAAGGAAAGAAACTAGTAATCTGCGTCGGAGATGCGACTAAAACATGGTATGTTGTCCCAAGCACACTCAAATGACATTCAACTCCAACGTATTTTGCATGCTGATGAAATATTAGATTTGCGCGGTCTGGATTAATATTATGCTCTTGTTGTTGCAATGTAGAGGAATAGCAGAGAAATGCATATGCATGAGCGATCCTAACAGTAGTAGTCCTGCGTCTTTTTTATTTCTAATAAATCAAAAAGTCGCCGAGAGCAGAACAAAACCCAGTAGAGAATCCTCGATCAACAGTCCAATCAACATCAGTACATAGGTGAGACTTAATGAAAATGTACATACCAGTGTGGAGAGGTTATATAAACACACAACGCACTCTCATGAAGATGAGGAACAACTAACATCATAAATGGACCATGAGCAGACAGAAGCAACAACCAACATAGTGGGAACAATGATCATCTTGGTGCATCAGGTACAGGTTTCATCATAATCAATATCATATTGTCGTGGAACCTGCAAGATACAAGACGAGTCTTGTACATATCAATAGTGTCATCGTCAAGTGTATTTATCGAGCAGCCTTGTACAAATGATTAGTGTCATCCTCAAAGTGTATTTATCTTTTAGACGCATTTATAGAACGACATTTTCGATGGTAAAGATGTAAGATCCCCAATGCAAGTCTTTTGAAGAGTTTGAAGTTTTCTGACAAAGCGATTTGCCTCTTAGGTGTCTTAAACAGCTTCCTCAAAATGATCATGCTTTTACAATGACTAGATGTAGGCTACAAGAATGCTTTGAAGAGTAGATACCTTAGTTGTAAACAAATTTAGTCGTTCTGGATAGAGGATGACTCTCGCACGAGTGGAATGACTTACCGGGTATAGGATCTTATATGTAGCAGGAGGGGACGAGCACAAGCAGTCTCACATATATGGATCGAGGCAACAAATTGTGATATGGGACAATCACAACGGTTACATAACCTAAGTCTTAGTTTGATTTTCCATATGAAATGAAAGGTTTGTGGTTTTTATAACGTTCTGACCAAGACGAGAATCGATTTGGTTTCATACATTAGAGGCAGAAGTAAGAACTAAACAAGACATAAATGTAACAGAGGTAGATGTAAAAGAATGTAAAGTTAACTTGTATCGTTCAGGGGTAGATGTAAGAAGTAAACAAGTACAACAAAAAATGTAGAAGTATATAATAGTCGGTACAATTATAGACTCTATGATAAGAGAAATCACCATGAAGAATGGAAAAGAGAATTTGATTAAGCAAATATAAAACTCTTTAGACCAGAACTGAACATGGACCAAAAATGAGAGAAGTAGAGACCCCGTATTTATGTGGGATCTCTCGGTGACAACTAAGTTGAGCATTGTGGAAGAAGGAGAATTGAACCAAGTTTTCCTGATAACTGAGAAAATTACTGTTGTAATGTGTATCTGTCACCTTGAGAAATGAGAATTGTGGCTGTTCTGAAGTATCTAAGATATGGTTGTCTCTCGTCCCGTGGCCGTAGCCCGTTGGGAACGGTGGAGCACTCCGGCACAGTGGCGCGGGTTCGAGCCCCCTTGGAGACATGCCTCCAAACACCAGTAAGAAGTGGACACCCTAAAAAAAAAAAAAAAGGATATGGTTGTCTCTCGCACCTAACCCATCTCTTAGAATCCCTAAACCATTTTCTAAGGTAAGTCTCCACCCAGCTCACATGACTCTGAGCTCCGGGTCGCTGCTGCCAGCCCCACATCCAATTGCCATGACAACTCCAGAAAGTGTGGGGAAGGTCAGTCACACACCGTCCACACTCCCGCGAGCCCATGTCGCTAAAATACATTTATCGTCTTCTCCTCTAGCCACCTACGAGATGTCGTGCCTCCAACAGCCCCTCTCTAGTCAGTGCTCACCTTCGTTGGTGACTCCAATCGAGCTCCCTATGTCGTGGTCGACCGCAGCAGCACCATCTCCACAGATAGCCCAATGACCAACACCAGTCCCTCGTTCTCTAACACACTAAGTATCACCTCAAATTGACAAGAACATGGTCCAAAATACGTGGGTATATTATTTTTTCATGGGAGTAAATCGGGTCTAACTCAAGTTTGGTCCGACAGTTCGGATTCAACCAATGGGTATATTATTACTTTTTTTAAAATATTACGTTAACAGAATTTGAACATGTTCTCTTGAATAGTATTCAATCACCTTAATCAAGTATGTTATAAAAAGTCACATACAAGAAATAACAACTACTAAATATATTTAACTGTCAATCAAAATACGTATTATATTTTTATATTAACTATATATTCCTGAAAATATTGATATATCACCAAACATGGAAATATAATTTTCCCACAAAATTAATTCTAGGAAATTTGATTCACGAGAATATAGAATTCTAGGCTATATAGTATTCCGCGTACTAAACACACCCTTAATTCCCTCCGCCAAACATGGGAATATAATTTTCTCACTAATTTAATTCTCTACTGAATTTGATTCACGAGAATATAGAATTCTCGTCTATATATTATTCCGTGTACCAAACATACCCTTAATTTCTCTTTTTTTGCCAAAATTTTCTGTACATATAGTAACTTCTATATTCTTTATTAACGTTTATTAATACATTTGAGATTTGAGAAGTTTGATCTTATTTATCTAACTACCAGCATAATCTAACCACCATGAAAAGATTTTCAATCTCAAATCTCCATACGATCCCTGGTGAGATATTCAAAAAAGCTTTTCTTGAATCTCCATTGGCAGCCCTCACCTCGCCTCACCTCACTTTGTTGTCTTTCTTCTCTCAAGGCAAGGGGAGTGAAAGGCAAATCAAAACTACAATATGACCCGAACTGGACTCCAAAATAAATTAATTAAGTCCCTCCAAAACGCTCAGTAAGAATTTTTTTTAGTTTGCTATTCTTCTAATTTTATGTCCCTGCACCACAATGGCAATAAGAATTTATGTTTTATAGTCCATAGACAGTTGTAGGTCTGCCACGTGTCCCACTAACAATCAACACACTAAAAAACTAGCAAGGAGTCTTAACAAACTCCACCAACAGTGTAGAAATAAAAATAAAAAAATTCCTTGACAATCAACCACAAACTTTTAACTTCGATAGACCAAATGTTATTTTACTAATCATAATAATATTTTTTTTTTACTTTCTGAGTGCCGAGTAAAGCATTAGTGGCAAAAAATATCGTTAACTCGGCAAATGTGGTAATGTGTAAACCCCATCTACAGATGGCTAGGGCAGGCACACAAGGAGGATGGGAGTAGCAGGACTCTTTTATTCTCTCCTAACCATATCTCCAGTATTCTTTCATAACCATATCATAAGTGGGACAAGGACATTGTAACAGGGACACTTGAGCTCTTAACCCAACCCTCATGTGGCCCTATCTGGACCAGGTTAGTTTGCCATGTCAAAAACAAAATGTTTCATGACCAGATGGATCCATCAATATGTGAACAAAACAGGAAGGCAAGTTCTCAATGAACTAATTGTAAGAACTCGAGTTACCAATGGCGTGATCCAAGAAACATACCAGAATAATTTATTGAGTGCTAACAATTAGCTGATCAACTAGCCAGAGGACTGCAGATTCTCAGATTCTCAGTCTAAATATCTGTCTAGGGATATTTATAGAGTGCAGCGGTACAATATGTGCAAGCAGATCACAAGATCTCTGACCAAACAATGATGGACTGAAATTGACAATATTTATTGGCGATATCCTTGTAACTGATATATCCTTAAAAATTCTACCAAACTTAAGTACTCAAACAGCAAAGGGCATGAATACCACATAGCATACAAAAAGAGGAGCATGAGAAGAATGATTAGAGGGAAATTTTAAGAAGCTGGGTCAAAATTACACTGCAATCCACAGAATTTTCTGCAATCGATCTGTATTATGATCTTCATGCTTGGTAATTAGTCAGTGCTATCATGAGTAAGAAACAACTTTTTGGATATCAATCCCTCAGTTTTTACAAAATATTGGAAGGCATGTTGATGATAAAAATGAACCTAATTTCTGTTTACAGTTTCCCTGACCAAACAGTTCAAGGAAAGAGCCATAGATGAGTCTCGAGCCGCTCAATAGGTGGCAAAAAACTCCGGGTTGTACTTAATTACTTATTTTCACCATGCACATCTTGAAATGAATCCTTCCAAATGCGTTGGTGGACTTAGGCATGCCATGGCCCTCAATAGAACTGAATGGCAGAAAATTATTCAAATAGCTAAAACTAAAGATTTGGGAAGGATGCTATATCGTTATCCTTTGGGTGGAAAAATTGATGTTACTATATCTGATAAACCTCATATGCTCAATTTTCCTTCTGGTCTTCTCGTCCTCCAAATTGACTCAGAAAAACATTTCACTACAGAGCAAGCAAGAATGAAGTAACAAACGCCAGATCACTTCCTTTCACTAGACCTTCCTTGGTCAAAGTGTTATTCCCAAGAAAGTCAACAGAAACTTCTCACATTATAAAGGGCAAATAAAAAATGAGCCATCAAAACTTATATAATTAGAAAAAGAAAGATATGCTTCAGTTCTCATAAGTAGTCTGAAAGACAACTGCCTTCTTGCAAGAACTTGGTCATAATAGTTGGCAGCCTCATAATTTTCATAAAATCATCCTAACTATGGTTACAGTCATCATGATCCACTGATAGGAGAAAGCTAGCATGACTAAAGTAGGGAGTTAAAAAAATTGTTTCCTTGATGATGCTCACTCATCATGATCGACTGATAGGAGAAAGCTAGCAGGACTAAAGTGAGTCAAAAAATATGTTTCCTTGATGATGCTGACATTCAACTTGTAGTTACAACAATCCTACATGAAGAAAAAGAAATCAATCTACATCCATCAAACTATTCATTAGGAAAGCACAAGATATCTTCCAGAATTTGTCATTCAAATTCATTTCAAGGGATCTGATGTTTCTCCCTTTAGGATAGATTAAATGCCACTACATTTGCAACTCTAATACATTAATGGTTCCCCAATTTCTAGAAATTCAGAATCAACAGTAATTCCATCACATACTCCAGATATTCATCCAGACGCGGCATTTAATAGTCACACTTAAATGAGAATCGTTAAGACACTCTTCATACCTCCAAGACATCCACCTGTCATTATTGGATCCCAAGTTACTGAAAATTTTCTCCTCTCCTTTGTCACCTATCCATATATGAAAGATGGATGCTTATCAGATATACGCACACACTGACACATAGATATACTTTTCTTCTGATTCCTTAGAAGAAAAACCCTCTCTCCCAACACTGACACATAGATATACTTTTCTTCTGATTCCTTAGAAGAAAAAACATGTCTCCCAAGTTTCAAAATAACTTTGTATGCAAACATCCATAAATAATGCCTAAGCTAACCCTTTCAAGTATTGACTTGAAATAATTTGACTATCAGAGAAAAGGTAATTCCCATTTCCTTCATCATTAATGTGACGCATATCGCGGCTGGAATAGATTATAATTCCCCAAATAACTAGATTCTCCCTTTTAGGAATTCCAAAGTGTTCCCCAAATAAGTAGATTCTCCCTTTTAGGAATTCCATATTAAGTGAATCTTCATGTAAATGAATGGAATTATGGACGGACATAGGTATGCTCCATATCAATATTTTGACATTAACAAAATAGGAGGTCCTTCTTATCAACCATGATGACTTCCTGGATCTCCAAATTACTTGATAAAACTAATGTTCCTCTAAGTAATTAACCTAATGCCCCTTCCCAAGAAATAAAAATCTTCAATCATCATGCTAACTTTTATTTTGTTCGCAGTCCAAACTATTATTCCTACTAACAAGACAATGGTAACATATCCTTTTTCCGACAATATTATCAATATGTTCTTGGTTGGATGTTAAGGGCATCTTCATGAAACAAACTCGTCTCACTACCATTGTCTATCTACTTCATTAATTGTATATATAGTTGGCAAGCAATTACAAGTCCATGTCTACTTGGTTCTGAGAGCATTGTTTTGTACCCAGGGGTATAAGATTAAAGTCAAGGTGTTTGATTGGATTAGCTCTTTGCTTAGCCCAAATATTCACACCCATCTTACCTCAACAATTAAACCATTGGACATTATAGAAGCCAAGTCCAGTTCAAGTGTTGGATTGAAGATGGTAACTATTTGCATAGACCGAACACTTTTAGCCACTGGTAGAAGAAGGAAAACTATATAATATACCTTGCCATGTGTGCGATTGGAGCTGCAAGAAGTGGGTTTGATTCATATTACAAACTTGTATATTGTTTCAACTTTTACAATATTCTAGCATATTATTTTGCACCCTGCGACGGGGAGGGGGTGTTGGGGGTGGGGGAACCTATGTGTTAACTACAATGTAGTTCATGGGTGGGAATTATTAGATAACTGGATACTGCAGATAAGACCTGGTAGCTTCAAAATATCAAGATCCTCAAGAACTTTAGCTACCTAAAGGCTGCTTACTTGGCTCAGCCATATAACTAAATTTCCTTGCATAACTGTTATTTTGAAAACTAAACATGTACAAACATACCAACAGACTAGTCTGTTTAGACCATAATTTGGTCCAATGATTTAATTTGGATGATCTTTGACAATAATGTACTTATCTTATGTTTCTTTTAGATTATTTTCAATAAGGATTATTATCTATTATATAACTTAGGATATTTATTTTATATATAGTCATACAAGACTATATAAACGCTGCTAGAAGTACATTGATGAATAAATGAAATTTGAGATTGCTAAGAGTAGCTTTGATAAATTTCCAATTGTTTGTCGATCAAACACCTAGTTTTGTTGTCACTCAGTCATTGTGGTTTGATAAATGAAGTCACGCACCCGCATCACCACCCGGACATCATTCGAAGTGTGAAAAGAACATGAAGCTTTCGAATAAGGCTTCCATCTTGGCCAACACCAACGGCTTCCATTTTAGGTTGGACATAGTGTACAAGGTCGAGAAATCTCAACTTTCACTTATTCATTATCAATCTACTTCTCAATTCCTAGCCGGAAGAGTTCATATAGCCTTTTCATTTATTCATCATCAATCTAGTTTTTATAGCCATGTTTGGCTATATCTAAAGATAACCATAAAAAAAAGAATCCTAATCTAAAAGAAACAAAAGATAACCACATAATTTTCAAAGTTCATCCAAATTAAATTGTTGGACCAGATTGTAATCCTCCATCAATATGTATCGTGAAACAATGCCAACACAAGTGTACCAGTTCCTGTATGGTTCCTTAATCAGTCCCAAATCCCAACCCCGATTGGAGTGATTTTTTCACGGTACACTTTCGGCAGAAGCATACCATGTCTATATCGTGTCCTGGAACTCCAATGTAATACCATCATTTAAACCACGGAACAATCCAACATGAACAATAGATAAGTTGCAAGGAATACCACCATTTAAGCTTACGTCAATTCTAGGAACTGGGATTCCTGGGGCTCCAGTTCCAGACAATCATATAAACCCAAAAACAGAGTATCATGTCTATATAGTGTCGTGCTCTGTCGTGTTCGTATCCCTACAACATAGGCTATATCCGAACCATAATACATAACACAATTAAGTAAGTAGCAATGAACTTCATGTTCTGTGTTCTTAGAATCCGGAATTGACAATAACGAGATTAGAGATATACATGCATATATAGGTTCCAAATAAGACGCGATAATTATATACCTCTTCATCATCCTCTGGCCTTGAGCTCCGCGAGCCTCCTCGAAAGGTTGTCCTCCTCCACCTTCTCCTTCCCGGCGGCAGCGATCGCGGTGGCCCCGGCCTGCGGCAGGCCCACCGACACCTCCAGTCCATAGTCGTCCGCCACCTGCTGCATCAGGGTGTTCACCTCCCCCTCGGGGGTGGAGAGGCTGGTGGAGCCCGCCATGCTCCCCTCCATGAACTCCGCCTGCACCTCCATGTTGACGAACTGCTTCTCGAACTGGTCCATGGTCTCGGACATCTTCTGGAGGTTCCCGGTGGAGAGGGAGGACTCGAGGGACTTGACGATGGAGGCCATGGACTTGCCGACGGCCTGCATCTTGGCCTGGGTGTCGAGGCGGGCGACGACGGCATCGAGGCGGGAGGAGAGGCGGAGGTAGTTCATCTGCTCGCTGCGCTTGCGGATGGCGTTCTCGGCGTAGATCCGCGCGCCGTCGGTGTTGCCCTTCTCGATGGCCTTCTTGATCTTGAGCTTCTCGGCCTTCTCCTCCTTCTCGCACTTGCGGGCCTGGCGCTGGAGGGACTTGGAAGTGAACTTGAGGTCCATGATCTGGGCCATCAGCTTCTCCGTGCTCCGGCTGCTCATGGCTGGCGTTGGCGTTAGGGTTAGGGTTTGGGGGAAATTGTTGTTGACGATGGAAGGAGAAGGAGACCCTTTTTTGGCCGGGGGAATGTTTCAATATAAGGACACTTGTACTGGGCAACGCATAAATTTTTCGGAACCATACAAAATATTTCTTTGTGTGCTTGCATTTTAAACTATCATTTTTATTTATTTTTTGATTATTTACCTTAACTATATCTAAGTTTTGGATTTATAGCAAGAATTATTCTTATTTTTAAATTAATTGTAATGATCACCCTCACGTTTTATCTTTATTACACAGAATATTCCTATTTTAAGATAAAAAAATAAAAATTATTTATATTAAGTACCCCCTAAGTTTTATGTTTAAAATACGGTGTACTCCTACTTTTAAACTAATTACACATATCACCCCCCATGTTTTACGTTTATTACTTGGGTACCCCTATTTTAAGATAAAAACCGAAATTTATAGGGGTATTTATCCTATTTTAATCTTTTTCTAAAGGGATGTGTAGTCTATATAATTAGTTTAAACATAGTGGTACTCCGTGTTATAAACATAAAACTTGAGAGTAGTTAATATAAATAACCCTAAAATTAAAAAGTTATAATACCAACTATCCCTATATATATATATATATATATATATATATATATATATATATATATATATATATATATATATATATATATATATATATATATATATATATTCTAAATGGAGGGGTAGTCAATGTAATTAGTTTAAAAGTAGGGATAATCTGTATTATAAACCCCAAAACTTAGGGGTCGTTAGTGTAAATAACCCATATTTTTTTAAGAATAAAATATTATGATTGTTTATTAATTTTTCCAATCTTCTATCATTCCAATTGTGACAATGTATGTTGCGAAGTTTTGAACCCCTTTAGTAAAGCTCAAAATTTCATAACAGTATTGGAGTTTCTACTAGAAAACCATAACAAAACATGTATTACACATTAAATCTAAAAATCTAGACCAAAAAAAATTAAACATAGATTTGTTTATTTATTTTTGGTGGAATTTTATCGTGATGTTGATGGAGTTTTATCTTGATTGTATTGGGTTTGGAAGAGGAAGAAGAGTTGTTGGATTTGGTCTTGGAAGAGGAAGAAAGAGAATAGCAATGAAATGTGTTGCACAAGAAATTTTTTGTGTGTTGTTCTCGAGAGAAAAATTAACCTAGTTGTGTTGTTCCCTAACCAGCGTTGCTTCTGAGCAATTTGTGTGGTGCCAATTGTTGGAGTTTGGTCTTTTCAAAGAGAATTTTAGTCCCACATCGGCTAGACCAAAGGAGTTGTATCTCTATATATTAGCTTTGCTAGTTTAGAGATGCACATGTGGTGTGGAGGTGCACATAGGTGTGCCATGTGGGATTATTTTTCTAAAGGAAAAAAGGCTAAATCAATAATTGAAAGCATTCATGCTTTTTGCTCTTGGAAAATTTATTTCCATGGGAGCTAAGCCCCGTAGGGGCTTAGCGACTCGGACTCGGACTCGGGCTCATGTGGCATTTTGTTGGCGCATTTTGCACTTAGCACGTCAGCATCGTCGCTAGGCGCATAGTGCGCAGTGCGTGCAGTGCGCGCAGTTCAGTGCGTGCTCTGTCGTGCAGAGTGCAAGGAGCGCGGGGTATGCGCAGTTGGCACAACTTGCTGCAGAACGTACGTTTGCACGTTCTGGGCGGTTGCTACATGTTCGGGGTGGTTTTTACCATGACCCTAACTTTGTGGCAACCGAACAGTTGCTGCAGGGCCTATATAAAACATCCTCTCTCTCTCTCTCTCAAGGCTAATTACAGAATAGAAAGAGAAGCCACCACAGAAAGTTTACAAAGTATTTTTTAGCACAAGTAAACAGAGAATTCAGAAGTGTTCTTTAACACAGTTCTGTTCGGAATTTGCCTGTGAATTCCAGCAGCCTTCGAGAGAGAGAGAAAAGGCGCCGCACTAGCGTTGCTTTTGCACGGGAGTTTATGTCCATCCGAGGAGTCAGAAGAGCAGGAGTGTTCCAAGTTCTCCGACGAACTTGCTGGTTCCTGGAAGCTGTTCGTGTAGGGCGAATAAAGCTTTGAGCAACGATGATTATTCACCCTAGCAGGAGTTCTTCCATCTTTCGCCAGTCACCTTCTTCGTTACTGCCAGTAATTCTGATTGTATCTTCTTTTTAGAAGTACTACGATCGATTGCTGTTGATTACGAAATCTTTTTAGATTCTTGTAATTCAGAGTCACCTTCCTTGAAGTGTTGATTTGGAACATTGTTTTTACAATTGTTTCATTTTCTCAGTTTTTCATCGTAAAATTGTGCCCCGGTACTAACAATCTCAAAGCTTTATTGCTACGATGGAAAACGTTAATGCTTCACTCCTCAATACTGACTTTTGTAAGTTAGAAAAGTTTGATGGAGAGCATTATCAAGTCTGGAAGAGGAAGGTTTATCTCACTCTTCAACTCAGAGACGTTGATCACGTACTTCTTGAAGAGGAACCTACCGTTCCAGATACTGGGTCTGCTGCCGCAATCACTGCGGCTACTAAACTTCAGGCCAAGTGGAGAAGGGATAATAGCATTTGTAGGTTGATTATCCTGAATGCTATGGAGGATTCCCTAGCAGAATCCTATAGTAAGAAACCAATTGCCAGAGACATATGGGAGTCTCTGGAGAAACTGTACGAAGAAGACAAAAACAGGAGCAAGATATTTGTGGATGAAAAATATCATAAATGGCTCTTTGAGGACGAGAAGTCCATGTTGTCGCAGGTAAAAGAATTTCTAAAGCTGCGACAGAAGTTGGAAGACGAGCCGATGCCCCTTTCCGATAAGTTCGTTGTTGGAGGGATTGTCTCAAAGCTCCCCGCTGGATGGAGTAAGTTCTATACAAACATGCATAGGAAGAAGCTTAAGATCAGCCTTGAAGATCTCTTACAGGAAATTTATGTTGAGGACCAGATGCGGGCTCAACTGAAGGTGGACGCACTGTCCAAGCAATTGGCTAACGCTAATCTGGTTTATACCAAGGAACCAAGGGGAAAGCAGGCAGCTTCCCACAGCAAAAAGAAGGACCCTAACAATCTGAACGTGAAGGGGACTTCCTTCAAGCGAAAGAAGGCAAAATCTCAGATGCCTTGTTTCAAGTGTGGCAAGAAGGGCCACTTCAAGAATGAATGCAAAGCAAAGACCAAGCAATCAGAGTAAGGAGAGCCTAGTAAGGTATCTATGATCACTGACGTTGTTGCTATGATTGTGCAGGTTGATGCGGTAAGGACTGACTTTGACTGGTGGGTAGACACTGGAGCCTCCTGCCATGTCTGCTCAAGTAAGGAGTGGTTCACCACTTATACACCTACTTCTGAAGTGGTTATGATGGCGAACCAGACACAAGCTGAAGTGCTCGGGATCGGGACGGTGGTGTTGAAGCTGACTTCGGAGAAGTCTCTGACGCTTCAAGGCGTGAAGCACGTACCTGCTATCGCCAAGAACCTGATCTCAGGAGGCCTACTCTGCAAAACAGGCCTCAGGATGGACATCAATGCTGGCCAGATGGTGATGTCTATCAAGGGAACATATTTCGGGAAAGCTTTTTATACCAAAAGAATGTTCAAAATTTAGCTTGTAAATCAGTCCAATGTAATTAATGTGATTAATAAAATCACTCCTTCTGCTTATACTCTTGAGTTGTGGCATAATAGGCTAGGACATGTTCATTGTAAACGAATAAACATAATGTCTAGTCTAGGACTTATCTCCAAGTGTGGGGGTAAGGTAGAGAAATGTGAAGTTTGTGCTCAAACAAAGATCACAAGGAAACCCTTTCCTCGGGTTAATCGAAGTACAGATCTTCTGGAGTTGGTACACTCCGATATCTGTGATTTCAAACAGTTCTCTACAAAGGCCGGGATGAAGTATTTCATAACCTTCATTGATGACTTCTCAAAGTATGCGTTCGTCTACTTGCTGAAGGCTAAAGACGAAGCATTCGAGAAGTTCAAGGAGTTCAGAGTCGAAGCTGAGCGACAGACTGGACAACAACTCAAAAGGATAAAAAGTGATCGAGGTGGGGAGTACAGGTCTCATGAATTCGTATCGTTCTGCAAAGAACATGGAATTGTCAATGAGACTACGGCTCCGTACTCTCCTCAATCAAATGGAGTAGCAGAGAGGAAGAACATAACATTAACAAAAATGATTAACTCAATGCTGTTGACTGCGGGTCTTCCTAAGTGCTACTGGGGAGAAGCTACATTGACGGCCACTTTTATTCTAAATAGAGTGCCTCATGCAACTTCTGATGTTACTCCTCATGAACTCTGGTTCAAGGTCAGACCTAACTTGAATGTCATTCGAGTGTGGGGGTGTCTGGCGTATGTCAAGCTTCCAGATCTGAAGATTCAGAAGCTTGGGACAAGGACTACTAAGACGATCTTCTTAGGGTATGCCGAGAAGAGTGATGCTCGGAGATTTTTTAATATTGAGTCAAATCATATCATTGAATCTCGCGACGCAGAATATTTTGAAGACAAATTTGCAAGGCACAAAAATATTGTTCTTGCGGATGTTCCAAAGAATAATGAGGGTGCGCAGGTCTTCAATGAAAATGTGGTCCAAGAAGATGTTCTTGTTGAAACAACGGTTGAACTAGATCTCGCTGAGCCGTCAACAAAGCGAGTGAGGAGGCCGAAGGACTTCGGAAGTGACTTTGTCACCTATCATGTGGAAGCAGATCCGCTTACCTATGATGAGGCGATGAAGACCAAAGACGCAGTTTTCTGGAAGGAGGCGATTGACAATGAATTTGATTCTATCACCTCAAATAACACTTGGGTGTTGGTTGATCTTCCTGAAGGAGCAAAACCCATCGGATGCAAATGGATCTTCAAGAAGAAGATGAAAGCAGATGGAACTATTGACAAGTTCAAGGCTAGGTTGGTAGCCAAGGGATTTTCTCAGAAGCAGGGGATTGACTATTTTGACACGTGTGCTCCAGTAGCCCGGATGACCATCATCAGAATATTAATTACTTTTGCAGCAATACATAAGATGGTGATACATCAGATGGATGTGAATACGGCTTTCCTAAATGGCGAACTGACCGAAGAGATTTACATGCAACAGTCAGAGGGATTTGTCATCAGGGGTCTTGAAGACAAAGTCTGCAAGTTGGTGAAATCTTTGTACGGTCTTAAACAGGCTCCCAAGATGTGGCATGAGAAATTTGACAAAGTTATAAGGTCAAATGGCTACATGGTCAGCGATACGAACAAGTGTGTTTACATGATGTTCGCTGATGGAAGAGGTGTGATCGTTTGTCTGTACGTGGACGACATGCTTATCCTAGGTACGGATATTAGCTGTGTCACGGAGATAAAAAAATTTATCTCAAGCAAGTTCAGTATGAAGGACTTGGGGAAAGCTGATGTGATCTTAGGGATCAAGATCATCCGGACAGACACTGGACTAGCGCTGTCACAGTCTCATTATATTGAGAAAATGATCACTCGTTATGGGTATCGGAATCTTCCAGTGATCGATACGCCGTATAGGTGTGATCTGAAGCTGAAGCCTAATACAGGGGAAAGCGTCAGGCAGCTGGAGTATGCAAGCGTAATCAGAACTTTGATGTATGCTACTACTGCCACAAGGCCTGACATAGCTTTCGCCGTGGGAATGCTGAGTCGTTTCACGAGAAACCCAGGTGCTGAACACTGGAAAGCTGTGAAACCGGTTATGAGATATCTCAAGAAGACTCAGACATATGTACTGTACTACAGCGGAGATCCATCGGTAGTGGAAGGCTTCAGTGATGCCAGCTGGTGCTCAGAGGTGAAGAGCGAGAGGTCCACAGGTGGATTCATTTTCACAATGGGTGGAGCTGCTATATCGTGGAAGTCGAAGAAGCAGACTATGCTCTCGCGGTCATCCATAGAATTTGAGTTCTTTGCATTTGATACCGCAGCCGAGGAAGCAGAATGGCTTCGGGAGCTCATGTATGATCTTCCAGTGGTTGGGGCGCAAATACCGGCGATACCGATATACTACGACAACCAGGCGACTGCGGTGGTGGCATCAAATGACCTCTTCAACGGGAAGAAGAGGACTGTGCAGTTGAAGCACGGGGCAGTACACGATCTTATCAAGAGAGGTGTTATTGCAGTGATTGATTTTCGGAGTCAGGAGAACCTGGCGGATCCGTTTACAAAGGGCCTCAAGCTCCAGCTGGTCGATGACACAGCTTGTAAAATGGGCTTGAGGCATTCTGATATTATATTATTGTATTCCTACCATAAAGTTTTATGCTAATAGTTCAAAGATTTATCTACTAGGCATCTAGCTTTTGGTTCAAGGGAGGACCACTAATCGAAAGAATATCAGAAACGGTGGATACATGTTCTATTGGGCATGGAGAGGTTACGGACCTATAACCACTGTTGTCTACTGTTGTTTTCTGCGAAAAACGGTTCCTGTGGGAAGGTTGGCTTAATTGCCTTAATGAGTTCTCAGGCAGAGTGAATGCCTGGTGTGCTTTACAGGAAGTACGGTAGAACAGCACTACAAGGAGTGAAACTCCATGCTACAGTAGGGTGACTCCACGAAGAGGTTCCTATATGTGGGGTGCTGCCCAGGAATAGGATAAAGCCTCGGCTTTGTAGGCCAAGTCACAGCGGCGTAGCACCGCAAATAGGCAGTTAGCCTAATGCTGTATGTTAAAATAAAGAGGGGTGTAGTCAATACTACAAAGAGGAGGAGTTCCCCTTGTTACAGTGGCACGACACCACGATAAGGTACCCGGTTAGGGATAAAGCCTCGGCCTTGCAAGCCATGTCGTTGCGGCGTAACACCGCAAGGGAGCCTAAGGCTTCATGCTGGGTAGTTTGGCACTACAAAGAGGCAGTTGCCTCATGCTACCGTAGTATGACACTACAAAGGTTCCCAAATATGGGGTGATTCCCAGGGAGGGGTAATGCGTTGGCTTTAAGCCATGTCATAGCAGCGTAGCACCGCAAGGGAAGCGCAAAGCACTTCATGCCATGTCTCTTTATAATAAACTCACCTATAGTGTATGGACAAAGAGATATCAGGCCGTCTCTTGAGGATAAACTTGTATACGCCCAAAATTATACACTGAAACCAGCCTGGCACAGGGCCTTTAATGTGTAGCCAGAAGCACATGTAACTACATTATATGAGTGGAAAGAATTTCAGCTATGATACAGAATTCAAGGCTTAGTCCATTCTTGTATTATAGTCTGTTGTTTTAACCATACGGGAAGATTCAAGTCGTCAGTGATATCTCTCCTAATGCATGATGGACAGTTACTATGGGAAAAACTTATACTCATATACAGAGATATGTGGGGATTGGTGGAGTTTGGTATTTTCAAAGAGAATTTTAGTCCCACATCGGCTAGACCAAAGGAGTTGTATCTCTATATATTAGCTTTGCTAGTTTAGAGATGCACATGTGGTATGGAGGTGCACATGGGTGTGCCATGTGGGGTTATTTTCTAAAGGAAAAAAGGCTAAATTAATAATTGAAAGCATTCATGCTTTTTGCTCTTGGGAAATTTATTTCCATGGGAGCTAAGCCCCGTCGGGGCTTAGCGACTCGGACTCGGACTCGGACTCGGAATCGGAATCGGGCTCATGGGCTCATGAGGCGTAATGTGGCATTTTGTTGGCGCACTTTGCACTTAGCACGTCAGCATCGTCGCTAGGCGCATAGTAC
>JANAVB010009062.1:0-17500 GCA_029216955.1 Iris pallida | reverse complement strand
TGGTTTTTTGTGGTAGTTTTGAGAGCCCTATGGGCTCGTCGTTTATAGGGTGATCGACATGTCTAATTGATTAACTAACTTATGAAACTGGTTTTGTATTTCTGGTTTTATACAAGATAATTATACATGAGATTACTCCAGACTCCTAGATTATCTATTGTCATTGTCATAGACCCATACATAGACTGGTGTACTTGTGAACTGCCCAAACTAGGAATTTATCCATCAAATCGGTATACCGTTGGCACACTGTCAGTATACCGTCGGGCTGCAAGTCACCCAGTTAGCAGAGTTGATTGGGCAACTCTATTGTCCATTGGATACTTAGTTTTCTTGTGAACAACTGGATTGGGTGTTGAGGGCATGGATGGGCAGTTGGCACTCATCCATTGGGCTCCTCTCTCTCTCTATTTAATCCCTTCTTTTCTTTTTTTATTTCTTTTCTCTCTTCTTCATTTTCTTTCCTCTTCTCCTAGATTGTGAGCTGGCCTGGAAGAATGTGAGCTGGATCTTGTGATCTAGGGTATGATTTCTAAAATCCTCTAAGGAGAAGTAGTAGAAGATTAAGCTTTGAGCTTGACCTAGGGAAGTACATCTTGTCATTGTGAATGAAATCATGTTTTTCTATTGCAGTTTAATTTCCCATGTATTATTTACTTAGTTTTAGCCAAAAACATGTTTATTGAAATTGTTTACATCATGCTTCATGTTAGTGTAATGGATCTTGGAATAGTTTTGACCTAGGTTTTGGTTTCCGAGGTTAGATTTATGATACTCGAGTGTAAACTAGGTATCAGTTGTGATACCTAGGTTTCCATCATCAAACCTAGTTTTATTAGCTATATGAGACATATCCTTAGAATTCTGACTTGCTAGAATTGGAATGGGTAGAATCGGGGTATAATTTGGTTCTGAAACCCCTATTTTCGAGTTGTGTCTGCACATTTTCTATGCAGGCGGTATACTGCATGTATATCGTTATCGGCACACCGTGTCACGACCCAAACCCGGGATAAGGGTACGAGTGCGTAACAGCGCCCCAGCCTACGCCGCAGAAATGGCGTAGAACGATGTCTAGGTCTACTATCTAACAACAATTAAAATATCAAAACCTGTCGAGAATGGTCAACTCCGAACGGAGGACAAGCAATGACAATATAATATACTCAACGACAAATTCTAAGAAGAAAAGATGACACTGAAAGATAAAGACAACAAGTTATGAAAATATCATCCTGAAACACAGAATAATACAAGTCCAAAGTCTCAGAGTCAACAATCTCAAATACAAATACTAAATAATAACAATCCCAAGTGTAATCTGGAGACAAAGTCCAGTACTAAACTAATCTAGCAGAGCTACCACTAATGTCTCATCGGCTGGAACTAACCCATGTCGGACAAGGGACTCCTGGTCTATGTCCACTACGTCATGAGGACCATAGTAGATAGGACACTCGTCCTTGCCATCATCTGTAAAATTTTGTCAACATATTCAGTCAGGATGAAACGAGCACAATCAACTAACAACAGTTCACAAGATAGGACAAAAGCTACAAGACTGTAAATAGAGAGTATATATAGGAGTAATGGAAATGTACATGTAAGTATCATGGCAAGGTAAGCTGTAAACTCTAGCTAGAACAAGGACAAGTAAAATTGATTATGGTATGTACAAGAATCAAGAATCATCTATCCAGGTGTGTGAGTACTAGCTTTGATATGTAGCCGGCTTGGGTCTGAACAAGGTCTAATGATCTAGCCAATCATACGTGGAGTGTAGGATTAGCATTCACAAGGTCTACAAGAATAAACAAGACGGATAATGACCACACATCTATACTAATACTCTCCGCCCCCGACTGGTAGAGTGGATCCAAACAAGACACGTTACGACACGGGATTCTACAAGAAGGGATCAAGTCTCATCGAGAATCGGTGTCCATATACTACACAAGAACTACAAGGGGCTTGCACAAGATATACCAAGAAAATAAGGAATAATATCTCATGTCGGGATCCATGAATACCAATCCGTGTGACCAATGTGTCAAGAACAAGTATATCTACACTAAGTACATAAATTATAACAGTTATCGTAAATTAGAAAAATTATCAGATAATGTACTCGCTTGAGATGTGATGGAACATGTCGACTGAGTCCAATATAGTACCTCGAGGACCTAAAGATGGAATGATGTATCAATATAATGTTTTGGAAGTAAAAGTAAGTCAAACTAGGTCATAATAGGTTATTCTGGGTCAATCTGAGTCAAACACGGTCAAAGGTTGACCTACAGTTGACTTTTGATCAACTGGTCAACCCCCAAACCAATCTAGGTCAAACTAGGTCAATAGTTGACTTACAATTGACTTTTGGTCAACTTGTCAACTCTGGTCAACTCCTAGTCCATTCTAGGTCGGGTGTTGACTTTACGTTGACTTTCAGTCAAAATAATCAACCGTGGTCAAACTAGACCAAGAAGCCTATTTCTAACCTTTACCTACCAAGTTATCCTAGTTCTAACCATATCTACCAAGTTACCCCATTACCTTAGATATTAGGTAATACCCTTTACCCTATGTAATATTACCTTAGTTAGTAGATAACCACCTACTTAGGCTAACTAGTTCCAACTTAACCCTTAGACTAACATCTAACTAGATAACTTAGTATCTTAACACAACTTACCATAACCTTATCCTCTACATAGGTAAATACCCTTTACCTTACCCTTACCTCATTATCTTGTCAATACCTTAGACTTCTCTTTTATCCTCCAAGATACTAACTATCCATCTAAGATACTAACTTGTATCTAACACTCTAACTTACTAGTATCCTAATCTCTAAGATACTAAAATATATATTTAGGACACTAACTATATACATTTAAATATTAACATATACTTCTAGTATCATAAATTCTAAGTTACTAACTAGTAGTATCCTACTCAAGGTAATATGACACACTAACCTATGACACCAAGATACCAACTTAGATCTCTAGACTACTATCTATCCACTAAGTTAGGATATTAATTTCTAATATAGGATCACTACAACAAAAAAGCCTATTAATAACGCTCGACAAGACGTATTGATGATGCCTGATACCTAAACGTTATTAAAGTTCAAAATACATTTTTTCTATGACGGTTTGGGCTAATTCTGGACTTTTTATAACGTTTATAAAATAAAACGTCATTAATATTTTAGAGCGGTGGCAAACTTGTAATTCCTTCACTGTATAAAAGCTTAGTGGGAGAGAGAAAATTCATTTCTCATCCATTTTCTAACCGAGCAGCATCTCTCCTCCTCAAACCTCTTTTCTCCCAATTTTCAACCCTAACCTTAATTACTCCGGCGATGGGTTCGACTACGCAGCAACCCTTCGGCAAAAAATAGAGTACTCCTTCTCTCCGAAGGAATGAGAGGCACCAGAGGAAGAAAACGAGAGAGAGAGAGAGAGAGAGAAATTTGAGAGATGTAAAGAGAGAGAGAGCGGCAGGGAGTGAGGGAGAATGAGTGCTCGTGATCGGGAGAGGGGAGACGCTCAGCTCACTGGGGACTTGCCTCTCCTGCGGCAGAGGCGGTGCCGGACTAGGCGATGAGAGGTGCGTAGGTACTTGCGGTCACCGACGCTGCTCTCGGAGATGAGGCACGGGGCCACGGTAAGGGCTGGGTCTGCGACACATCGACGGTCGGAGCGGTCGGTCGCGCCGGAGCGGAGGTATGGTTTTTCTTTTTTTTCTTTTTTTGGTAGTGTTTAGGAGTAGAGGTGGGTGATGGTGGGTGATGGTGGTAGTGGTACTGATGATTGAGGGGCTGTGGTCTCCTGGGCTCGATCGACAGGTGGGGGTGGTGACTATGATGTCGGGGAACAACGATGGTTGGTGTAGAGTTGGTGGTACAGGTGGAGATGGTGGCGCTCGAGTTCGAGGCAGCATGGCACTGGTTCGCTAGCCGGATGAGGTAGTCCGACAGAACATGGTAACTAAATGATCAGATTCTTTTTTCTAATAATTAATTTATTCAAAATCAAATAATCATATGTATCATCTTCTAACACAGAGTAAATGACAGGTGTGTTCGTATTACTACTGACAGTGGAGTGATACCTATTGCTCAAGGCTGCAGATCTCTTGAATTTCTTAGGTATCTCAAGAATAACTAGAGTTTTAAATACGTTTCTTGTTATAATAGTCCACTTTCTACCATTGTCCTATTTATTTATATGTGCAGTTTGTTCGGTATTGTTGGTTTAACTGATGCGTGAACACTCTTACTGCTCTTGATGTAAATGGGTGTATCGGGATTAAGGTCTTTACGGTATCATTATGCAACTTAAGCCTCAACCTTAATTTCTGTGCTTATCAAAGCCATTCTATGCTCCATTTTTGTCTAATTGTTTCTTTTAGAGAAGGAGCTGCGAAGACTTGCTGCAGTTTTGTTATGCTTCTCTTCTTTACGAGCATTGAAAGATTGTTCTGTAAGTAGAAAAATTGTGCAAAAACTAAAAGCCTGGTTAATAAAATTTGCAGAAATATAGTGGTTAGAATAGTCTTGATTGGTAGACTCTTAACCTCTTATTCTTGTCTGGATTAGAAAAATTAATGCAAAAAGGCCTAGTTATTGATTAGTAACATTTACTGAAATGTAGTGGTTAGAATAGTCTTGATTGGTCAGACTCTTAACCTCTTGTTCTTGTCTTTTCCCTAGCCCCATTCTTATAGAAGATCTGGGAAGAGTTTCTTATTCCCAAGTGACAACAATTTGAAAGTATGGACTTTTGTGTATTTTTGTCAATGGCAAGCATATTGGTGGCTCGGATGGTTTGTATTCTATTGTTCAAAAGCCTCTCTCTCTTCCATCTGATTCACCTTTTTTTTCTGATACCATTTTAGTCTCGCAGATACTATGAAAGCTCTTGCTAATGGCCACATTTAAAGTTGTACATAAAGATACTTGGTTGAACATACGCCTAAGGATCTTCCAAGGTATTTCTAAGAAAGTTGTTTGTAGTGTATTCTTACAAGAACAAGGGAAATTAAGTTCTAGATAGCATTCTTTCTTCATCATATGATGATGTTGATGCTGATTAAGAAATTGATGATTTGGAACTTCTTGATCAAATTGATGAAGAATGAAGAACACCATAACTGATTTTAACTCTTGTTGACATCCTTAGATTTCTAGACATTAGTATTTTGACTCTTTTTGCCGTGTTACAGAATTGAAAATTTTGTATGAATAACTATAACAGAGATGCATGAAATCAGCAGAGAAAAATACATGCATATGATGTAAAAATGATAGTATTGAATGGAAATGAATATATTTACCTCTTATTTACTTTTTTATCTTCATATTATAAATATGATATGTATTTCTTATATTATTTTCTAAAAATTTGATTGCTGCGATTCACAATTCGATTGTACGATACGATTTACAAAAAACAAAAAAACGATTCACGATTTGGCATCCTTGCTTATAACCTAATCTTAGCAAAAAGATTGGACAAACCCAAAGGCTGAGGCCTTTACTAGGGGAAGGGGTCCTGGGCTCAAAACTAGGGGGTAACTAAAACTGGCCCTTATAAAAAGTCTTTGCTACCAACGTTATCAATCTCTAATTTGCTTAACGATGGTTTTTGAAAAACATCATGAAATGTTGCAAAACTCTGAACTTAATGTATCTTTTCTTTCTTTATCTTCTCAATTCAGTTCTGTTTATAACTTCTTTTTGTTTATTTCATTGTTATTTTTTCTTTCAGGATGTTAATAGGGCACAAGTGTAACCTTATTTTGAAACCCAGTATTTAAAGGCATAATCCATAGCTGATAAGCAAATAGTAGAAAGAAAATATCCATTTTTTCATATTGTATCAGCTTTGCATACTTTCTTATGTTTCATTTATATGCTTATTGTATTTTTCATGTTCTTGTTTTGATTGGTTGGTTAACTTGGGACTCGAGTCTTTTGGCAATGATCTTGTCTTAGATTCTTTTTTTATTATTTTAGTTTTTAACTTAATCAAGCTGACTGCTATCTTTTTTGTTCTTTTGGATAGTAATCAATATTTGTTGCATTATGTTTGTTCAGTATCTGTTTCATTACATTTGCATTCTCTACTATGAGCTGAACCAGCTGCATGTGCTTGCTTTTTTTTTCTTTGTTCAAGTAGATCAAACATACTACCAGTGATGCATGTATTTGTTATGTCATCTTCCATTCACCTTTTTAAATTACTTGTATTTAATGCTTTGCAGGTGTGGTTTTGAGGTTCGCATATTACCAAAAATTAGAATGACTCAAGAGGCATTTAGCAACACAAAGCTTTCCCCGTACGCCGAAACGAATGACGCCATGGTTAGGCAAAATCCTCAGGAATACATGATCGCCGACAGAAAACTCAAGAGGGCGCCGATAAGAATCGGCCCAATGACGCTGGCGATCTTGGGCAACTCGAAGATGATCTCTGACTCTTCTGACCACTTCAACGGTCTGAGCAATCATTCAGGACTAAGCATCTGCCTCTCTCCAACATCGTCCGAGGCTAGCGGGGATCTGCACTTCCTGCCGTACATCGCCTCAAACGGGGCCATCTGGATACTAGCTTGGAAACTATTGTTGTACGAGAACTCCACCAGGTGTAGGTGATCTTCCCACGAACCACCGAAGTCGAGCGTACAAGATCTCAACATATCTTCAAGAGTCTGGATCGTACGTTCCGACTGGCCATCTGCCTGCGGGTGATAAGCTGAACTGAACTGGAGGTGAGTTCCCAAACTTTCTTGCAAGTTGTGCCAAAGTGCGAAGTAAACCTTAAATCTCGGTCCGAGGTGATACTGACTGGTACTCCATGCATCCTGACTACCTGCCTGAGGTATATCTCTGCCAGCTGAGCCGTCGATTGACCAACTCTGAATAGGAGAAAGTGGGCCACCTTCGTGAGCCGGTCAACTATAACCTAATTAGCATCTCGACCAGCTGGGGATCTAGGTCATCCAGTCACGAAATCCATGGTTAGATGCTTCCACTTCCATTCTGGAATTGGCAAGGGCTGAAGAAGTCCAACTGGCCTCTGATGTTCAGCTTTAACTTGTTGACAAACCAAACATCGAGAGACAAACCGGGCTATCTCCCTCTTCATGCCATTCCACCAAAAGTGCTGACGGATATCACGGTATATCTTCGTACCGCCGAGATGGATGAAATATTGAGAACTGTGAGCTTCTGCCATGATCTCCTGTCTGATATCTCCACTGGGTACACAAAGACGCTTCCCATGTCCAAGTGTACCGTCTTCATGGATACATAACTCTGGTCTTCGTCCTGCCTCACACTCTGCTCTGAGTCGCTAAAGCTTGGAATCTGCTGACTGCGCCATCCGGACCCTCTCGACTTAGTGGACAGAACTCGTATGCTGGCCATCAATGCCACACTGGTAGGAAAGACAACTTCTATTCCCATCTTCTGAAGATCTGCTAACAGCTCTGGTTGCGCTGTTAGGAAATAAACTCCGGCTCTCATGCTCAATATATCTGCTACAACGTTGGCCTTTCCTGGGTGATACTGCAGGTTGACATCATAAACCACAAGTAGCTCTAGCCACCTTCCCTGACGCATGTTAAGATCCTTCTGAGTTAAAACATACTTCAGGCTCTTGTGGTCGGTGAAAATCTCTACCTTATCTCCGTACAAGCAGTGCCTCCACAACTTAAGTGCAAACACTACTGCTACCAGTTCCAAGTCATGGGTTAGGTAATTCCTCTCATGATCAAGAAGTTGACGTAACGTATAAGCTATTACCTTTCCATGCTGCATCAGAACACATCCTAAACCTCTGCCTGAAGCATCGCAATATACTGAGAATCCTCTAGTTCCATCTGGAAGCGTGAGAATGGGTGCCGTCATCAAGCTTCGCTTCAACTTCTCAAAAGAATCCTGGCACTCTGCTGTCCAAGCAAACTGCACATCCTTGCGGGTCAACTGAGTCAATGGCGCTGAGATCCGAGCAAAGTCCGAAACAAATCGTCGGTAGTAGCCGGCCAATCCAAGAAAACTGCGAACTTCTACAACCGTGCTGGGCACTGGCCATGTCTCAATGGCCACAATCTTCTGGGGATCCACTTCCACTCCTCTTCTGCTGATGATATGACCCAAGTACGAAATACGATCGAGCCAGAACTCGTATTTACTGAACTTGGCATACAACTGGTGCTCTCTGAGAATCTGAAGAACAACTCTGAGATGCTGCTCATACTCCGCCTCACTTTTGCTGTAGACCAGGATGTCGTCTAGGAACACAATCACGAACTGATCCAAATAAGGCAAGAAGATACGATTCATGAGGTCCATGAATACAGCCGGCGCATTGGTTGCTCCAAATGGCATAACAAGGAACTCCCAGTGCCCATACCGGGATCTGAAAGCTGTCTTCGGGATGTCCTGCTCTCTAACTCTGATCTGATGATATCCTGACCGCAAGTCGATCTTCGAGAACACTGTTTCCCCTTGAGTTGATCAAACAAGTCATCTATCCTCGGGAGAGGGTATCTGTTCTTAATTGTCATTGAGTTCAAGGTACAATAATCTACACATAATCTGGACGTACCATCCTTCTTTTTCACAAGAAGCATCGGGGCTCCCCAAGGCGATCCACTTGCACGAATGAATCCCTTGGTTCTAAGTTCTTCAACCATCTTGTACAATATCTTTAGCTCTAACGGCGCCATCCGGTAGACTCTCTCTGATAGTGGGGCTGATCCGGGAATCAAGTCGATGGTGAACTCGATCTCCCGCTCTGGCGACATCCCTGGAAGCTCTTCTGGGAAAACATCTGAAAACTCCTCGACTATCCGAGGTAACTGCACTGCTGCTACTGCCATCCGCAACACTGAAGGAGAAGGTTTAACTTCGCCTCGGGAAAAAAAAAACTCTGGCTCGCCTGGAATGCTAAAAACAACCCTGCCGATATGGCAGTCTATCCTAGCATACTCGTCCCTCAACCAATCCATCCCTAAGACCACATCATAATTGGCCATCGGGAACTCTATCAATCTAGCGGGGAACTCTCTACCGCTAACTACGATCCGACACGAGGAAAATACTCTATCTACTCCCACAAGTCCATTACCAGTAAGTATATTGAGCCTTACTGATAATGACTCGGGCTCCAATCCTATCCCTGTCGTGAATCGTGCAGACATAAATGAATGCGAGGCACCAGATTCAAATAATACTGAAGCTGGAAAGGTGTTGATGAGAATAGTACCTGCCACTACCTCACCTGGTGCTATTCCTTCCTCTCCCAAGGTAAAGGCCAGCACTTGACCGTGCCCTCTAGGTGCGGGTCCCCTCTGCTGAAAATTTCTTTGCCTGCTCTAGATCAGGGCTTGGATTTGGGCATACTGCTGCGGTCTCTGCTGCTGGAATGCCTGGGCCTGCGTCGGCAATGGCCTCGGGAATGGGTACGGTTGCTGCTGCTGGACTGGTGCTGGTCCTCTAACTGAAGGACTAGAAAAGGCTGATGATGAACTCCCCCTGTTCGGGCAGTTCCCTACCCTGTGGTCCTGGGCACCATAAGCCAAGCACAAACCCTGTGCTCTGCGACATTCTGATACCACATGCCCCGACTTCCCGCAGTGTGAATATCCCACTGCGGAAGAATGCTTCTGCTTCTGCTGCGGAGGGTGCATCGGGGTTGAATGCTGAACCGACATTACTGAGGCCGCCCGCCTCGGTGCTCTAATGGTCAAAGCCCTGGCTGCCGGGACAGGTGCTGAAGACTGATTCATCTGGCTGTGGGACCGCTTTCGACCTCCGGTCCTATCCACGATCCTCTGGGAGGTATATTCATGCCTCCTGGCTGCTCTCAATACCGCATGAAAAGTCTGATGCTCAAACTGCTCCACGGCTAATAAAATCTCCAGGTGAAGCCCCTGCTGGAACCGCTGGGCTCTATCGAACTCGGTTGCTACCAAGGTGGGAGCAAACCGACTAAGTCTCGAAAACTCGGCCGTATATCCGTCGATCGTCCTGTCCATTTGCTTCAGATTGGTGAACCTCGTCTGTAGATCGTATCGAGCTACAACATCGAAATACTTGGTCTGGAATCTCTATCTGAATACTGCCCAAGCAATGGGTGCCAATAATCCAACGGCCTGCGGCGCCCACCAGCTGCGGGCAAGATCCAATAACTGCAGGCGTACTACGGCTACCTTCTCGACTTCTGGAGTCCTGGCTGCTTCTAGAATCACCTCTGTGTCCTGAAGCCAAGCATCAGCTGTGATAGCATCTTCACTGCCGTCGAAGAATGGAGGGTTCAAGCGCTTGAAGCTGTTAGCCGTGCTGTTACCATGATGACCTCATCTGGTGAGAGCATCTGCCACCTCCTGGTGCAAGGCATCTCCTCGACGATCCTGGGAGGCTAATAGTGACCCGATGAGACCCACCAAAGTGCCATCATCAGGCTCTGCAGGCTGGACGGGCTGAACTGGTGGCTCTTCTCCAGTTGGCATGACTCTTGAGGCTACTCCTGAATGCTGGGCTTGATCTCCAGGTTGCTGCTGGTCCGCGGGAGGTGCTCCGCCCTGCTGATCGACAGGTCCAGGAACAATGCCGCTGAAGAAGATGATATAGGGAACAATAAGGAAGGACCAGGACAGATCAACGATACAAGCATGTGATCAGGTCAAGATTACAGGGATTCAAAGGATACGAGCAGAGATCAAGGGCGAGTACTGATTGAGACATCTATTCGGTAAACCCTCACATATCTTGATTTACAAGACCTGCATGGGCCACCACTAAAACCATGTCACGCCCCAGAACCAGAATACTGGAGAGCGGGGGCGTACATATCCAGCTACGTATATTGAAGTGCAAACCACCTCGCTATACGGTCACGGCTGTCTAGATACATGAGGGTTTAACTACAAGTCAACAGTCTCCTATGGTCATGAACAAGCCTATTGTCTCAATCTCAAGCAAGCAATAATAGTTACAAGATGTCAGAGCACCAAATATATAATAGCAAGGCGTCCCATAAATTATATATTGGATGATCATGAAGCTAGTCGTACAAAATGTCAAGACTATCAAGAGTTCAGTCATACATGATCTATCCTAGGATCTGTCAATCATGTTACAGCCCGTAGGTAGACAGTAAGTAAAGGTACAATCGAGCTAACACGTACTCGTCGGCTAAACGTCTTAAAAGAATAATTTTACAATAAAGTGGGAGGACAAAAGAAACCCACTCGTTGCCAGGGTTACGCCTGGTGGTCAACATCTGGCTGGAAGGTAGGTAGATCCTCTGGTGCTGCTCCGATATATGGCCATACAAAACCAGCTGGGTCAGACCCCAGAAAGAGCAAGTACCACAAGGAGGCTTACTAAAACTAGCATATCACAATAGAATATTAAAGATAATAAATAAAGAATAGATAATAATAGAGATAACAACAATAAACTGAGTACGAGAAAACCATTCAAGTAGCCAGGTCACAACCCTTAAACCAAACAAGGATCGGGGTTGCAGCCCTTCACCTAAATAGAAACCCGTCTCAAATACTATTGGTACAGTGAAGACAATAAACGAAGAGAGGACACAGAACTGCTCCGGGAGCCAGGTTACAACCCTTAAACCAAACAAGAACCGGGGTTGTAACCCTTCGCCTGAACAGAACTGGACCCCTGATCTTTATTGCTAAGGCCAGTATAGATAATCATGCTATTGAAGTAAGGTAAAACATGACGAGCATGGCATGGGGTACAATAAGACAATAAACGAAAAGAAGAAACAGAACTGCCCTGGGAGCCAGGTTACAACCCTTAAACCAAACAAGGACTGGGGTTGTAACCCTTCGCCTGAATAGAACTGGTCCCCCGATCGTTATTGTTAAGGCAAGCATCAATAATCATGTCATGTCATAATCTTGCACAGGATCAGGATAAGACTAAGCTGGAATAAACTCCATCCAATCAATCACGGCCAATCAAGAGTACGGCTTGATACTTTTAACTAACTAAGGTTATCACAGGCCTAGTTACTAGCAAGATGCAATAAGATTATCCCAACAACCACAAGTCCTGCAGACCATCCAGGTTATCTAGGTCGAATGTCCATTTAAGAAGGGTGCAACACTTGACGGTGTGCTGGAAATGTGCCCTACTCGTCGGTAGGCTACAAGTCCACTGGGTGCGTCCAGATAACAGGATTGCCTGTAGCTAGGAAAATCTCTTCATGACTACTGAATCATTCTAGTTAATTAGCCTTAGTCAATTTTAGTAGGTATCCCTGACCGTGGTACTCAGGGATCCCCATCCTAGACATGATGCAAGACAGTACCAGTTTATTTGTACAAACACAATCACCCATGGTGTCCAGGTCTTTCGTACTTGTCATGTCAGGCTAGATGTCATAACAACATGTCGAGATATATCATGTCAGTTTACTTGTCAAGAGTGCGCCACAGCGGGCCACTATCGTGTTCTATTCTTATATTATCATGAATGAGAGAAACTTGCATAAAATAACTAGTGACATATTATTGAAGCCAAGGAAAAGATCTACAACCTTCATGTTTTGAGTTTTTCAAGATTCTAGCTACAAAACAACTTAAACAGGCAAAAATAGTGAATTAGAGCAATTCCGACGCATGGGAATTCATGCACATCCGTGCGTGGGAATTCTTGTACATCGGTGCGTAGGAATTCCTACACATCGGTGCGTGGGAATTCCTGCACATCGGCGCATGGGAATTCCTGTATCGACGCGTGGGAATTCTTGCACATCGGAGGGTGGGAATTCCTGCACATCGGTACGTGGGAATTCCTGCACATCGGCACGTAGGATTCCTGTACATCGGCGTGTGGGAATTCCTGCACATCGGCGCGTGGGAAACTCACGTTGCGTCTTCAGTACATGCGCGTAGGGAACCTACGCGCATGACACGCTCGGAGTTAAGGGATGCGTTGTCGGGACTTCACAGCGCATGGCCTCCCGGCGCATGGCCTCCCGGGCGCATGGGGGTCATCGTCCCTAATCAGCAAGTTCAACCATAAAAGTTTCAAAAACTTGTTATGGCCATAACTTCCTCATCCGAAGTCGAAATCAAGCGAAACAAAAGCCAAAACTGCATGAAATTGAATTCTCTACAACATAGAACCATTAGTTTTCGAAAATAACCAAGTTTTAGAGATCAAAACCAAGAAAACCAAAAAGTTACAAACTTAGATCTACAAGAATCCATCCATCAAATCCAAAAATACCAAGTTCTAAAGAGGCTTAGAATCAAGTAAGAAAGAGAATGGAACAATAAAACTTGAGATCCATCATGAAGCAAGTTACACTTGCCTAAGCTCTCTCTCTCTCTCTCTCCTGGTGGTTGAAGAAGTAATGGTGGAGAAGAAGAAGTAAATGAAGAGAGAGAATGAGGGAATGGGTTAATAAAGGATGATGGTGGTGGTAGGTAAGGGTTCTCTCCTTGGTTCATGATGAACCAAGGCAACCCAAGCCTAACCGAACCAACCCAAAAATAGACCAAGCATGTAATGCCAAGATAAGCCAAGCAAGGAATCATGCAATACAAGATAAAATACGTACACATATTTCAAAATACGTAATACGAACTATAGGCATTACAGTATGGTTAGACTAAATATTCATGACTAGGTTGGGTTGATTTGAGTCTCAAACTAGTCTAATTTAGCCCCAAACCCTAACCTAACTTGAGTTGAACCAATATAAACCAAAGGGGGAAAACTTAGCATTTCCTAAATTAGAAAATCACCCACATAGGGCCGGCCACAATGGGAGAGGGGTGAGTCATCACTTTTTCATTCATAGCCTCCATTTTCTCTCTCTTGAGTTCTTTCCCAAATTGAGAAGAACCTCCATTGATTTCATCCCCAAATCAATCCATTCTTCCACCCAATCTTCTTCATTTCTTCTCTACTCAAGCAAGAGGAGGTGCTAGCCAAGTTTGGGAGGAGTCTGAATTGGTTTGTGTCCATTTGGAGATCCTTTCATGTCGGTGCCGTATCGTAAGGAGTTCTTTGAGATTTCACCTCCCGGAAGGTAAAATCTACCCTCTAAATCAAACTCTCATGCATTTAGGAATGTCTTGAATCCATAGGAATCACTCCCATGGTTGTGTCTCCATTTGTGTCCATTTTGTGTCCATTTGGAGACATTTAGGAGTGTCCTTGTTGTGCTTTGTGTCCATGTAGGAAACCCCCAAATTTGGACACACTTTGTGTTTGTCTTTATGTTTGAATGATCTATTTTGTATTTTAATCTCAGATTTTTATATGTTAGAGATGTGTTCTTGAGTGTCTTTACATTTCATTCTTGAGTCTCTATATTCATGTCTATATAAATATGTGTGTGTGTGTGTCTTATATATATATATATATATATATATATATATATATGCGCACATGTATCTATATATGTGTGTGTGTGAATGCATATGTATATATATGGGTGTGTGTGGATGTGTATATATATGTAGGTGTGTGTGTGGAGTTGAGAGTGAGAGGGTGAGGTGGAGAAGGAAAGCAGTAAGCAGTAAGCGGGAAGCAGTAAGCAGTAAGCAGGAAGCAGTAAGCAGTAAGCAGTAAGCAGTAAGCAGGAAGCAGCTGTAGTAAGCAGCTTGCAGCAGCAGCAGTTTGTAAGGGGCAGGGCTAGGAGTTTTTATGTTAGCTTTGTGTGCTCCTTTGTGAGAGCTTAGTGTGAGTTTGTGAGAGCTTTGTGTGAGTGTGTGAGAGTTTGTGAGAGTTAGTGTTAGTGAGGATATAGGTGAGTTTTGATGTAGAAAGAATTCTAGTATTTTGTTAGTTGTGTTAGATGCTAGATAGGAGTGGGACTTGTAGGAGAGTTAGTATTTGAGAGTGAGTGTGAGATGAATAGGTAGTATCTTGGTATCTCATGATACCAAGATTACCTTAAGGTAATGTTGAGGGTATTGTAGCCTAACCTAAGATATGTCATAAGATGGGTTTGATGTCCAAGATATTGAGAGATGGTGGCTGGTAGTGACTAGATAGGTTAGTGTCTAGCTACCCTAAGAAGCCTAGGTAGTCTACCAAGGTTAGGATGGGTTGCCTAGGTATTGGGGCAAGGTATTGGGAATACCTTATAAAGGGTAAAAGTAGGATTTTGGGTAAGATGCGGTTTTGATTGTTAAGATGGGGTTAGAAATATGTTGTCTTGGTAGGTAATGGTTAGATAAGGGTAGTTTAATCTAGTTTTGACCCCTATTGACCAAGAGTTGACTTTTTGACCAAAGTCAACTACGAGTCAACACTTTACCTACAATTGACCCAAAACCAAACCAGAGTTAACCAGTTGACTGAAAGTCAACTGTTAGTCAACGTTTGCCTAGTTTGACCTAGGGTTGACCTAGAGTTGACCACAGTTGACTAGTTGACCAAAAGTCAACTGTAAGTCAACCCTTAACCCAGATTGACCTAGTTTGACTTAGTTTGACTTCCTGTGACCTTGTTTGTTCTAGTGTGACTCTGTGTGACCTAGTTTGGCTCAGTATGACCTGGTTTAGCCTGATATGACCTAGTTTTGACTTAGACTTGTATATCATAATTTGATTAGCATTCCTTTCATTTCTAAATCTTGTTTTGACTCATGGTATCTCATATTTAGGTCCGTGATTACTCTGAGCATCTGTTCACTGTATCAGCTCAGGACTGCAGGCGAGTACATTCTTTGATAGTTGTTCGATGTGTTGATAGCTTCTATATTCGATTCAGTTGTAGTGTCTTACTTGATTCCTGATACGATGATTTCACGAACTAGTATACGTCAGATCCTGTCATGAGATATTGTTGCCGGATTACTTGGTATATTGGTACATTGCTCGACTTGTTACATGTACTTGTATAGACATTGACTTGGAAGTGGGCTGGCCCCCTGCTTTTGAGTCCCGTATCATGACGTGTCATGTCCGAATCCATTGTACTATTCGGGGATGGGAGTTATTAGCGGTTGTGTGATCAAATCCCTACTTGTATAGGTGAGTTTTGATGTAATACTAGTATTTTGTTATTTGTGTTAGATGCTAGATAGGAGTGGGGCTTGTAGGAGAGTTAGTATTTGAGAGTGAGTGTGAGATGAATAGGTAGTATCTTGCTATCTCATGATCAAGATTACCTTAAGGTAATGTTGAGGGTATTGTAGCCTAAACTAAGATATGTCATAAGATGGGTTTGATGTCCAAGATAGTGAGAGATGGTGGCTGGTAATGACTAGATAGGTTAGTGTCTAGCTACCCTAAGAAGCCTAGGTTAGTCTACCAAGGTTAGGATGGGTTGCCTAGGTATTGGGGCAAGGTATTGGAAATACCTTGTAAAGGGTAAAAGTTGGATTTTGGGTAAGATACGATTTTGATTGTTAAGATGGGGTTAGGAATAGGTTGTCTTGGTAGGTTGTCACGCCCCAGAACCAGAATACTGGAGAGCGGGGGCAGACATAGCCAGCTACGTATATGAAATGGAATCCATCTCGCTATACGGTCACGGCTGTCTAGATACGTGAGGGTTTATCTACAAGCCAACAGTCTCTTAAGGTCATGAACAAGCCTAGTGTCTCAATCACAAGCAATTAAGTAAAAGGCTACAAGAAGTATGATCATTAAATATACAATAGTAAGGCGTCCAAAACATTACATATTCAGCTGATCATGAAGCTAGTCGTTACAAATGTTAGGACTAGCAAGAGTTTAGTCATACATGATCAACCCTAGGATCTGTTAATCATGTTACAGCCCGTAGGCAGACAGTAAGTAAGTACAATCGAGCTAAACAGGTGCTCGTCGGCTAAACGCCTCAAAAGAATTTTTTACAATAGAGTGGGAGAGCCAAAAATAACCCACTCATTGCCAGGGTTCCGTCTAGTGGCCACCATCTGGCTGGAAGGTCGGTAAATCCTCTGGAGCTGCTCCAAAATTTGGCCACACAAAACCAGCTGGGTCAGATCCCAGAAAGAGCAAGTGCCACAAAGGAAGCTTCACTTAGGAACTAAAACCAGCAATCAGCACAAGAGTATAAATATAGTAAGAACTGGAAATAAAGAAAATACATCAGGATGATATACGACGAGATAACCATAGAACTATTCAGATAACCAGGTTACAACCCGTAAACCGAACAAGGACCGGGGTTGTAACCCTTCGTCTGAACATAACTTGGAATTCTCACCATTTATCGGTAAAATAAATACAAGCATTCTGGTCATTCAATAATCTGGAACAGGATCAGGACAAGACTAGACTGGTAAGACTCCATCCAATCACTTCACGGCCAAGCAAGAATTACGGCTTGGTACTTTAACTAACTAGGGTTGTCACAAGCCTAATTTACTAACAAGATGCAGTGAGATATTCTACAGCCATAAGCCCTGCAGACCATCCAGGTTACCCGGGTTGAAAGATTAGAGTTGAATTCAGGTGGGTAACATCGTCCGGAAAC
>JANAVB010009061.1:0-72427 GCA_029216955.1 Iris pallida | reverse complement strand
TAGCCACCCTACTCCCCACCTTATAAATCTCGAAAGTGCATTCAGCCTTCGCCGTCGGAGACACCTTGTGACGTAACGGCAGTTTCAACCCCTTCCTGACCTCCTGTGATGCTCCATGAATATTTGATGCGAAGCTAAATCAACCCTCTACAATCCTATCACACATGTCCACAACTCCTTCGAATACACCAAAATAGCCCTACAAATTAGCCAATTCCAGCAATACAATTATGTATGAACCTGCAGGTTGGCCATTTTCTCCGATGGGTTTCATCTACCTTTTCTCATCTATTTCTCTTGAAACCAAAACTAATACATAGCCATATGTGTCTAATTTGATGTCCAATTTCTAACTCACACCATTCCACTCGGTTTGGCCGTAGCGTCCGTTGTACTAACGTTGGTCCAGATTTGACCAATTTTGGTGTATAAGGATCTTTTCGATGACTTTTGAACCTGTTTGGTCTCGAACATGGTAATGTCTATAACATCACTCTTAATCATCTAGTAATGTTCTTTGTTCATATATGCAAGTATTTTATGTGTTTATGGCATCGTTTTCATGATACTAGTTTTTCGGACACCAACAAGTCCACCATAACCCGACTACTTGATCTCTAAACTTCATAAAAGTTTAATATGATTTAAATCTGCTTAATTAAGATGGAAAATCATATTTTATCTAATTTATTCTGTTTACTTCTAGAATACAGTTCGACTTGGGAGATCGGAAGAAGGATACTTTCAAGTGTGTCAGGGGCTCTACATCTTACTCCATGAGGGGGTTGCAACCTGGTGCCGTAATAAACGACATCCCGACTGACCTCCATCCTTATGCTGCCAACATGCTGTGCAATCTGATGATGTCGGGGGACATGTCGTATCCCGTAGGGAAGATGCAGATGGAAGGCTGGAGGTATCCAATTTCATTTTGGAGCAACCTCATTGACTGGGTGCTTTCCACGTATGAATCCACCTTGAAGACTGCTGGCCTTTTTTATGCTATTAGGGCCACCCAATATGGCGTAAAGGTCAACTGGCCAATGTTTGTCTCCTTGGCGGAGTTATACAACCTTCACACTTGTACTTTCATTACTCCGGGCGGGGAGATAGGATTGGATCTCCACGAGATGCAGGAAGTATCGAAGCTTCCTTGGGGCACAAAGCCGTATGAAGAGTACGTGCCTTGGGATGAGGAGCTCCGAGACCTGGAGAATGAGAACTCTGAGATGATGGATGTATACAAGAAGTTATTCTGCCACCTCCTCATCTGCCGTAGGATCAACAAGAAAGGAAGGACCGAAGGGGCCAATCCCCACATAAGAGCTTGGACGGGCTACGTCTTCGTTCAAGGAGAAGGAGCGGATCTGGCCTCCTTTTCAATTTTAAAACCTATGAACAAGTCCGAGATAAAAGTCCGGATGGCAGATTATGATACAGCGGATGCTGAGGACAGTGATGATCCTGAGGGGGAGTTTCCGATCGATCACTACTTCCGTCAAGCTGAATATCCGTTGTCGGAGAAAGTCGTGCTGGCAGCTTTCTTGATGATCTGGCTTCATGTCCATATAATTCCTGGGGGTTCAGGGACTATTGAGAGGATGAGCCAGAGCATAATACTTTCGACTGTGAAGCTGGTATTTGGATACCGACTTGCCTTGCTTCCCGCGATGGTCTGTACCACTAAACGGGGTCTACGGGATTTTGTTAGAAATACGGTGACTCCTGACGGCAGAACCAACTTCGCCTGGACCGAACTTTCGTATCATTTCTTGATTGGGTGGCTGCTGCTGCAATGTCCTACCCTGATGAACGTTGGGCCGGCGGCGGACTCTTTGGCGGGAGATGCCTTTCTTCGCAGATTCCGTGACGCAGACTGGGCCGTCACTGGTGTACCAGCTTACAGAAGGGCTTTAAGCTTCTTGTAGAACTACGAGTTCTTCAGGGTATTCCCTCCGCCGACAGTAGCAGTGCAGGAGATACCTTAGTGGATGAGGGAGTTCATACCACTAGCTTGACTGTTGGGGTGTTTTACTGGCTTTAGTCTATTAGGCCGTCTCATCTGGTGTTCAAAAAAGGAACCATGCCTATCTGGAGCCATACCTGCTGAGTCATTTTGCACGGTAGTTTGGCTACAGCCAGCTCCTTTTGGGAAATGCTAGCCCATATTTGGAGTCAATAAAAAGCATAATTGACGGGGCACGTGCCTGGATATATTACAACGCCGGATGCACGGAGGCAATATTCACTCTACCCACAGATAAGCCCGAGACCCACCTGTGCTATGTTGTCGCCAAGTTTTATGTTCAGATCAATTACTTTCATCCTCGGTATGATCATGAACAGAGCCTGATATTGGAGACTCGGTTTGGCCCCCTTCTGCAAAACGAGCCCGAAAGGCGCTGAAGGACCGTAAGAAGGAGAGCGCTGCTCCAGCCGTGAAGCCAGCCGTAGCACCACGGCCGAGGGCTATCCTTTGGGAGCCGGCAGTACCTCCAAAGGAGGACATGAAAGATGATTCTGCTCTTCCCAAACCTCCTCAGAAGAGGAAATCTTCAACTGAATTGGCCCAGGAGCCAACTTTTAAGAGGAAGAAGAAGATTGTTGCCCTAAGGAGAGCCAAGGAAGTGGGTACTGGCTTACCTCCCTTGAGAAGGTCTTCCCGGCAAACTGGAAGAAGTGGAACGGCGTCGCGGGCCGTTACCATTTAGGAGGTAGATCCCTTCCTAGACTCCATAGTCGTTTTGGTTAAGCCATTAGAAGTTTTCTCACCCTTGCGTTTGTCCTTTGCATAGGACCCTGAAGTTGCAGATGAGGCAGGTGCCTCCTCGTCCGAGGAAGTGGACGTGACAACTATGTCCCCTCCTTGTCCTCGACCGGCAAACGAAGTTCAGCCTTCCCCAAGTGCTGAATCAAAGGATGATCAGGGCGAATGCCCGGATTATGGTGGCGACCAGAAAGCCAGTCCTGTTGTAGATATTAAGTAATGTAAGATGGTTGATAACTATTGCCAAAATATACATGCAATGGTTAAAAATTATTGCGAATAATAGTCAATGTTCAATATATCAAGTACTTCTTTTTACCCCCACTGGGCTCGAACTCCCGACCTCCTATATCGCATGCCTCCTCTCTACCACTAGGCTAAAGGCTCATTTGCATGTTAATACTTATATATATAAATATATATGTACTTAATATCTTTTTCATCGATTGAAGATTTTGGATCGATGTTAAATATTAATTTTTGTTAGCGAACAAGGAACCAATGAATGCGAGCAATTATAATGCTTAATTCCCTATTGTGTATAAACAAAATTCAAATTGGACATTGAATTTGCAATGGTTATAAACAAACTGTTGCGAGATCAAAATTTTTATAATAGTTTATTCTTTTGACAATGTTATCATAAACGTTGTTATTTAACAAGAAAATTGCAAGTAGTAGCATAAATTATTGCGCACTCATTACAAATAATAATCCCACTCGCAACATGTTGCAAAAATTGTTACACAACTATTGCTAACAATGAGCCTTTTTACAAGGCTTTATGTAATTGTTGCAAAATATTAATAAATTTGTAACAAGTAATTAAGACTCTTGCATAACTGTTGCCCATTCAACTCACTTTGACAACACTTTTATAAAACTGTTGCTTGACGGTTGTAAAAAAGAAAAATGTTTAGCAAGTGTTTATGAACCGTTGTAAAAAATATATTAGGCAATGGTTAATCTCTAACCATTGTAAATATATTTATTTAGAACAGTTACTTCAAGCATTACGTAACTGTTGCAAATTATAGTTTCAGCAACATCCATGTAAGCATTGTACTAAAACCGTTGCGAAATAGGGGTACTTTTGTAGTGGTAAATAGCTAAGGTGGGTAGAATTTTATAGATATTTTCCTAGGATGGAAGTTAGAATAGAGTACATTTTGGAATTTGACCCTGACGAGAGACCCTAAGATCACTAGACTAATCTATGCTACCCTTTGCCTAAGATAGAACCTTGAATAGACGTACTAGAGGGATTTTTATCGAGTGCTAATATCATAATGATAGGTGACCTAGAAGTATTAGGTAGAGTATGAAGTTTGAGTTAGGCTAGACGAATATCTCTATATATGGTAAGACTAGCCTTGAAAGTATCTATAAAAGACCAAGACAAGAAGATTGACTAATAGGTGTGTGTATATGTTCAGCTCAGCCTCGACCCTTGCCTAGAAGATAGAAGCAAAATTGTTAGGTGCACTTGTAAGAATTGTATAGCATGTTGATAGTTAGAAGGAGTAGAGTATTGCCTTCCTTCTATCTTGTTGAAGACCTTGTTGGCCCATTGGTCATGGTCGAACCTGATTTTAATAATTGATCAAACTCTGTCGCGATATAAGGGCTACTTGGACGACATGCTGCAACTACTACGGCTACCGTTCAAGATATGGAGCCGTGTTTATCATTACGTCTGTATTTTCAATTATTTAATGTATTTTTATACTTTATTAAGTCTAGGAAATAAAATGTACACTGAGTCGTACTGGCAAATAGGTTATCCAAAAATATTTTAAAAAATACCCATCTATTTTGAAAATAAGCCCAAAACCATAACCATAACTGCTTGAACATTCAAAAGCCCAAAACCTGAGTTTCAAAACCCCAAAATCACCCATTCTGAACCAGCAAAACTTTGGGCAAATTTGCCCCAAATTTGGCCTGAGTTCGGCTAGGGGTACGTTGCTTTTTAAACTCAGTTTTCTCACAGTTACGGATGCAACAGCTATATGCCGAGATTCTCTTAAAGAAGTCTGCTCGAATTCTGTCCGAATTCTGCTCGAATTCTCCCTTTGAAAATCCTAGAAATAGAGAAGAATTTCTAGTATTTCAGCACACCCATTCATTTTCTCTTCTCTTCTCTCTAAGCTTACTACGTTCTTTTAAAGCCTTCTAAGCTTTCATTTTCAAATCTCAAGCCAGTTACAATCCTCTAGTCGATTTGTCAGTACGGTACGGTCTAGAAGTTCAGAGTGATTGTAATCAAGAGGCTTGACAAGAAGTAAGATACTTCACAATTGAAGTTGGTCGAGTGCTTTGGATCAAAGTGTAATGCCTCGCTCCGCATGAGACATTTGGTTGGCTTATTGGATGCGATCAGAATGTTGGACCGCGACTTGTGTTAGGAATCAAGAGAATTGGGATTGATGCAGTCTCTTAGCTAGCTGGACAGTATGAGCGTTGGAACGTGGCTCGCTGGTGGAGCTACGCTTAGGGGGAATGTGTGTAATCAGAATGGAAAGACCCTTTTATGCAATGTGAGTGGAACTGTCCTTCCTCCTCCTTACTCCTTCATGCTTAATAAAATAGAGTATTGAAATGCTATGAATTGTCCCTAAATGTCCCATGTTTTAGTTGCTGAATAAAAGAGATACTTATGCTGAAAATTATTAGAAATGTATAACGCATGAATATTGAACTGCTAATGTGACATGATGCCTGAAAATGAATTGATAACATTGTCCCTTATGTTTAATACTGCAGAAACAAATGAAATACTTGAATAATGAGATGCGGTGTGATCAATATATGGGAAAGAACTGGCTATGCTATTAATACAAATAACTGAATGAAACACTAGAAGCATATACCTTCTGCGTAACTGTTGTTGTTGCCTATTTTCTTATAAGCAATGAAAGAAAGAATAATATTCTTATGAAATGAATAAAATGCTGTAGGTCCTAGTGAGATGAATGAAATATTGTTTGTTCCTCTTAGAAAGGAATGATATGAGAAATGTTGTAATGATTGATGCAATGAGAAATGATGAGCCTTGGGATCGTTGAGATCACCAAGTGAACATGTGGTAATGTTGGAAAAATGAGATAATAAAATGTTGTCTTTACCTATCTTAATAAATTTATCATGCGACTTCGAACACGATCGAGTCGTACACGCATTCGCATGATCATGGGCAAACTTGTATACAAGGTATTGTTTCCTTGGATGGTTCCTAGGGCTCTGGGGACCGATTCGGCCTAGGAGGAAATACAACATGTTTTGGTGGCATGATTGGTATCGAGACATTCATTTCGGGCTTGCAACCCGGGTGAATGGTGCGTCGATACCCTTGAAGTCCTATATGGCAAGTCCTTAAATGGTACGCAGCATCAGTGGTCATGTAGTCAGGATGCATGCTAATGAATGTTTTGTGCAGACAGAGTAAGTATATCATATTATCCTGTATTCTTATGCAGGTACGCGGAGTCAGATATCGGTAAGAAATCACTTAAATGTGATATATGCAATATATGTTGGTTGAATGGTCTGCTTAATCATGCTAAACAAGAATATGTTATGATATTGCCTTTAAATGAGAACTCTATAACATGCTCAACATGTTAAGTGCTATATGCTGGAGTGTTGTCTTGCTAAAAGAATACCTATAACATGTTTGGCTAATGTTAACTCAACGATGCTTAAAAGATGCCTTTAAATGTACACTGTCAAGACTTGATAACACCAAGTATGTTTCACTGATGCCTTACATAAGAAAGGAGATAACAAGTTTACATATTCAATGTTTCTGCTTATGAACTGTAAACTGATGCTAGGCCCCAAGTAGAAGATCATTCTATTAAATGCTTGCTAAAATTGACCAGTTAGTGTTAGTTTAGGCGAGTGGGTTGGATTCTACTCGCCAGTACATAGATGATGTACTGACCCACATTTTGTGGGCAGGTGCTCGTGCTTGGGATATTCTGTACATGAAGATTTGGCTCGATCGGTCCCGCGGCATCGAAGATTTGTTTGGCATACAGAAGCTCTCCTTGTACAAGATGATATCTTCTGCTTATAAAGGGCATAATGTATGGAACATTATAATCAGTTGTACCAGTGAGTTGTAAGCCAAGTCGATATATCGAGTTATAATCCAATGTATCCAAGTATCAAATGTAAGCTGTATAGCATTGTTCAGTTGGCTTTCAATGTAAAGTGAGATTGGTTGTAAGTATTGTACTTCAATACAAGTCTTGTACTTCTTCAATTATCAATAAGCAGAATAAAGTACTATATATCTCTGTGTGACTTCAAGTTATCCTTTTATCTCCGCTGTTATAAAAAAGTGATGTATTTTTATTCAATAAGAAAGACTGTCCTCATTAACTTCAATTTATCTGTTTCTGCCGCTGCGATGTGTTCCTATTTGAAGATAATCAATTATGTACCATCTTTGCCTTATACAAGTGCAATACCAGACTTGTACGACATCACGCCCTAGCGAGGACGATCGATTCCAAGAGGTAAATATGTGAATAAATGACTCTATGAATCAGGGCGTGACACAAAGCTCGCGTCTGTAGAAGTTGCAAGCAGTTCGTATGAAAACTTGCGGTTTTCCATAGTGGATTTCAACCGAGAGCTAGAGTTCTTTCGACTGGATTAGTCCTCACAAGAGGGAGACCAGTATACATCGCCGTGTTTGCGTTTGCTCTCTGCTCTTTACTTTTACATTTTCATATCTGTGATATATTTCTGTGATCTGGCTCCTAACAATTTTTTAATAACTAATATTCTCCTGCCTACTCTATTTACCCCCCTCTAGAGTATATCGCTTTATATTTCATTCCTACAATTATTATCTGAGTAGGTTATACATGTAAAGCAAGGTAACATCGTTATTATTTTCTTTAATATAACAATTGTTACATAAGCTCATTATATTACATATGGCAACTGTGAAATTCACAAGTGAAGGCCAAGCCACAAACATGCCCCCACTATTTGATGGTACTAACTACACTTACTAAAAACATGCATGAGTTTCTTCTTGAAATCTCTAGACTTTGGCCTATGGTCTATTATAGTCAATGGCTATAAAAAAGCCTCCCGTGTTCTTATTGACGGAGAATTGGTTGAAAAGGCACATGACAAGTTTACTGACTCTGAAAAGAAAGAGGCCAGTCTTGACGCACGTGCTATAAATGCTTTATTTTATACTTTAGACATGACTGAATTTAATAGGGTGTCTACTTGCACAACGTCCAACGAAGTATGAAAACTTCTCGAAGTTACACATGAAGGCACAACGCAAGTCAAGGAGTCTAAGATCAGTAGACTTACTCGAGAGTATGAGGTGTTCAAGATGAAGCCAAACGAATTTGTTACACAAATGATCACAAGATTTCTAGATATTATAAATCCTTTTTCCTCCCTAGGCAAGGAATACAATAATTATGAGAAGATTCGGAAGCTGTTGCGTACTCTCACAAAGAACTAGATTCCAAAGGCTACAGCAATTATTGAAGGAAATGACCTCGCTAACATGTCTCTTGAAATGCTCATGGGAAAGCTACTCACTCACGAGCTGGAACTTCAAGACTTTGAAGACGCTGCACCAAAAGAGAAATCAATCGCCCTCAATGCTCAACACAGAAGGATTGTCGAAGAATATTCTGACGATAGTGACTCCGACACTGAGGATCAATCTCTCCTAGTGAAGAAATTCAAGAAGTTCATGAGATTCAACTGAAGAACAAAGGAACACAATAGCAACAACAACAACAATGAAGAAGATCCAATCTGTTATGGTTGTAAGAAGAAATGACATATCAAGAAGGACTATCTGACAGCATCATCATCATCAGCCAGGAAGGGCAATAAATATGAAAAGAGTTACTTGAAGAAATCTACTTCCAGAAGATATGCCAACACAAGCATATGGCATGAAAGTGAAGCCAACGACTCAGAAGATGAACCATCAGATGACACTGCAAATGTATGCTTGATGGCATATGATCAGGTAAACTCAAACCCTCTGTTTAATACATATGACGATTTTACCTTTGAGCAATTAGGTGAAGCCTTTAGTGACCTCTTAGATGACCACAGAAAGATGCTTAGCAAGTATCAAAACTCTAAGAAGGTACTCAAAAAGTACACAGATGAAATAGGAAGACTTACCGACTTACTAGCTATGGTTAGAAGTAATATAAATCCTAGTGAGACAAGTGAGCTTTCTTCTATTAAGTTGCAATTATACGAGACTACACGGTTATCCGAAGAAAAGGACAAGACCATTGCTAAACCTGAGGAAAACTAAATTAAAGAGAAGAAGAGCCATTAGTGTGCACTAGTAAGAAATGATGCACTCACAGCTGACTAAAACACACTTTATGATACCTCCAAAAAGTTGGAAATTAGGTTAGGAAAACAGCCTGAAGTTGCTACTTCCTATCCTAATACGTGTCATTTACCGAAACATCGGAACACAGTCAAACCCAATACTGTCAGACCAAACACAACCAAACCTTTGCCCAAGAAGACTAACCGACAAGCATTCTACTACAAGTATCCAAGTAGAAAACCAAGACCTACCAATCATGCACAGCACACCACACCTAACACTCATCATGCTAGATGTTATTATTGAGGCACAATTGGTCATATCTCTCTTGCATGTAGAGTCAGAAAGTTAGTTGATTTGAATATATGTGCATGGATACCAAATACTAACATATTCGGATCCTACAAGAAATGGGTACCAAAAGTTTCATCTACAAATTCTTTTGTAGGTGGAACGCCTACTCATGCTAAAAGCAAGTGGATCCTCGAAAGTGGTTGCTCACGGCTGTTTCACTTTACAAAAATGCCAGAAAATTGGCTTTGAAAATAAAACGAGAAAAAGTACAAGAAGTACAAATTTGATTCTGGGAAGTATTGCTATGGAAGTCTGATCTGTAAATGATCACTTTGTTCCTTGGACTATACGATGATGATGAAGATCACTGCTAGAAGATGAACAGCCGGAAGAACTAAGTCACCAGAAAGGTATCGACGTACTTGGGCACTGATGGCGAGGCCGAATGCTTTCCTGCTTTGCTTCACTCTGTTCTGAAAGAAAGGTTGAAGAAGAATTCTCTGGAGAATCAAAATCTCTGAGTTCTAATCTCTCTGTTTTCTCTCCTCCTGTCTCTGTGCCTTTGATATGAGAAAAATAAGTCTATTTATAGACTCGACTTCTTGTGCGTAAAAACTCAGCAAAAGTTCCGTCTTTACGCTAATAACTGCTACCCATGACCGAAGTCATCCTCTGCATACATTGACACGTGTCCCATCATTTTAATAAGAATAGGATGCACCTACACACGTTCTTCGATATGTGTGGCATGAAAGCCATGTAGGCAAACCACGTTCCAAATTTGTGAAGAAGAATAGGGCGTAAAAATAACCCAAACATACTCTGAGCGTAAAGTAGTAGACTAGGCGTAAAATAGCCTTGACATGGACTTCCCGCGTAAAGTGGTTGTTAAACAACCTTGAGCGTAAAAGTAGCCCAAATAAACTTTATGCACACGTCGACTTTTGAGCGTAAAAACTCATATAGTCTTCATGCGTAAAAGAAGCCATATTGTGAGCATAAAATAGCTCAGTCCACATACTAAACGACATCATTGGTCTATGTGTAAAACAAATCCCTTCGAATTCTGTGATATATGCCATCATTAAATCTTCATGTCAGACTTTGTATTAAATGCAAGACTCGACAGCTTTGTCCAGCGTAAAGTGGTTAGCCTGTCTTAGGCGTAAAACCATTGGCTTGACCCTGGCGTAAAGCGATTAGCCTGTCTTAGGCGTAAAATAGATCATGTTGAGTGGAATGCTCTATTTCTTTGACTCATTCTATGAAGCACTTTTTACGCTCCTACAAGACCCCCTTCAAAGTTTTCAAATATCTTCAAAATTTGAAATACTTTGAACAGAAGCGTAAAAGTTAGGATTTAACCAGTCAGCGTAAAATTCGGGATATGCAACAGTCATCCGCGTAGAAGTGGGGATATCCAACTGTCGGCATAATTTCAGGGAATTTGAACCAGTTTGAATTTCTCTATAAATAGGTCTTTTCAGAGAGAGAAAATACTTTACTCATCTTCTTGCAATCCCGAATTCCTTTGCCTTCTCCTTCTTCGAAACCTCACTTTGATCTGATGGCTCCCAAGAAATCATCCACCGCCAACAGCAAGGGAAAGAACCCGCCGTCGATTCGTCATCGGCCGATCGTGTGAAAACCCCCATCCGGACGTCAACACCACCCCGACAGCCCAACCCAGCCGTAGCTCCGCCTATGATGGGTAAAACCCTATTCTTCGGCTGGAAAAACTCGTCGGGGACGAAGGAGATAACCCGAACCTTCAGTTTTTTTTATGCCCACGTCATACGTGTTAGCGTAAAAACTGAAATAACAAAATACGCCCACGTTGTACGTGTTAGCATAAAAGTTAAGAAATACGCCCACGTTATACGTGTTTGCGTAAAAGTTAAGAGATACGACCACGTTATACGTGCCAGCGTAAAACTTGAACTATGCCCACAACTAAGGTGCTAGCGTAAAAACTTAACTACGCCCATGTTCATTCATGCCAGCGTAAAAAAGACACATTACGCTCATATCAACATATGGTAGCGTAAAAGTTTATCAATCATTGAGAGACTTTGTAAAACAAAGACTTCATAAACTTTAGTAAACATAAATGTTCTTACTTATAAAACTTCAAACTAATTTGATCTCTTTTTCCTGTTATCAGTAGATTTGCAAGCTCATCCACTTGAGGAGGTTTTTGGCTCATCAGCGGGCATGGTGGGCTCGAACTATCTGGAGGATTTATCTCATGTCCAATTTCCTCAATCGAACCCCGATTACCCTATAGAGAGGGCACAACTGATATCTGCTCAAGGAGACAGGATGCTGTTATCCATGATCGACGAGGAAGTACTGGTATCAATGGACAATCAACAATTCCTGAAGCCAGCTTTTTTGTTTGGAGATGTGATAGATTACAAATCACAGACTCACCCCAAAAAGGAGGCTTGGATATTTAGATCTGGAGAAAGGGTGATGTATCTCCCTGACATGGACAGGGATTATCCTCTATCTGCTTTCACCCATGCTAGCCATCACCGTCAAATGTTGTAGAATTTGACTCCCAGTAGCTATGGTAGACCGGGCAGAATCATCTTCAGACGAGAGAGAGCAAATGACATGGGTTACCACATCAGCACTCCCTGCGGGGGTGTCATTCCATTTTCTGGTCTGATGCCTGGGTTTATACCGAGTGAGGACTCATCTCTCATCCAACCCGTACAGATTCCCATGTTTATAAATAAGTTCCTAAGAAAAGGAGTCTTATATCCTCAGACCAATCCTAGGCTAACAGGATGGTTAACCCCTTACAGTAGCAACTGGATCCAAATCAGTAATTGGGTCATGAAGAACTTTAAGACAGAATTGGATGAGATTGGTCTGTATGAAGCAGTGGCTTCCACCAGTTATGGTATTCCACCGAACGACAACCTGTTCTTGGCTTTATTGGAGTTGTATATGAGTTCAACAGGAACTTTCGCAACTCCGCACGGCGAGATGGGTCTGGCCCTACATGAGATGCAGTTCATTTCGAAGCTACCAATGGGCGAGTTCCCTTATGAAGAATATGTTCTCTCCAATCGAGAATTGGCAGAAATTCAGAAGAAGAACCCGAACTGGTACAAGTCTACGAAGAACTTATGTGCCATTATCTGATTTGCACCAGCATGTATGAAACCGGATCACATCTGGCATACATAACCAAATGGACAACTTATCTATTTTATCATGAAAATAGAGTATCCAAGACGGAGAAGAGCAGGTTCCGAGAAGACAAGACTCAGACCATCAAACCTTGCTCTATAATTCCTGCAGATTTAATTCAAGAATTAATGGCCTCGCAGAAGTCTCGAGACCAATATCTGTCTACAAGAACCAGAGATATCCCTGTGGGGACTGAAACTTTGAGCTACCTAAGACATGGTAGTCAGAAACTATCAAAGAAGGCCTTGCTGGCAGGCTTCTTATCCCTGTGGCTACGAAGGTGGGTCGTGCCAGGGATCGGTAACGTGGACAGAATTCATCGAACCGTACTGTAGCTGGCGGTACGTTTGGTTTTCAAACACAGAATTAACCTGCTGTCGGCGATGGTATGCCGAATAAACGTAGGTCTACGGACTTTCGGTGAAGAGCTGATTAATAATGCTCCTCATCGTGATAATTTTCCAAGGGTGGAGTTGCCCTACACCTATTTGATGGGCTGGTTGCTACATCACAATTGCAATTTGCTGCCACCGGGCCCTGAGGATGAAGCGAGGATTTTCCTCCAAAAATTTAGCAAATCCACATGGAGAGTTACAACGGTGGCAGACACCCGAGCAGCATTGAATTATTCTTACGGGTGGAATTTCTTTTGCACAAGGCCACCAGTTCCGGCCGACTGCCTTGGTGCACAATTTGAAGACAGGGTAGAAAGAACAGCTTCATTACCAGGACCTGTCTTCAGATGGCTAGTGTATATTAGACCCTCGCATCTAATGTATAGAAGTGAAGATAATTGTGCCTTCGAACCATACTTACCCAGTAGGTTCTCTCGCCAATTTGGGTATGACCAACTCCATGTTGGTAACCCCTCTACCAGTTTCCGTCACCATGGGAAACTGCTTGACGGTGCTCGAGCATGGCGGTATCTCAGCACTGGCTGTACTGGTGCCAGATTCAAGATATCTACAGCCAACAGTACAACTCAGTTACGTATCCTTCATTCATATGCTCGTTTCTATACATCTATTCGCTCTTTTGAAGACGGCTACAGCATGCCAGGAAGTCTTCGATGGGCCCAGGAGGAAAATATTGAAGAACCCATCCGAATAACTCCTGACGTGCCTGATAATGTTACTGCTATAGATGATTTTCTGGAAGTAATCACCAGAGGAGCTGGGGAGATAGCAGCGGGTCCAATAATTATTGGAAAAACCCGAAAAAGGAAGCAAAGCGCAGTTACCACTCTTCTGGTGAAGTCTCAGGAGAAGAAGAAGAAGAAGTCTACCACTAAAGGGCCTTCCAAGGCAAGAGCCCTCACTCCAGAAGATGATGCCTTGGTTGAAGAGGATCATCTTGTTGGTTCTTCTTCAGTCCATCCAGGAGAAGGATCTTCGGCCCCTCCACCAGTAGTAGCACCAAAAGTTGTAACACTTTTGTCTCCTGGACGCCTTAGCTCCACGCTTCATTTATCTTTGCCAACCAAGGCACAAGCTGCAGGGGATACTACTGCTGTATCCACTGCTGATCGAGACCGTATTCCATCAGATGAGCCAGCTCTCGACTTCGATGATGATGACTGGAATGGCAATTATGATTCATATCTTGAACAAAATGCACATATTCCAGGTATCATACAAAACCTATACGGAATTATGTATCATGATTTTGTATATTAACTTATTTTGTTCATTTTGTAGATATCATCATTGCACCAAAGCCTGTGGCTCCTCCTCCTCAAGAAGAAGATATCTATGAAGAAAATGAGGAATCTGAGGATGAAACTTCATCTTCAGAAGAAGAAGACACTGATGAGGAGGGATTTCAACAACCCGAGATGGAGCCTCAAGAAGAATATCCTCCATCATTAGAGGTACAACAAGCACAACCTGAAATGTCCTCTCCTGCTGAAGACCAGCACAAAGAAAAGACTACAATAGACCTCACTGTAGGTGATGATGGAGCTGCTGGAGGAGAACCAGATTTGAATAAAGAATCAACTGTAGAAAATTTCACTACAACTGAAGCAATGGAAAATCCTGCGGAGCAAACAATTGAAGAAGATGCTGAAAGCATACTTGAGTCACCAACTGAAACTGGAGAAGTTATAATAACATCTTCTACTGTTGCTACTGATTCAGTACCAGTTTCTGATGAGCCAATGCGAGAACCTGAACCAGCTCCCGCAATTGTCACTACATCCACAAATATTACCGCCACCAGAACTCCAGAAACGGCTGGAGTAACAAATATTGAAGACATTGCTCCTAAAGCTCTTGGGAACCAATTGGCTATGACAGCAGTAACAACAACAACTCCATCTCAGCCTGTTGTTACACCAATGGTATCTGTTGGTGTTGGAGATATAATCCCTGAAGCTCCTAGGGATCAATTGGCTATGACAGTAGTAACAACAACGACTTCATCTCATCATGTTGTCGCACCAACAATATCTGCTCCCGGTCTCCAAAGAAGAGATCTATTAGATATTGCTGCCACACCAAGCTCCAGCATAGAAATGAATCTCCTAGTTGAGATTTATACTGAAACCTTTTACAAGACTCTGGCAACCCTAATAAAAATTGTCCTGAATAAGGGCCTCAGTTATGAGATTTTGAAGACGGCAATGGCTCTGACCATCAAGAACGTTGCTATGTTCAATGATGCTGAGAGAGCTGCAGCATTGGAGAAAATTGTGGAGGACCTTGAACAGCCGATCAAAGAATATCTCCAGTTGTCAAGTGAGACTGTTGAAAGTCTCATCAGGAGAAATATGACGCCTTAACGGCTGATTATCTTGCTCGGGAGATCACATATAATGAAGCTCTTCATGAACATAGTCTGAAGGTTGCCAAAGAGAAAGATTTTTTGGCTGGAATAAAGCCCGTACTGCATGGTCACAGAGTAGCTTATGATGCTTTGAACATAGATATTCAGAATAAAAATGATAAAATCCATGAAGTCGAGGCTGAGTTAGCTCGCTTGAAGGCTGAAAGGGAAAAGATGATCAACACTCAAAATCTGCACCTCACTCAGAGCTCCATTTTAGAAGAACAAGCCTTCTGGGATGAATCAACTATTAGAACCCTTGATGAAGCCAAGGACAATCTGATAATCAGCTTCGCTGGACTTTCTCGTATTTGTACTCCTGAAGCTCGACTGCTGAAGCTACTAAGAAAGTTATGAGTTCTCGTGACAAGCGACTAGAAGAACTACAAAAGTTGCTTCAAGATATTTCTGCTCTACCTTAAAAGAGCTCCTTGTCATCTTTTATCTTATCCATTTTTGTAATGTTTTCACAAGAAATGAATGAAGTATTTATTGATCCTAACATTTATTTGGAATTTAAACGATAGGTATGAGATAGAAAATACTTATCAGAGGTTATATGAACATGACAAGTCTTTTAAACTCAATGATTTATATCTATCCAGAGGTAATATGGACATGATAGATAATGAAATCTTATTTTCTATTTTAGAGTATACAATACTATCTGAGTTAATATGGATATGACAGCATGTAAGAACTCAAAGAAAATTAGATTAATATCTATGCAGAGGTCAAATGGACATGATAGATAAGAAAAGCAAGTAGATTTAACATTTATCCAGAGGTCTTGAGAACATGATAAATAATAAATCCAACTTTTTTAATCAACTGGTAAGATAGAAGATTAAAATTTTTCTCTAAGGAGACAAGTAATCAGCTTAACCAAACCTTGGTAGCTGGGGAAATAAGAAGATATATGTCATAAGAGTATACATCAATATCGATAAAAATGAACGAACCAATATATCTTTTGAGAAAGGAAAAGGTCAATTCAATTCCAAAATTAAATGAATGAATCTGGTATAATGAACGGACAGGCCTTTTCGGGAATGAAAAGTTATTTTCAATTTTAAAGACCGGTTCATTAATAGGTCTCTCCTATAAATAGATGAGAACTCTTTGTAACATTTCATTCTTATTTCCACTCCTCTATCGGAAATGTCTTCCAAGGATATGCAGCAAAAGAATGAAGTCTCCAGAAAAGTTGAGAACATCATCGAGACACGCCCCGCTGAGTCAATTGTGTTAGACCCAAGGATCATTATCAAATGGCTCAGATTCACCATCAGTTTGAACCATATCAACTGAGAATATTTGTCTAGATTCATCATAATAGTCTCCTCTAACATATGAGAGGTGAGATGTATCAGATTCGATGAATTGGATTTCTTCTGAATCTGATGATTGTGAAGAACTAGAAAAGAATTCTTCTTGTATATCGTCATTAAACATGTAGGACGGATCATATCCCAACCCATGACGAGTCTTCTGGTAAAACGGATCACCACATAATGGTATTCGTCTACCCTTGCCTTGATTGAGACCTTGCATAGTCTTCAAACACTACGTCAGAATTCGCATTTTTCGACGGGCTAAAACCGTCGAAAACTGTGTTTATTGACGGTTTTGGACCGTCACATGGTCCGTCAATAATAAAATGTAGTTTACTATAAATGACGATTTTCTACCGTCGATACGTAGGTGGAGAAAACGACGGATTTCGTCTGTCATATAATAAACGGCGGACTTCTTCTGTCAATTATCCCGCTTAACACAATTCGACATACCTGTCTATTTTTGACAGGTGATATCCGTCGAAATTCTACAAAATTTTCACTAAAATTATTTTTAATTAATTAAACCTATTTTTGTTGTAAACCAGTACACAAATATTGTATCTGAATATAAATCAAAAGACTCGATTCAAAATGAATATAACACAAATCATTCACGAATCACAATTGAAAATGAACACATTCAATCAAAATGAACATAACTTATGAACATAACTGACAATTGATTCAAAGTCTCAATTGATATTGAATATCACCAAGTAGAAATTGTTTTTGTAGCATCCAAATACTTGCAGTTGTTCTCACACATAACATCCAAACTGAAAAAGTAGTAGTATTTCAGAATACATACGAAGTTCACTACAAAAAAAACTAAATGCTAATATTCAAATCCTAATAAATTAAACGGACTCTTTTGGCCAATTGATCATATCACCAAGCATAATGTCTTCAAACTTTCCATCCCCTTCAAACAAATATGTACTGCGGTCAAATATTTCATCGACGATGATACTATAAACATCTTCCTTTGGCGGTGCATCAGAATTTAAGTGTCCAAAAGCAATGTGTTTTCTTTTGAAGTCCTTTAGAAAACATGTCTTTGGCAAGCCAAATTGTTCCGGTACCTACAACCATTGAAACACAAAATATAATATTAACTACTGGAATTTACATAGAAAGATGCAATTCTTTATTCCTTCATCTCAAATAGTAAGCGTAGCATAGATCAGAAGATAAAAACACCATGTGTAAACAAAAGTAAAGTTTGTAATTATGAACACGGAAAGCATATGTCAAAGTTCACAACCTGACTTTCTTTTCTCGTGGTGGTGGGAGACCTGAAAATTACAGCTCAACTTATAGACATCAGGCTGATACTAAATGCTAGTATAAACAATTGAGCCTTGGCTTAGTGCCATTTGTGTATATATTTTTTAATGGTTAATTAGACTTCTGGGTTAATTGATGCTTAGTGATTCCCAGGTTATGTATTCCCCTCAATTCTTTGGATTGAACCCAAACCTGATGAACATGCCCAAGGCTAATGGCCAAATGGCCAATGCCACAGACCTTATATACCTCGTCTTTCTTTAGTGCACTTAATAAGCTTCCTAGTTGACTAAAGGCATTGCTAAAATGAGAAGCCAGTATAATTAAACAAGAAAGAGGCATCTGAGACCAGAGCAAATATAATTATACCAAAAAAAAATAATAACTTTGCAAACTGAAGGCAAGACTCATAATATGCCTAGATGGTACAGCCCCTCCTAGTCTATTAAACATTTTTATAATGCAAATTTTGCAGATGATTTCCAATGAAACCCTTGTTTCAAATCTTTCTTATTATCTGAGGTTTTCCAGTGGTCTCATTAAGTAGATGACTTCTTTAACAGATCTCCTTGGTACAAAACCAAACTGATCCACAAAATAATTTGTTTCGCTTCTTAATCTTGCTCAATAATATCTCAATGTTCACTACACTATGTTCACCAACTGTTGACAAGAAGAAACGAAAAACAGATATATTGTGTGTAGAGCACCAATGCAGAAGCTCTGTCGAGGAAGAAAAGAGGGTGAACCGTGCATATATAGGACTCAATATTCTTTTGACAGTTTGGTTTTCAAAGGAGTGATAGTTCCCAAAGGCTAAGGTGTTCATATTCACTTTATCAAAGAATGCCAAAGGTTCTCCAGGTTTATCCGTGCCTGGACTCAGGGGACTGATTCTGAAGGAGGTAATCATCCTGAACAGGGTTATAACCTGGTTTGACTACCCAGGGTTCGTGTTTGAATTGGACATGTAAAATGATCTGCTAGGTTGAGGCTATTTCATTGAGGTTTAACAAAAAAACATATTATTGTTGTTGTTAATTATCCAAGTCCCACCTTGTTATATTAGGCCATCCAACCTTACATAAGATTGTGGCTTAAACAAACTTTTGCTTCATCACTCACATTCATTTATCTATCAGTTTGATGATACAAGGATCATGTTTATAATTTTGAATAGGGAATTTTACCGACAAAAGCTCAGATCGAAGGTTACACGAGCATGATAAGACTAGTATTTTGTTCTCAGGTCTATTTGTAAGACCCTGCATTTTGGATGACTGAACAAAGCAATACCACGGACAACTGAACAAAGAAATACCAATTTGGATAACATGGATGACTGAACAAAGAAATACCACTATTTGGATTATTACTGAATATATGTCGATTCCTCGACTGATTTCTAAAATCAACTATCCTCGACTGATTTCTAAAATCAACATTTTAGTAATTTTTTGCTGCTGCTTTGAATGACACGAGAGTTTCCCTATACACGAAAGGACAGAGCAACGTAGCTCCATCTTCTTCAATGGTTAACATGGTCTTGTACTCCTCAGCTCACGACATCATACCGCTGTAACTTTTCTTGATTTCATTAGGGATGCAATATTTAGTTTTATTCATTAGGTTTGGACCAAAGTCCAGTAGGGACTTGGCTCAGCTGGGTGGTTTCCCATCCCACACTTCACTGGCTGACCTTCCAAGAAAAAAAAATTTAGTTCTTTGTTCTCTATTAGATTCCAGATGGCTAGTCTTAAAATTGTGATTGCAATGAAATATACATCACAGAACAAAGCTTGCTATATTTGAATGAAATGTTAATGATGAAAGTGACTCGACGAATAAATGGGTATTGTGGTCTCTGGTAATTGTAGTTCTTTGAAAGACTTGACAAGAGCTTTACCTCTGGTCAACATTAAATCTCGGACAAACATAAGACTCAACTCAGTGTTCTTTCGAATATTCATTTCGAATGGAAGAATGCTACTATGATCTATTCAACTTTAGCACAAGCTCGCTCTGTAAAGAAAAAAGAAAGTACATAACTCAATTCACACTTCAAAATTATTACTTTTCATTTCATGATGACAGTAAAAAAGGCATGAACAGTTCAAAAATAGTCGAAATCTGCCAAGTATTAAGTTGCTGCAAAGGGTTGGAAGTCATAGATCATGATATATATATTTGTGAACTTAGTCTTGTAGAGGATATATGGACTAGGGAAGTTATATTTGCAAATTGATGAAAGGGTTTACTCTGCAGGACAAAGCTGATACAAGTATAACAAGAAAACTCATGCCAAGTGCATCCTCTGTTGATGCTTTTAGCAAAATGTAAGTTTTCATTCACAAGAGACATCACTAAACTAATCTGGATCATTTTCATGTTGAAATATAAAACAAGTTCGTACACACAAAAAAAGCACATCCAAAAGAACGTAACAATTTATGAAAGGAGAGGCAAGATAAAATGAGACGGCTCACAGTTACATATAATCAAGTCTTGTGCAACTTTAATATTTAGAAGTAGAAGAAATGGCAAAGAAAGAAATAAAATCAACAGAGAAATGGGTAAAAGTATGAGCCAATGAGAAACGGGGTTACTGAGCCATGATAAATGAGAAATGTAAAAGGTTGATAAGAATAAAATTGTATTTTTGGTTACAAGTGTTGGATGTTGTTGTTGTTAAGATTGAGGAATGAACTGCAAAATGTTTTAAACCCAGCTAATAACATGGGTTGAGATGTCATCTATAATTAGCATTTATATGCAGTAGTTACCAGCAGATGCAATCAAATAAAAACCTAACTAACAAAAAATGAGAGATGGGACTCAATAGAAGACATGAGGAAAGTTCTGTTGCAAGTGTTACTCCAGTTTCCTTGAATATTTATGATGGATTAAATATATGTTGCACTCCAATTGATTCTATATTTAGATAGTTCTTCATAGATTATATAAGCACATTGTGAAAACTTAGTGTTCCATTTTGTAAATTTTGAAGGTATCTTAGTGTCAAAAAAATAAACGAAGATTCATTAAGTCTGACAATCAAACAGATTATGAGAAATGAAATAAAACATTTCAAAAGGATATGGACTAAAAATCTAAAATACATAAATAAGTTTCCAGGTTATGTTAACATCACAGGTAGATGTATATTTGAGAAACACATGCAAGTTAATTGCAAAGGCAACTAGACAGCAACAGCAGTACTTGTTAAAATGTTATTTTTATAACTTTCATCTGACTAAGCAATAAACATATATTAGCTTGCTCCACTAAGCAGAAAGTACACAATTGCGAAGGAGGAAGCATATTTTTACTTAACTACAACCTAAGTCAAGAACCAAATGACTACAATACAGCCTCTCTTGGATGTCACCAAGGAAACACCTCTAGTGCATGGCTTCTAGGAAAACACTCTTGGCGTCACCTCAAAAAATCATTGTTGCTACCTAATGGACAATTTAGAACTACTTTAGAAGAAAGAGGTTGAATTATTGGAAGTTAAAGATCACAAGATACTGATTTTTTCGACAACAAATGGTCTTTTCTAGAAACAAATAGATAAAAGACGTTTCAAGAAAGTGCCAAAACCATAATGCAAACTTACAAATTAAAATAAAACTTGTTGCTCACCTTAAGCGAAGGAACAGATGGATGACATAACGAAGGTGTTGCCTTCGATAAGAAGGCGATGCTCTGACATGTAAACCTATTTCTCTGCTGCTATGAGGATAGGGGGTTTCTTACTGGATATGGATCGAGCAAAGAGGGAGGAAAGTTGTGCAGTTAGCATAGAAAGGCTCTGGTAAAAATCATGTTTGATGATTCAGCAACATTTAACTTCCAACAACTCAAATTTCTTTCTTGTAGTATTTTTTTAAATTGTCTATAACATAAACAATAATGAATAGGGAGGTGGCACGGATAGTACTTTACTTTCCTTGATACCATCATTAGAGTAGTACTCACTTTGTTCCCGATTTCTGTAGGTGTGTCTAACGCATATTTCCTTATTCACTATACTCAAAATCACTTGAATCTCATCTGATGTTATGTACGTTATTATTATACAGTCTAGATAGTGTTGGATGTGCTAAACACACACATGTTTCTGCCTCACATGTTGGTATATTAGCCAAACCACTATAAAGTTTGGATTTGAAATTTGTGGACCAATCAATAAAGATCCTTGAAATGCAAATAAGACTATCTAAGTGAATCCTTGAATCTAGTAGGATTTGTATTGCTTTGGTAAAAAAGTATATCGACTTTGTGGGCACTAAGATGTGCTCGTTCCGCAAAATGAACACCACCAAGACTAATAATGTACACAATATTACATAACAATCAAATGACTTACAGTTAGTAACATGAAGGTGGCTTGAACGGGTAATCATTAGCCAGCTGGATCCTCCCATGGTAGATACCTCCCTCGAACTCTGTATCACGAGGTCCCCGGATTGTGGACTGTCACTCGAATATATTTTCCTCATCACAATCAAAAGGCATAAGTTAATCCATGAAGTCAAAGAGAAACCCATACTCCTATTTAAATTCAGCTTATAATTTTGAACCAGATACCTACACATAGAAAAATATTTCATCAGAGATGCAAAGAACACAGCTTCTCAATCTCAACCAAATCAATTTGTTAGAAGATCCTAACGAGGGAAAAAACAACTTCTTGTGATCTTTAATTAAGCATATAATTTGCAGCCAAATGTACAAAATGTTTAAAATTGATTTTTTAATCTCCACTGGATCAAACTACACACGGATCCCAAGATCCACCAATTGATGAACATAACGCTCAAATGCTACAGCGTATACACCCCCCCCCCCCCACAAACACATATATTTCTTCGATCAACACACATTCAAGATATGGATGCTCCAATTGTACGACATGTGATCAATATAGATCAATATCTGCTGAATCAAATTATGCACAGATCTCCTAATCCTCCCAATCCATATGCCTCCCCCAAAATTCTTCGATTGAAGAACAAAATAAGAGATGAACCTCCAATTTGATGTTAGAACAGATAGATCATGAGGACCTAGAGTTTCTATCTCTACTGAATCAAATTATGCGAAAACCCCAAATTTCTTCAATCGACAAACAACTCGGGAGATTGGGACCATATTTTGAGCAAGGACCAATAAAATCAGGGTTATGATTTCATTTTGTTGTACCTCGAACAGAAGGCTGGTGAAGTCATCGGAGGGGTTCGACTGCATCTCCTTCACCTCTTGAGAGAAAAATATCTTTCGGCTCCAACTCCGGCGGCAAAATTTTGGGAAATTTTTTGAGAAAAGAGATAAAGAAGAGGAAAATATAAGAGAGATGAAAAAGTTCTCCTTTACGAAAAAAATATTAGCCCTCTATTTAATAATTTAATCGATTTTAATAGAAATTGACAGATTTTATCCGTCAAAAATATACTACTATCATGGCCAGTCGTTATTTGCGAACCTAAAGGGTCAGAAACTGCAGCTTTTAACGTAGTGAAATCATATCCCATGTTCTGGATAATCTTGATAGATTGTTGACTATATTTGTCAATTCGGATTCTTCCTTTATCTTTATCTTTCAGATCATCTGTCTGGGCAACAGGGACATTTCTGGCCAGGCCAAACATAATTTGGTGCTTGTTTTTCTTATCAGACGGAACCACGAAATAAGATTCTTTATGACGTCTATAAGTTACACAAGTTTGCGATGGAGCAACTACAGGAAGAAGATAGGGAGAAGATGTTAAGAACTTTTGAGCATAAGGTCCAACATCAACCTGAAGAGGAAAGGAATTTTCTTTCTAGTTAATGTATAAAGTTTCTTCTGGTTCTATGTCGTCTTTACATTGATGACTTTGATTATCAGAAGATAAAGTCATTCTTTCAATAAATTTGACAGCCATATACTCGAAAAGAAAATCTTCATTGATATCAAAAAGTACAGAATGATCAATATTTACATCATTTATAATTTGACTGCTACGCTTCAGATTAGTCACTAGTGGACTATCATCCGTCTTCTGCGTAGATTTGCCAAGATTGACAATCAATGGTGGTTCTGGATCATTCGTATAAAAAGTACGCCCTTTGACCTTAATCATAAAAGGTTGAACTTGGCTTTTAGCAGGAACATTTACTGATTCCTCAGATGAAGCTTGAGTTCTTCCTTTAACCTTGATCATCAGAGGTTGATCATTGACAGATTGGGGCTGAATTCGACCTTTGACCTTGATTTTCAAAGGTTGCTCTTCTGGAGGATCTTCATTAATAGACTGATCTTCAGCAGATGATTGATCTTCAGCTATATCTGATATCTCTTTCACATGCTCTTGTTTGTAAATCCTTGAATCAGAAAAATAGGCTTCGACACCCTTGAAAGGATTGATATCAGCAAACTCAGTCTTCACAACTCCTTGGGAATCCACATACTTGAAGCATTGGTGGAGAGTTGAAGGCACGATGTTATGCTCATGTAACCACGGTCTTCCAAGAAGGATATTGTAGGATACGTCTGAGTTGATAACATAGAAGGTTACCATAGATCTAAGATCACCAATCTGAATCTTTAGACAAATTTTCCCCAGTGGTTTACTCTTGCCAGAGTTAAAATCCACTATTGTAGTACTAGTGTAAGTCAGATCACTAGTAGGAATCCTCAGAGGTCTTAGCATACTCTGCAGAATTATGCTAATTGAAGACCCAGGATCAATATAAATCCTGTCAATTTCAGTGGACCCAATATACCCAGTGTAGCACAGAGGCTTGTCATGCTTGTTATGCTTCAACAGCATATCTTCTTGTGTAAAGGTGATGTTGGGAATTGCTTCCATCACACTATGACATTGTGGACATGATATGGGTGTATTATCAGGACTCTTGAGTTGAGCCAAGCATGAATCTGCTTGAAGTAGAGCTTCACTCAAAGTCTCCCTGCTTTCTCTAGAAAGACGAAGCAGCTCAAATATAGATAGTCTAGCCGGAGTATTGGCTAACTGAGCTAGAATATCAAATTTGTAGGGTTTCATCACCACCCCCTGACTGGAAGCAGACTTCAATGGGACGTCAAAGCGTACTGCTTTCTGTTTCTCCTTTTCAACCACAGATAGTTTAGCAGGAACAGGAGAAGGTTGAGCTGGTAGAGTTTCAACATCCTCTGTTTCTTTGGAGGATCCCTCATAATCTTTGTGGTACAATTTCCCAGATCTTGTACCAGTAAAAGTTTCTTCTTCGGACTCAGGAGAAGGAAGTACCATATTACAGGATTTAGTCTTCTTTTCCTTAGCCTTCTTCTTGTTATGAGGAACTTCAGAACCTAATCCAACAGTGGAGTTTTGATTTTGAATCTGTAAAGGAAGTCGTATTCCTTTATTATAATTCAAACCTTCTGCCTTCTAAAAGTCATAGCCCATCTTTTTCATGAGAAGGATTGATTGTAGACTGTATAAATGAATGGGCAGTGGACTTTCAACAGGTGGTTCCATAGAAGAAGAAGAAGAGATCTCTGTAACTACAGGAGAATAAGGAATAAACGTCTCTGTAGCTACGGGAGGAAAAGGATTCGGGATACGAGGAAACATCCCTGTAGGAGCTTTTTCATAAGCAGAAAAGACTTGTTGTGCCCGGTATAAAAGAACACTATTCATAGCTAGCCACTGCTGATGAGTAAGCTTGAGCTTGGTAGGAGGAGCTAGACTTGGAGGACATATGTTCAGTCCTCTCAGTCTATCTTCTAAAGGAAGGCCATCCCAAAGATGATCCAAATCATCAGGATCTGGAATAACATGAGAAATCATGTTGCAGGTTTTGAGTTTTTTACCCTTCTTAGATTTTGAAGTTTTACCTTCATTTTCTAATTCAGGTACTAAGTCAGGATGTACCCACATAATTTCACCATTCTTTAATGTGAGAGGCAGCAATCCTTCATTTTCCTCTCTAGCAGGCGGAATATTCACAATCTTCATCGTCGCCTTCGGGATTGGGATAATTCCATCTGGGACTTGCTGTGGAGGAAAATCTTTGAATTGAAGAGAAACCATATTGGTTGTAACCGTATGGTCATCATTGGTTAAAGCGATAGCACCGCCATTTATCAGCTCTTAGATTTTCTTTTTCAAGATATAGCAAGCACTAGTAGGATGATTAATGTATCTATGATAGATACAATATTTGGGATTGTCAGTCAGATTCACCTTATTAGGCCTCTTTGGCTCCGGAATCTGGAGTTTGCCACTTTTTACCAGACATTGGAATATCCCTAGGATATCACTTTCGTCAAAAGAGTATTCTTTTTTTGGCCTGGAAGATTCCTGATTATTCGACGTCGTTTTATTCTTGGAAAGATTGACCATGAGGGTATCTTTTCCTTTCACATTACGATTACCAGAATTATTACCAGGATTACTTTTCTTTCCTTTATCCTCTGAGGCAAAAATCATCCCATGTTCACGAGCCAACCTACCATTGGGCTCGGCAGAAACTGCTGCTATGATAAACGAAGCCCAATCTGTGAATTGGGAACCTGTGAAGACAGCAATAGATGGTCGCAGATTCATCTTACATGTATCAATCAGCGCTGAATCTGGCACCAGGGGGCATCTTTAGAGTCGCCTGTCGGAAACGTTCAATGAACGTCCGAGTATCTTCTTTCTCCTTTTGCTTGATTTTTATTAAGGAGGCCATGTTCATGTCCATACCTCCTTCATAGAAGCGGGAGAGAAACATTGAATTAAATTCGTCAAAAGACGAAATGCAATTATCGGATAAACTACGATACCAGTCGTAAGCTGAACCCGTCAAGCATCCAATAAACACTCGAGTGAGAAGAGCATCATTTTTCTGCAGATGTACAGTCATAATATCAAAATAATTGATATACTGACTAGGAGAAGCCCTTCCATCAAACAATACCATTGATTGTGGCTTGAATTTCGGTAGAAAGGGTACATCATTCCAATGGGGAGGATAAGGTTGCTTAATCCCTAACCTCTGGAGCTGATCCTTGTGCTTCAAAACTTCAAACTGTGCTTTGAGCTCACGCACTGCTTGAATGGCTTCACTAGTTTACGGATGCACATTTGATTGAATAGTTGTTGGATGTACCGTAATCCCCATCGGAGATGGTACATCTTCTGGAATGATGGGATCTGGAGATGCAGAATTTTGATTAACAGCAGGCTCTTGAATATTCAAAGGTATATCAGCCCCTTGACTATCTTGAGTTTGTGCTGCTACTGGTACCGGTGTTATTATTGCCGGCTGAGCAGTTTGCTGATTCAATATTATCTGATGCATGCTTTGTACCATGTTAAGCATGTCTTTCAGTGATTGCTCAACGGCAGTGAGACGTTGTTCTGTATTAGCAGATGACGTCTCTGGTTCATCTCCAATAGCGTAGGATTCAACCTCTCTTGAAGATATAGAAGGATTAGTATAGAAGTATGAATCGACACTATCAGTTTCGGACTCAAAAGATTGAGTACCCCCACCTTCTGAATCAGAAGTCTGCAATTGTCTTTGTCTTCTTGATCGAGTATTCTGATATACTCCTTCAAAGGAATCAAGAAGTCTGTTGAACTGTTGTTGACCTGGAGTTTGGGACGTATTTCGTCTTGGACGTCGTCCTCTGTTAGTATGAGATGCCATGTTGACTGACACATATGACGGCTCATGCTCTTGGTCATCAGCTTGTTGTTGAGGCACATTAAAACTCAATCGATCAAAAACTGACCGTTTTGAAGCCGAACAATAACAGTTGATTACAACCTGGTGATACTCACAATGGTGTTTTTCTTGGGGGAATGTCACCGGAGATTGTCTGTTCTTACGCTTTTGTATTAGCAATTCACGTAAATCAGAAGGAGTAGAGGGAGTAGTCTTCTTCATTACATTTGGGGAAGAAAAACGTTTAGTCCCTTGTGTATAAAGAAGATTACTGGCTGCATTCGAATAACCAAACTGTACATTTCTACGCGTTTGGAGTTGTGTGCGCAAATCTTGAGATTTTTGAGCACGAAGGACTCCATTTTCATTGCGAGTGATTTGTAGTTTGGTACTTTGCGTAGAGCAGTATAAGAAGGTTGTTGGTGTAGAACTGAAGCTTTACCAACAACATTTTTACGTTGTATGCATTTAGGTACATTTACATTAGATGTAAAAACATCGTTGCGAATTTTATCTACACTGTCACAGACAGGAGACTTACCTTTACGCGTAGAGCATAAAAATTGATTATCTACCACGTCACAGACGGGAGATTTTCCTTTACGTGAAGAGCATAATTTTTGTGTGTCTACCACGTCACAGACGGGAGACTTATTTTTATACTTAGAAGCACAAGCATTAGAGTCTGCCTCATTACAAATGGGAGACTCGTTCTTATGCACTGAGCATAAAATTTGGTTTTTACCCACTGGGCGTAAAATATCATTTTTACGCACCGGGCGTAAAACTTGGTTCTTACGTAGTGGGCGTGAAACCTGATTATCTTCACCGTCACAGACGGGAGATAAATTGCCACACTTAGAGTGCAACGCTGAAGTAAGGACTGCCTCGTTACAAACGGGAGCCCCTACGACAGGAGTGGAAAGAATTACCTTGCCATCAGAAGCAACAGAGAGATCAAAAGCTATTTTGGATTTAGGAATCCAAACTTTTCGTGCTTTGCGAGATTTTTGAACATTGGAGCAGCGAGAACCACCCCCAGTTCGGAGCATCTCTTCATAAGCAGTCTGGTCGAAGTATACATCCAGAGTCTTCTTTGTCAATCCAATCGACACATAATCATATTGAGCAATTTCCTCCTCGTCAGAGGAGAAGGTCGTCCCCAGCAGAGTTGCCATTTTGTTTCACTTTACAAAAATGCCAGAAAATTGGCTTTTGAAAATAAAACGAGAAAAAGTACAAGAAGTACAAATTTGATTCTGGGAAGTATTGCTATGGAAGTCTGATCTATAAATGATCACTTTGTTCTTTGGACTATACGATGATGATGAAGATCACTGCTAGAAGATGAACAGCCGGAAGAACTAAGTCACCAGAACGGTATCGACGCACTTGGGTACTGATGGCGAGGCCGAATGCTTTCCTGCTTTTCTTCACTCTGTTCTGAAAGAAAGGTTGAAGAAGAATGCTCTGGAGAATCAAAATCTCTGAGTTCTAATCTCTCTGTTTTCTCTCCTCCTGTCTCTGTGCCTTTGATATGAGAAAAATAAGTCTATTTATAGACTCGGCTTCTTGTGCGTAAAAACTCAGCAAAAGTTTCGTCTTTACGCTAATAACTGCTACCCTTGACCGAAGTCATCCTCTGCATACATTGACACGTGTCCCATCATTTCAATAAGAATAGGATGCACGTACACACGTTCTTCGAGATGTGTGGCATGAAAGCCATGTAGGCAAACCACGTTCCAAATTGGTGAAGAAGAATAGGGCGTAAAAATAACCCAAACATACTCTGAGCGTAAAGTAGTAGACTAGGCATAAAATAGCCTTGACATGGACTTCCCACGTAAAGTGGTTGTTAAACAACCTTGAGCGTAAAAGTAGCCCAAATAAACTTTATGCACACGTCGACTTTTGAGCGTAAAAACTCATATAGTCTTCATGCGTAAAAGAAGCCATATTGTGAGCGTAAAATAGCTCAGTCCACATACTAAACGATATCATTGGTCTCTGTGTAAAATAAATCCCTTCGAATTCTGTGATATATGCCATCATTAAATCTTCATGTCAGACTTTGCATTAAATGCAAGACTCGATAGCTTTGTCCAGCGTAAAGTGGTTAGCCTGTCTTAGGCGTAAAACCATTGGCTTGACCCTGGCGTAAAGCGATTAGCCTGTCTTAGGCGTAAAATAGATCATGTTGAGTGGAATGCTCCATTTCTTTGACTCATTCTATGAAGCACTTTTTACGCTCCTACAACGGCACATGACCGATGATGCTTCTCTATTCGCAACACTATCGAAGAAGAAAGAATGATACGTCTCCTTCAGTAATAACTTTAAAGGGTATATAGTAGGTATCGACAACATTGGTAAGGCTCCTTACCCTGTGATTAAAGATGTCTGTCTAGTAACAGAGTTAAAAAATAACCTACTCAGCATAAGCCATTTAGTTGACCATGGTTATGGTATTAACTTTGTCGAAGACAAATGTACTATAGTTGATAGCTCAACTGGTAGTACTATCTTTGAAGGTATTAGGGAAGACAATATATATGTTTCTATTTGTTGGAAGATGCTAACAAAGCAGGTAGATACTTATTAGCCAAGAACGATGAGAGTCAACTATGGCACATGAGACTCGGTCATGCAAACATGGACACAATTTCAAGGTTATCCATGAATAAACTGGTACGAGGCTTGTCGGACATTATTTTCAAGAAGGATACGATATGTAGTAAATGCGAAAAGAACAAAGCTATCCGATCCACATTTAAGTCCCAAAATGCTGTATGTACCACTAGACCTGTACAATTACTGTATATGGATTTATTTGGGCCTAGTAGAATTGCTAGCCTAGGTGGTAAGTTATATGCATTTGTAATAGTATATGACTTTTCTAGATACACGTGGGTATACTTTCTCGCACGCAAGAATGATACACTATCGAAATTCGTCTCATTTTGCAACAAAGTCCAAAATGAGAAAGGATTCATGATCACTTGTATCGGAAGTAATCATGGCGGCCAATTAGAGAATGCAGAGTTTGAGCAATTCTGTGACACATACGGATATTTGCACGAGTTCTCCTGCCCTATGACTCTACAAAAAAATAGAGTTATGGAACGTAAGAACAGAACTCTATCTGAAATGGCTAGAGTAATGTTAAACCAGTTCAGTCTACCTAAATATTTTTGGACAGAAGCTATCAATACAGCTTGTTATGTTCTCAATAGGGTTCTAATTCGACCTAAATCAAAAAAGACTCCCTATAAGTTATGGTTTGATAGAACACCCACAGTTTGTTATTTTAAAATCTTTTGTTGTAAATATTTTATTCTTAATACAAAAGATAATCTGGGTAAATTTAACGAAAATGCGATGAAGATATCTTTTTAGGTTATGCGGCCAAAAACAAAGGGTATCGAGTCTTCAACAAAAGGGCAATGATCATCGAAGAATCAATGATGTCACATTCAACGAAGGAAATCAACAGGAGATCGATGATGATAATGATGATGAAGACATCAGTACACCAAGCAAGGCACCTACAGAACCAGAAATCGGAACCAGCTACCTTAAGAGTCTGCCAAAAAGTATAAAGTGTATGGCTGACCACCCCAAGGACTTGGTAATATGTGAGATCACCAAAGGTGTAAGTACTCGTTCCTCTACCAGAGATATAGCTTCTTATGTTGCATTCATTTCACAACTAGAACCTAGACTATTGATGAAGCATGTAGTGATAATTACTGGTTAGATGCTATACAAGAGGAATTAAACCAATTTGAACAGAATCAAGTTTGGGAACTTGTTCCCAAGCCCATTGATCGTCCGGACATTGGCACCCGTTGAGTATTCCGAAATAAATTAAATAAGAATGGTTTAGTTACTGCTCAAGGGTACAACCAAGAGGGAGTTATCGACTACGATGGGACCTATGCCCCAGTTGCGAGATTAGAATCCATTCGTATGTTATGTGCATTTGCATGTTTTCATAATTTTAAACTTTTTCAAATGGATATAAATAGCGCCTTTCTTAACAGTTTTATAAAATAAGAAGTTTATGTAGCTCAACCTCCAGGCTTTACTGATTTTAAAAACCCTAATTATGTATTCAAGCTGAAGAAAACCTTATATGTTTTGAAACAAGCCCCTCATGCTTGGTACGACCATCTAAGCTCTTTTATACTTGATAATGGTTTTTCAAAAGGCAAGGTTGACACTACACTTTTTATAAAGTCTTTTAATGGTAATTTACTTTTAATTCAGATTTATGTTTATGATATTATCTTTGGATCTACTGATGAATCTCTATGTTAAGAATTCTCTAAGTGTATGCAGAATGAGTTTGAGATGAGCATGATGGGAGAGCTCAAATTCTTCCTTGGATTGCAAATCAAACAAACCAACAATGGGACGTTCATCAATCAAGCTAAGTACACAAAAGATTTGCCAAAGAAGTTCGATCTGGAATCCGTCAAACCTCTTAGCACTCCAATGACAACTTCAACCAAGCTTGATATAGATGAACAAGGCAAACCAGTCGACATAATTAAGTATCGAGATATGATTGGTAGTTTACTTTATTTAACTACTAGTTGCCCTGATATAATGTTTAGTATTTGCTTGTGTGCAAGATTTTAAGCTAACCCTAAGGAATCACACCTGTGTGCAGTTAAACGTATCTTTTGATACCTTAAAGGCACTTCTTCTGTTGGCTTATAGTATCCCAAAACCACGCCTTTGACCTAACCAGTTACTCGGATGTTGATTTTGCTGGATACAAAGGGGATGGAAAAAGTACTAGCGTTATGTGTCATTTCCTAGCTAAGGCAATAGTCTCTTGATCTAGCAAAAAGCAAAATTATGTCACATTATCGACTACTGAGGCTGAGTATATCGTCGTAGGACGTTATTATGCACAAATTTTGTGGATGAAGCAAACCTTATAAGACTTTGGTTTACACTACACACATACCCATTTTCTGTGCCAACGCTAGCACTATCAACTTGACTAAGAATCATGTATGTCACTCTTGCACTAAGCATATTGAGATTCGACATCATTTTCTTAGAGATCCTCAACTAAATGGAGACATAAATCTAGAATACGTAAACACAGAAAATTAATTGGCTGACATCTTTACAAAACCTTTAGCGGAAGATCGATTCAATTATATAAGTTGAGAATTAGGAATTTTAGATCTCAGTAATATTAATTGATTTTATCTTATAAATTATTTTTTAATATGCAAAACTGTTTTTGAGACAAGCCTACAAAGGGTCTGTCTGTCACCACGACTACGACTAAAGCGAAACGGTACTTAAGCGTTCCCTTGTGAACCTCCGTTAGCTGGGATAGTACCCCTACATCTAATTTGAGACAGTCATTGCCTAATGAAATTTAGTTCATAAAATAATGTTAATTATATTAATTAAAATTTAAAATTACTAAACTTTGAATTAAATAATTGAAAAAGAATGATGAATATAAAGGTGACATTTTTTGTGTAAAAATACTTCAAAAATCCCTAGGCGAACTCGACATGAATTCGGCCCGAGTTCGGCTGACGTTGGGTGTTTTTAAATAGAATTGAAGTGGCCCCCTTTCTATTCATCTTCCTTCTCCCCCTTTAAACACAGCAGCCGCACAAAAAAGCTTCAAAACCCTAATTCTTCCACCTTCGATTTCTCTCAACTCTTTTTGAATTTTGCTTCCAAATTTTGGATTCGAGCGTGGGATCTCCTCCTCTTCCACATACTTGATTTTGAGAAGGTATAATCTCTTCAATCTTTCTGTTTCTCAATTTCAATTTTTTATTATAGAAAATTCATATTTCTATTAGAAATCATGCCTAGGATCCATAATCCCTTCAAGAGAAAGAAGACAACTAGTGAAGAAGCCTCATCTTTGGATCCTATCTAAGGATCTCTCTTTTCGCCCGTCCAAATGAACGATGGGGCGTTCAATGAGTTTTTTTTTGAAACTCTTGAACAATCATTGTTATGGTATACATATTCTTCAATTCGTAACATATGCCCCGGCGCACCGATTAAGTGGACAATCTTTCCGTCTCACAAACCCTATTTTGAGACTTTGGGATTGCACAACTTTGTTACACATTCTTTTTCCATCGCTACAAATGCTATTCGACTATTTTTCTACAAATTTACTTTAGCCGAGAATTCTTATTATGTTAAGAGCCGTGTCGCAGGCATAGATATTCAATTCAATGATAACGACTTAGCGAAGATCCTACAAATTCCAAATATAGGTGAGCCGTTTGTCGATATCACTGACTTCAAATTTCCAAACGATACGTCTTTAAGCAATTTCAAGACTTAATTTTGTGCTCCTGAACACGTCCGTTCCGGCAAGTTCAAAGCCATACACTTGAACTTGTTCTTTTATGATTTGCATTGTATTGTTTATTCCACTATTCTACCAAAATCTACTTTAAAAGACGATGTCACTAGTCTTGAAATATCTGCTATATATCACATTCGTCAAGGGATTCCATTTTCTATCCCTAAGATGATTATCCAGATGAGGGCTAGGTGTCGCGAGATGAAGAGGAATCTCCTCTACGCGATGATCCTTCCTATCATCTTCCAGCACTTTGAGATTGACTTATCTTCTTATGCTCGTTACTCTGAACCCAAGTATCTTCAGCTCTCTCGTCACAGTGCATCTGTCCCTCCTCCTCCTACTACTACACCATCTCCTCCACTTCAGACTTACCCTATATCTTTTGAGGGTCTCCACCAGCATTTAGATGATATGGGACGTGCTCAGCTGAATGAGCAAAACTCTTCACGAGCATTTATTACTGACATATTGAGGGAACGTGAGTTCCGTGATGCTAGTCGGTTTCAGGCCCTTGCAAACTCCTTTGCAAATATATATTTTGTCCAGACTGGTTAGCATGCCAGCTCTCTTCCACGAGATCCTACTGTTTCTGGCTACTGCTATGACGACGAGATGGTTCATCATTTCTTCGAGCCCGGTAACACATATGATTGTTACCATGGTTCTGGTGCTACTCCACACCCATCTTATGGAGCTGGCAGTTTTAGAGCTGGTCCTTCTAGGCATGGTGCTGATGTTGATCGTACTGACGATGTCGAGGACTTGATCTAGACGTTACTGCACTTGTCTAGATTTTATCTTATTTAGACTCTGTCTATGACTATGTATTCTTGGAAATATTTCTACATTCCAAGATAGTACTAGTATTTTTTTTATGCACTTCTATGTTTGAGATGCTGAGTTGACGTTTTTCAAACTCTTATTATTATTATGCATTTTTTTGTTTAGTATTATTGTCTCTTTTTGGTATGCACATATGCTTAACATTATTCTTTTAGCTACTGCTTCATTCATATAAACTGCCTGTGAAATCTATTTATTTTTTTATATATTTTCTCCGTGTTTCTTCAACATTCGTTACTTATGCATGTATTACGGGGGAGCTTCTCTCTTTGCAATTATTTTGCAAAGTGACAACGGGGGAGAAAAGGATCTAACATCTTTTTTAGGTTAACTTTTACTAAGAGTAGACAGTACCAAACGAACAAGAACGTTTTGATTTTTTTGTCAAATCAAGATCAAGATGTTATATCGGTCAAGTTTTGTCAATTATCTAAATGGGAGAGATTGTTGGCCCATTGGTCATTGTCGAACATGATTTTAATAATTGAACTAATCATGTATCGATATAAGGGCTACTTGAACGACCTGCTACAACTACTACTGCTACCGTTCAAGAAATGGAGCCATATTTGTTATTACATCTGTATTTTTATTTATTTAATGTATTTTTATACTTTATTGAGCCTAGAAAATAAATGTAACCGAGTCGTACTGGCAAATAGGCTACCCAAAAATGTTTTCAAAAATACCCATCTGTTCTGAAAACAAGCCCAAAACCAAAAGCCCTAATTGCTTGAACATTCGAAAGCCCAAAACCTGAGTTTCAAAACCCAAAAATCACCCATTCTGAACCATCAGAACTCTGGGCGAATTCACTCCGAATTTGGCCCAAGTTCGTCTAGGGGTACATTGATTTTTAAACTCAGTCTTCCCGCAGTTACGGATGTAACGACTATATGCCGAGATTCTCTCAAACAATTCTGCCTGATTTCTGTCCGAATTCTGCCCGAATTCTTCCTTTGGAAATCCTATAAATAGAGAAGAATTTATACTATTTCAACACTCCAATTCAGTTTCTCTTTTCTTTACTCTAAGCTTACTACGTTCTTCCAAAGCCTTCTGAGCTTTCATTTTCAAATCCTAAGCCAGTTACAATCATCTAGTTGATTTGCCAGTACAGTACGGTTTAGAAGTTCAGAATGATTGTAATCAAGTGGCTTGACAAGAAGTAAGACACTTCACAATTGAAGTTGATCGTGTGCTTCAGATCAAAGCTCGCGTCTTTAGAAGTTGTAAGGACTTCGTATGAAAACTCGTGGTTTTCCATAGTGAATTTCAACTGGGAGCTAGAATTCACTCGACTGGATTAGTCCTCACAAGAGAAAAACCAGTATACATCGCCATGCTTGCGTTTGCTCTCTGCTCTTTACTTTACATTTTCATATCTGTGACATATTTCTGTGACCTGGCTACTAATATTTTTTTAATAGCTAATATTCCACTACCTACTCTATTCACCCCTAGAGTATATCGCTTTACGTTTCGTTCCTACAGACTTGACCTTTATAGGAATAGCGTAGAATTAGTAATAATATTTTTTATAGAGTCATTGACCAATAGCACCATAATGGTACTTAGGACTCCTTAGAAAGCCTTTATTTCATTCCGTAATGCCCAAGTTTTGTATTCTTCTAGGGAATTGTACCGTACTAGAACATCTCACTAGTAAGATCATGACCTCGACCTCATTGCTTAAGTTAGGATGGATCTAGAGCTAAGGGTACCTTATTTTTTGTTATGTTATGTGAACTTAGAATCTCATTGGTACTAGCGTCCTCTAGAAATCGTATTTGATTATTATTTTTTGTATCATATTTCATGTTTTAATTTTGATGATAGTATAGAAGACCAATAAGACGACCAGGAGTACATCTTCAGCAGAGGGTCGCTCATACCAGACAAAGGAGCTCTTGACTTGTCACTTTTGCGACAAGAACAAGAAGAATTTAGGACGGTGTCATTGTTATTGTTATTATTATTACTATGTGTTGTTATATTATGATATGCCCAATTTAGAGGATGAAATTTCCTAAGGTAGGTAGGTTATAATCCCCCTGGATTTTTAGAGTTATTTTTTATTTAATTTTATTATTTTAATTAATATAGTTATTAATAGACAATTTTTTTCACTATTATTTTTTTATCATAATATATACTTTTTCGTAGCTTTGTTTTTTGGAGCACAAGAAATGTCAATCTCTAGAAACGTCCTTCATATGTTTTGATCTAGATAAATTTATCTTCATTTTGATATAGGATGTCCCACTAGAATGTGTTCTCTTGTATTCTAATTTCGTCTCACTACTTTCGGATCAATTTAGGCCAATTTGTTATCTACCGTAAACTTGTCATACTTTCCAATTTAATTTTGGGACTCAACTTCGATCCAACCTAAATGACCGAATATATAATTTTGACCTATTTTGACCCAACTATACACATGACAATGGTGTTCCACTCAATTGAGTTCCCATGTGCTACTTATTTTCAAATGACACATGAAACCCATTTATAGCCTTTTCGGTGTTCAGTTCAATTCGAATAATTGTTTGGACAATAACATAGTCAACCCAACTTAGTTGAGCCTACCTTGGATTACCAAAATCAATTAGATACATATTTAATTGATTTTTGGACATTTAATAGCTTCCTACATCCACTAATTTCATGCATCTTTGACTAAATCTTCCACCTTTCCAAATATGGAAACCCACTAAACCCATATTGCCATATTAGTTATTTGGATGACCAAATCTCTACCAAATCAATCCAAACCTACTCCATATTAATCCTAACTTATATGAGGCCAAAACCTTATATATTAAACTCCTAAAATAGTCACTCCTAAAATAGTCAGCCTTGGCCGTCGGAGATACCTTGTGTCATAACGACAGTTTCGACCCCTTTTTGACCTCCTGTGACCTCCACAAATATTTGTTGCGAAGATAACACGATCCTCGATAATCCTATCAACCTTACATGTCTACAACCCCTTCTAGTATACCAAACTAACCCTATAAGTCAGCAAATTCCAGCAGCACAATTTTGTGCGAACCAACAGGTTGGTCATCTTCTCCGATGGGTTTTACCTTCTTTTTCTCATCTATTTCTCTTGAAATAAAACTAATATATAGCCCTATGTGTAGAAGCTCAAAAATGATTAGGCGCCACTCATAAAATGGCGCCAGGATTCAAAAAGGTGCTGGCCATTTATGTTGCGCTAAGACTCAGGTGGCGCCAACTATTAGGGTGTGCGGGCACCACATGGCAAGCTTCCTCGAGAAGCTGGAGCAGTTGTCATGATTACTGACAACCCATCAGAAAATCCCTTCGAATCCCGAGCAACGCGACGCTCGATAAGACTGTGTCAGCCTTTGTAATAAATGGTGACAGCTACCTCGCGCCAAATATCATTTGGCGCGAGATAATTAATGATCACAGAATTGCCAGACTGAGTAAGGGGCGCCAATTATCAAGTTGTGCCTTGCGCCACCAATCAAGTGGGAACCACTTAGTCAATTTTCATTTAGAAGTCGGATGATGTGGCACACATGCCACTAATCTCGAAGAACGTGTCCACTATATTGCCTACGACCACGCGCATCTCTCTCACAGAATGCCACGCGTCCCTAGCAGTTCATGTAACCGTTCGCGCAAATGAGTGAATGGCGCACCACTCAGGATAACTGACTGACAGTTATTTCAAAACTCTATAAATAGAGTTCCAAATCAGTTCCAAGGGATCACTAATGATCATAATCTTCTGACAAGGTGTTGCTGCATTCTCCAGAGGCTCGTGTTTTCGATATCACATAGTCCAAGGGAAAAGTTAATCGTCTTCAGATCAGATTCCTACAGTTGTACTTTTCTAGAATCAAATTGTACGCTTGTACTTTCTTTTCTTAGTTTGTAAACTAGTTTTCTTCTAAAACTTTTGTTCTCGCAAACAAAATGGCGACTCTGCTGGGGACGACTTTCTCCTCCGACGAGAAGGTGACAACTCAATGTGATATTGCGTCGATCGACAAGACGCAGAAGACCTTGGTCGTTCAGGTCGACCAAACAGCCTACAAAGTCATGATTGGCGCTGGGGGTACAAGGCGGGCTATTGTTGCTGCCAGGAACAAGGCGCGCACCACCTGGACTCCTAAGTCTTCCAAATCACCAATCACAGCTTCTGTGCAGACTGCGCCAACTGCTGCCTTGGCACAGAACAAAGGGAAATGCCCTTTGGCTACTCCCTCTTCCTCTCCAGTTCTGAACTTGATGGAAAACCTGTCTATTTCTGCTCCTGTGCAGAACAAAGGAAAGCGCCCTTTGGCCTTTCCTCATTCTTCCTCGGTCCTGGACTTGGTAGAAAATACTTCTGATTGCGCCCTTGCGCCAATCACAGCTTATGCGCAGACTGTGCCAACTGCTACCTTGGCGCAGAACAAAGGGAAATGCCCTTTGGCTACTCCCTCTTCCTCTCCAGTTCTGAACTCGATGGAGAACCTATCCATTTCTGCTCCTGTGCAGAATAAAGGAAAGTGCCCTTTGGCCTTTCCTCATTCTTCTCCGATCCTAGACTTGGTGAAAACAATCCTTATTGTGCCCTTGCACCAATCACTGCTCGAACCCTTTTGGGCAGAAGCTCTGTTTCTCTTGACAGAGACAATCAAGTCAATGGTAAGAAAGTAAATTCTACCCAAAATCGACTTCCTGCTACTCATTTACGCCATGCCAAGTTTGCTGGAATAGGGTGCACAGGGCAACAGGGCATTCTGTCTACTCCTAAGCGCTAATTAAACCCAGATCAGGATCTGCCAACTCTGTGTATATCAAGATCTAAACAAAGAAAGTTGATGGTGTCCCAGACAGACACACAAAAAGTGTACCACTGTGACATGCGTGCCTATCTTAACCAGCACAAATCAGAGTCAGCTTCATCAAGCCACAAGGTGCGCCAATGGCAGTCTGCGTCAGTTATTGATCTACGCAAAGGAAAGGCTTATAAAGTCAAAGACCCTATCACCTATGCCAATCAACTCAGCACTTCCTTGTACACTCAAGGGACAGGGCATCTCAAGAACAGGAACCATGTTCCTAATGTAATCCATGAGTATGTACCTTCTACTTCCTCTTATCTTGTCAATATGACCGATCTCCGTGAGATTCTTGTACAAAAGCGGAAGATTGCAGGTCCATCTTATTTATCTGTGACTCCACCAATGGAGCATTTTTTTAACCATGAGATAGTGATTAAGTATTATAGCCAAGCAGCAAAACGGTCTGTCTTCGACCGTTTGAACTACCCTCAATCTCCTAAACTGATCATAGTAGTAGATAGAGATTTATTCTCTGCAACCACCACATGCAAGGAACTCCAGTCTGCTTCCCATGAGGCTCAAGTACAATATTGTTGCAAATCAGCCAGACAAACCATCTTCGATTGCATGAATTACAATCGTTCTTCTGACATACAATGTCATCCTCCTAAAGTGACCTTGGTCGAAGAAGACGAGTTGCTGTTTGCTTCAGTCAATATGACGTCTCGCAGTAGTAGGGGCAAACAGTCAATATGACGTCTCGCAGTAGTAGGGGTGGAAAACGTCCAAGAAGCAATGCATCCCGCAATCCCAGTCAACAATACTTGGATCGGATAGGTGGTTCTGGCGAAGGAGTCTACCAGAACACAAGATCAAGTGGCCGAGATTCAATCGGTCAAAAGAATCTTCCCATTCCTCATCTCAGACAGGTCCTTGACCAAAGAGACATTCTAGATTCTGACCAAGACTCAATCGGTCAAAGGAACTTCATGACTCTGACTGAGATTCAATCGGTCAAAGGAATCTTCCCATCCCTTATCCTGGGGGTAGTGCCCTACATGATTTTGATGCTGATAGTGAAAGCTCTAAGCGGACTATCTTTTCTACTAGTTCGTCATCTCTAGCCAGAGAAGTGACCCCCTATGTCACTAATGAGGAACAAGATGTATCCAGCTCTGGCAATCAGGAGCAAAGGATCGCCTCTTTAGAGGCCGACTTAAAAAATATGGCTGAGATGATGGCAAGCATGCATGCCATGCCCGTAGCACAACATATTGTTCCATCGATTGTGAATCTAATTCCAACCCAAGAATAGATAGCAGCATCTCCTCCTACTAACACTGGTTTAGGGGTACAGTCTCCTCACAATGCCACCATGCCAACTCCAAGTCTTTCTGGTGCTGGGGGTGGTGCTTACCATGCAGTCCCGCCTCCTAATACATCGAATCAGTCTACTGCTCCCCAAGCATCAGGGGACACAAATTATATAGTAGTATAGATTCTTATTATATAGTTGTAAAGATTCTTATTATATAGTAGTATAGATAACCCTCTCAGTATGTTTTCCAAAAACATCCACCTCATCCATATTCTTGAGCCCGACATGTGCTTCTTTCGAGACCCATGTGTTGTCCGCGGCCTCGACGTCCTTTACGAGGAGCCGAGCATGACTCGTCGCGTGCAGTGTACTGTCGACAAGCTAGTTATCAAGCAGTTCCCTGACCCTGCTTACCTATCGAAAATATTTGCAGACCTGATTGCCGAGTCATTGCTGTTGGATTGTATCTCATTTTCGGTTGAGCGCTCAAATGAGGGGTGACAATGGAGTTAGTAATTTAGTCCCACATCGGTTAGAAGGTAGGATCATGTGGTGTAAATAATTAGAATTGGTTCAGGCCTTACATGAGAATTCTCGTTTAAGGCATATGGGTCCAATTCAATATCGTACCTCATGGGCCAACTCCGGTTCGGGTCACACCGCGTTCCTAACAAGTGGTATCAGAGCCCATGGCTATGGGACTGGTTTGGGCGGCTCTAATTAGTTCGAGACAAATGGTACTGAACATTCATGCTATACACGGATATACGGGCACTCTTCTCAAGGTGGAGTAGGAGCATCAACTACACGAATTGGCTTCAAAGGTGGGTTTGACCAGGCCAAGGGTGAGCAAGACATTGTGGTTGGCACACAATGGTAGTGGATAAACATATCGGTTTGGTTCTGTGGTTGGACGGATCGAGACAACAATATATTGGATCTCCTGGGTACTCGGTTGGCGGGAATAAAAGGTAGCAAGGGTGCTAAGGTTGTTCGACTAGCGGGAACGGACAAATGTAGCAAGGTGCTAAGGTTATTCGGCTAGAAAAAATGAGTTAAGGTGGAAATTGTTGGGTTGTATCTCGTTTCCTGTTGAGCACTCAAATGGGGGGTAACAATGGAGTTGGTAATTTAGTCCCACGTCGGTTAGGAGGTGGGATCATATGATGTAGATAATTGGGATTGGTTCAGGCCTTACATAAGAATTCTATTTTAAGGCATATGGGCCCAATTCAATATCGCACCTCATGGGCCAACTCTAGTTCGGATCACTCCGTGTTCCTAACATCTGCATGTCACGAGGACCACAGCCGAACAGTAAGCACTATTCTTGTTTTTTATATTAATGAGTGTTGAAGTTGTGTTTTGAAAACTTAAGTATTAATTTTTTTTATTAATAAGAGAACAAAAGTTATGTTCTCTCGGATAGATATTTATGCATGGAGCTATGTTATTAAGAAATAAATGAAAGTTAGAGAATTATGCATATAACCCCCTCATCAAACTTTATTTACACTAAATTGGTAGAAAGATAAGTAATATCAATAGAAAAAACTGTATAAAAGAAAAGCATAGAAGCATGCAAATTAAGATGGTGTGACCAAGTTCCTTCCTTTAGAAAGGAATTGAGGAACAGCATGGTATTGCAAATATGTTTCGTAATAACGCCTTTCTTAATTAGTTTATTAGAAATAAGAGCCTAAGCAATAAATGAATTAATTTAATTTCTTAAATTATAAATTTAGGTATACAATGATATTATTAAATGAATACAGTTATTATAAACAGACTACATTATTACTTAAATATTTTGATAAATAAATTATAAATTTTCCTTCATCTTGTTATATATCTATTATCATATGTTCTATCATAATGGAATACGTTAAAATAATTTGTTTTTTTATCAAAGATAATTACGACAATAACAATAGAATGTAGAATAATGACTTTTAGATCATTTTGAATAAAACTAAAATTTTAACTACTGAGAAATAACTTAGACTGATAATAGGGAAGAGAGAAATTGATTATTATTATTATTACGTATTATTTCATGTGACTGCCATAGATCCCTTAAACTTAAAAAAAAGAAGTATTGGGACAAACTAGGTTGGTACCTAAAATTCAATCTGATATAACAACAAATTTACTTGCTTAAATATCAATTCTAAGAATTGAATATGCTTATGTTTGTGATTGCGGGATTGATGGTGGGAGCCAACTAGATCTGGAACGAGGGTATCATGTTGTGAAACTACCAACTGCAATACCTCTTGAAGGATGAACTTCAGGCAAGTATACATTGCCAAACTTGTACAGTATTTATGCATGTTTACTTCCATTGTTCTTGTTTATTATTTTCTTATCCTATCATGTCTTTTCTTGTACATGTTTCATGATGTCTTCTTTAGTTGTTTGCTTGTATGCTATATATCTTTTTTTTCACATACTTGATTTACGTTACACTATACTTGTTTATATTTTCGTGTTCTTGACTTGATTTCATCACTTGGACTTGACCTTGACTTGATCTGATTACCTGAATTTTTCTTGACTTGACTTGACCCTCGGCCGATACTAGGATTGGCTACTTGACCACTCTCGACTCGAAAACCCACATATGGTTACGATAGAGATTTACTATAGTTCGAGAGCACCACACAGGACTACTATCTATAGGACGAAGAGCACGACAGGACTACGGTCATTCGATTTATTGTATCCACGCTTAGTACCATTTTTCTACGACATGCCACTTTCTACATGTGTCTTTTTTATACTATATCTCTTTAGTCTAGATTTCTTATACTTGTAGTCATTCATGTTTTTTCATACATGTTTATTTATTGTACATTTGGCATGTTATTATGTATCTTGCTATGTCCCCCTGAGAACCTGGTGATCTCTCAAGGTTATTGCTGAGTTTGCTTTATAGGCTATATGGTGATTGACAATTGCATCTTCAAGATTTCAGGTATACATTGTTTTCAAGATTTCATATATACATTGGTTGATGTTTTCATTATATTCCTCCGACATTACATTTAATTTTCCACGACTTTAGTCTGCTGATATAGCCTAGTTTTATAAGCTTTATTTTTGTCATGAGCATGTTCAGACAAATGTATTAAGGTCCGGTCAACTTTAGTACATATTGTCTTTCTTGGTATTTTTATTCTTATGAAATCTGTGTATTATCGTTTGATCAACACTAATACACTTGGTTCTCACTTGGGCTGATATCATGTTGACACAACGTGATAGTAGAATAGACTTACCTTTGTGCTTGGAAATGGCCAAGTCGACCGATGATGACGATTACTGGACCACCGTTTCTTGGTGAGAGCGAAGCGGTACCACAAAAACTCCGACGAATGGCCATTTGAGGGGTTTGCACGAAGGTTCCACGACCGACCAAGAAAAGGAGATGATAAATCTCAGAACTTAAAGAATAATTTTATTGATTAAAAAGTTGTTCCTCCAGTTGCATATAGAAGGTGCCTATTTATAGGACTTTTATGATACCCTAATCTTAATAAAAGATAAAATCTAATCCTAATCAAATAAATATAAAATCCTAGTCAAATAAAAATAAAACTTATCCTAATAAAAGATAGAGTCAAAATAAGAGTCCTAAAAAAATAGGATTCTTATCAACTCTATAAAAAAGATACAACAAAAGAAAATAATCCTAAAAGGATACGAAGTTGGAATCCATGCAACATCAATCTCCCCTGCTTCAAAAGAACTCCTCCCCGAGTTCTTCTCAAAGTAAAGCAGTTTGCCAGATGGAAAATATTCATAAAGATCGACGATATTGAAGGTTGGGGGACTTCTTGCATTATGTCACTAGCATTACGATAGTGTTGAATTTGTGGATGAATCATTGGTAGAAGTTGGCGAGACCATGGAAGCTTTGAACATCAGTCATTGTCTTTAGAGTAGGCCAGTTATAAATTGTTCGAATCTTCTCTCCAAAAATATTGAGGCCATCTGTGCTAATCACAAATCCTAAGAAGATGAGTTGTTTGTTAAGGAAGTTACACTTCTTAATTCGATCGAATAAGATTGAGAACTTCGCTGAGGTGCTTCAGATAATCAGCTTGGCTCTTGCTATAAATTAGGATATCGTCAAAAAAGATGACTAAGAAATTTCTTATAAATGGCTTCAAAACATGATTCTTGAGATGCACGAATGGGCTGGTTGACTCTATTAAAAAATTTTGTTTGTCGTGTAAATTTTTGTTGATATTTTTTTCTAGAATTATTTTTGGAGACCTTGCACCATGTGCTTGACCGTCATCTTCGGGAAGGACCTCGTCTTTTCTTTGGTGTTCTTCTTGAGGGACTAAAGAATTCAGCTCAGCATCTGCAATAGGTTCATCCGAATTTGAAAGGTTCTTCTCAATCTCGTAGTCTTCATAGTCAACAACGACCACTGGTGCTCTGAGAGGACAGCTGTTGTGGACACGCTCGAGTTCCTTTTGTGGGCGCTTGGTAGTAGGACGAGCGTTTCTGCATCTTGTCTCTGTATCTGGTATCCTCGTGTAATTAACTGTAATGTTATATTTGATACCAATAAAATCTAGTACTCTGTCCAACATGTCAGACATGGCAACAAATTTTTTTGACAAGATGTCAACATGCATTATTTAATAGAGCATCAAACTTCTTGCGCGTGATGGATTTCACCATTGTTGTTTTGAAAAAGAAAATTTTCCAACAGTTTTCAAAAAAATTGGAATCCTCGTTCTGTGGTACTCTGATACCACTTAACGCAACGTTATAGCGGAACGGGCTTACCTTCATGCTTGGCAGTGGCCAAGTCGATCGGTGATGACGTTAACTGGACCACCGTTGCTTGGAGAGAGCGAAACGGTGTCGTAAAAACTCTGACAGATAGCCTTTAAAGGGGTCTGCACGAAGCTTAAAAACCTCAAGAAATGGGCTTCCGAATATACGGAACAGTCGAGTCCACGACCAAGAAAATGAGAGAACAAATCTCAAAACTTAAAGAATTATTTTATTGATTAAGAAGTTGTTCCTCCAATTGCATATAGAAGGTGCCTATTTATAGGATTCCTATGATAACCTAATATTAATAAAAGGTAAATTATAATCGTAATCAAATAAAAATGAAATCCTAGTCAAATAAAGATAAAACTTATCCTAATAAAAGATAGAGTCAAAATAAGGGTGCCAAAAGAAATATGATTCTTATTAACTCTATACAAAAGATAAAGCAAAAGAAAAGAATCCTAAAAGGATACGAAGTTGGAATCCATGCTACATCAATCTCCCATGCTTCAAAAGAACTCGTCCCCGAGTTCTTCTCAAAGTAAAGCGGTTCACCAGGGGGAAAATATTCGTAAAGATTGACGATATTGAAGGTTGGGGGACTTCATGCTTTCTGTCACTAGCGTTACAATAGCGTTGAATTTGTGGATGAATCGTCGGTAGAAGTTGGCGAGACCACGGAAGCTTTGAACTTCAGTCATTGCCTTTGGAGTAGGCCAGTTGTAAGTTGTTCAAATCTTCTCTCTATGAATATTGAGGCCATTTTTTGTTAAGGAAGTTACACTTCTTAATTTGAACAAGATTGGGAACTTCGCTGAGATACTTCAGATAATCAACTTGGCTCTTGCTATAAATTAGGATATCGTCAAAATAGATGACTAAGAAATTTCTTATAAATGGCTTCAAAACATGATTCTTGAGATGCATGAATGGGCTGGTTGACTCTATTGAAATTTTTTGTTTGTCGTGTAAATTTTCGCTGATATTTCTTTCTAGAATTATTTTTGGAGACCTTGCACTATGTGCTTGACCGTCATCTTCGGGAAGGACCTCGTCTTTTCTTCGTTGTTCGTCATGAGGGGCTAAAGAATTTAGCTCAACATCTACAATGGGTTCATACAAACTTGATAGGTTCATCTCAATCTCGTAGTCTTCATAGTCAACAACGACCACTGGTGCTCTGAAGGGACAGCTGTTGTGGACACGCTCGAGTTGCTTTTGTGGGTGGCTGGTAGTAGGACGAGTGTTTGTGCATCTTGTCTCTGTGTGTGGTATCCCCATGTAATTAAACGTAACGTTATATTTGATACCAAGAAAATCTAGTACTCTGTCCAACTTGTCAGACATGGCATCAATTTTTTTGACAAGATGTCAACATTGTTTTATAGAGCATAAAACTTCTTGCGCCTAGTAGATTTCTCCATTATTGTTTTGAGAAAGAAAGATTCCCAATGGTTTTCAAAAAATTGGAATCCTCGATTTGTGGTACTATGGTACCACTTGACGTAACGTGATAGCGGAAAGGGCTTACCTTTGTGCTTGGTAATGGCCAAGTCGATCGTTGATGACAATAACTGGACCACTGTTGCTTGGTGAGAGCGAAGCGATGCCACAAAAATTTTGACAAATGGATTTTTGAGGGATTCGCACGAAGGTTGCTTGAAAACCTCAAGAAAGGGGCTTCCGAATCCACGGAAAAGTCGAATCCACGACGAAGAAAAGGAGAGAACAAATCTCATAATTTAAAGAATAATTTTATTGATTAAAAGTTGTTCCTCTAATTGCATATACAAGGTGCCTATTTATAGGACTTTTATGATAACCTAATCTTAATAAAAGATAAATTATAATCCAAATCAAATAAGGATAAAACAAATGAAGATAAAACTTATCCTAATAAAAGATAGAGTCAAAATAAGAGTCCTAAAAGAAATAGGATTCTTATCAACTCTATAAAAAAGATGCAGCAAAAGAAAAGAATCCTAAAAGGATACGAAGTTGGAATCCACACTACATCAATCTCTCCGCTTCAAAAGAACTTGTCCTCGAGTTCTTCTTAAAGTAAAGCGGTTCACCAGGTGGAAAATATTTATAAAGATCGACGATATTGAAGGTTGGGGGACTTCATGCATTATGTCACTGGCATTACGATAGCATTGAATTTGTGGATGAATCGTCGGTAGAAGTTGGCATGACCATGGAAGCTTTGAACTTCAATCATTGTCTTCGGAGTAGGCCAGTTATAAATTGTTTGAATCTTCTCTCAATGAATATTGAGGCCATCTGTGCTAATCACAAATCCCAAGAAGATGAGTTTTTTTGTTATGGAAGTTACACTTCTTAATTCGAATAAGATTGAGAACTTCGCTGAGGTGCTTCAGATAATCAGCTTGACTCTTGCTATAAATCAGGATATCTTCAAAATAGATGACTAAGAAATTTCTTATAAATGGCTTAAAAGCATGATTCTTGAGGTGCACGAATGGGCTGATTGACTCCACTGAATTCTTTTATTTGTCGTGTAAATTTTTGCAGATATTTATTTCTAGAATTATTTGTGGAGACCTTGCACCATGTGCTTATCGTCATCTTCGGGAAGGACCTCGTCTTTTCTTGGGTGTTCTTCTTGAGGGGCTGAAGAATTCAGCACAGCATTTACAACGGGTTCATCCGACTTTGATAGGTTCTTCTCAATCTCGTAGTCTTCATAGTCAACAACGACCACTGGTGCTCTAAGGGGATAGATGTTGTGGACACGCTCAAGTTCCTTTTGTGGACGGTGTAGGCGCATGGGTCGCGCACCCCAACATGATCAAAATATGATGCTAGCATCAGGCCTGGCGAAGAGCTATGCACGCTTAAATAGAAGCAATGTGACATCAGAAAGAAGACTATCTCTATGCTCTAGGCCAATCACACCCCCTCTAAGGCACACCCAAATTGTCTACTCGCGCCTTATAGGCGCGCCCGATCCTACACGTCACTTTCTTCCATACTGCATTAATAAGAAGAGATCTTTCTCGAGACGTTAAGTCAGATGCTTCGACTATCGTGCCAAAGATGAACCTGGAAGAGTGGAGTGCATCCACATTGGAAGCAGTGCAAAACTGGCGCGTGTTATCTAGGTGTATTCCCTTTTGCGCCCTACCACTCTAGGCGCGCCCGAGTTATCATGCCCCGTCTACGCTCAGCAAAGCCACCATTTTTGAGATAACCTTTATTAGGTCTAAAATGCCTCTCTTGAAGACACCAAACAAGACGCTTCAATTCTCGTGCAGAAGATGGACACAAAATTCAAAGTTCATTCTCCTCGGAAGCAGTACAGTCAGGCGTATCAAACTCAAGCGCGTGTTCGAGTTCTTTTCGGGCGTGCGTGAAGCTCAGGCGTGTGCCGCCGTAAGTCCTTCCCCCAGGCACACGTCAAGCTCAGGCGTGTGTCTCCTGGAGTTCTTACTCCCAGGCACGCGTCAAGCTCAAGCGTGTTTTGCCTGGAATTCTTCCTCCCAGGCACGCGTCATGCTCAGGCGTGCGTCGCCTAGAGTTCTTCCTCGCAAGCGTGTGTGCTTCTACCCCGGGCCTACAAGTTCTTTCAAGTAATGAATATGCCACCAAGGACAGTGATTCCTAGGCGCGTGTATGTCCTCGACGTGGGCCACATGTCAAGAGCCTAGTCACGCCGAAGAACGAGTTTGAAGTGCTTTCGAAATTCTCTCTAACAACATATCAACTACGTGGCAATCAGCCATGGTTTCTTCATTAGTGAAGTGTGCGCCTGGCTGTAACCAACCCCTGCCTCTTCGTATTCATCTAAGTCAAAACAACCATTAATGCCTCGAAGAACTCAACAGATGAGCCAATAATGATGTGCCATGCGACAGATGTGTCGTCAGCACCATGTGCTCCGTACAAATGCGCCCAATAGGACATAGACCCATGCTCCTAGTGAGGCACAACCCGATGCACCCACTTCAACTCGTCACCCATCAAGCATTTAAAGCTATGTGACAGAGTTGGCAGCACGCTTTCCGAAGACTGAACAGTTGACAGCTTTTTGCAGAAAACGAAGAGCAACCAACATCATCTTCATCATTACATTTTGTCGGCTACAGCTGTCCTTACCACGTGGCCGACCGATCACTTGCACGCGCCTCCACAGCCATGCGCCCAGAAATTTGCATGCGCCTCAAAAGCCATACGCTTTCAACTTACTACTGATCCCAAACGACAGGTTAAAGTCCCTGCATGCGTACAGCCATGTGCCCAAAAGTTTGTATGCGCCTCAAAAGCCATACGCTCCCAACTTACTCCTGATCCCAAAAGACAGAAGCTAATTAAGTTTCTGCTTGCGCCTCCACAACCATGCACTCAAAGCTCTGCATGCGCCTCAAAAGCTATGCGCCCAGACTTGTCTGTGACCTCTGAAAGTCATAGACCAAGTCGCCCCATGCGCTAGATCCTAGACGCATCCTGACCGATCACCCTCCACCAAATTCGAGATCTTTGAGCCATGCACACGTGCCATGTGTCATTTGACTCAGTCCTTCCTACGAATGGGTGCTAACCACCCAAGATCTCATCAACGACCGACTCTTCGCGACTGCCATGTGTCAGCTATACCGCAGTCCAACAGTGCAGCTCAAACAAGATTCAGCTTCAACTCAGGCGCATCGTCCATGCGCCCCACAGCATCAGCCACGTGGTGTTACCACATACAGGCGCATCCTACATATGCGTGCATGAGCAGACCAACCTGCTGCCTATAAATAGAGGGATCATTCCTTCATCCAGACGGAGACACACACACAGAGACAGACAGATATATCATCATATCTACCTACAAAGATGAGAAGAGACACGTAACATCTACTTCTCCTCCAAACGTTCCGACATCCAGAGCAGCCCAGACCTTCAGAGAATCTAAGATCGTCGTCAGATCGTCAACGGAGTCATCGTATTACCACTCGCTCCACCGATACAGTTCCTAGATAATAACAAAAGTGTACTCCTAGGACTACGTCTAAGTCCTATATTGTATACTGTTCTGTTTGTAATTGAAATACCAAAGTTTTAATCAATAAAACCTTATCGCATTTTCGATGGCAAACACCAGGGTCCTGCTGAATCGGACGAGAGGTGGCAGACCTCTCGGTGGTATCCCTTGGGCCGGAATGATGAGATCTTGTCTGCACCATCCTTGAGACAGATCAAACAAGGAATCAATACTGAGCAAGAAGCGATATGATCAAAGGAGGACAGTTTATTTCATAAGGAAGCAAATATTAGCAAGAATTTAGATGGCAGGAATTCAGATAAGAGTTTTTCCTAAATGTGATTGAGTACCTCAAAACTTATATCCTATATCCTTCTGCAGGCTATCGTGATACTCTAGTTCGAGTACCACTACGAAATCGTACTAGTTGCGACTTTCGAGACCTGCATGGGCCACCACTAAAAATGTTTCACGACCCGTACCCAGTGTAGGGGCATGAGAAGTGGGTACGTCTAGCCTACGCTGTAGTATCAGCGGTAGAATGTTGTTCTAGGTCACAATCACAACTAAACACAATATGATATAATCTCCAAATGGAGGACAATCACAGAATGATACAACTCAATCACAATTCTAAGATGGAAATAGCACGATAAGATAGATATAAAATCTCACAAGAGAAATACAAACAGAAGAAAAATAAGTCCAAGTGTCTAAACGACACTAACATCTCAACATCCACATAATACAATCAAAGACATCACAAACGAAATAAGATAACAGCCTAGCTATCTAGCATGGCCTATAGGGATGATGTCCTCAGCTAGAGCTGGATCCTCATGTGGGTCCAACTCATAAGTGTCGTCAAGGTAGGCTCCACAGTAGGTTATACAGAAATTCTCAGTATCATCTGTAATATTTTCAACAGGTTCAGTCAGGACAGGAGCGAATACACAACATTGAAACAGGATCATATCATGACAGAATCTATAAAGCAAGCAGTAGAGTAAACTATAATGAAAACTGTAAGACATGCACAAGAACAGTGTAAAAAGACAAATCTGAGTACAAGAGACAGTTTGTATATGAAATAAGAACTGTAAGTAATATAAGTAATTAGTGCACAAAATGGTTATGTAAACAGGATGGGATACAATAAAATGGGTCTCCATTATACGTGAGGGCATAATGGACATATACAATATTTACACAATATGGGATTTGATAACATAACTATTTCCTACTCACCCTCCCCAATCAATACACAAGGATCCAGTCGAGTTACATTACATGTACAATAGTTTTATCCATGGGGCTCATGTGATCATGAGAGTACAAGATTGCACAAGAGTATACATGAATAGGGGTGTACAAGAAATACAAGATGTTCGTAAAAAGCACATGACAAGATGTATTTGATGTACCCGAGGGGGATAACATCGCAAGACAAGATCCATAGGGTACTGGTTCGTGATAACAATCGTGACAACATCAAGTAATTTATCTAAAGCATGAATATAAATTCTAACGAGTATGAAAATGATCAGAGTATGTACTCGCCTGAGATCCTGAGTGACTGTGAATATAATGTCCGAACTGAGGTGTCTGAGTCCTAAATAGAGCACATAGGTTATGAAGAGTTCAAATTATATGATAAATGAAGTTTACAATTCATTCTACATGTTTCTAAGTTAATCTAGGTCAAAGTTAACTCTTGGTCAACTCTGGCCAACAATCTAGTCAAACCAAGTCAAACTCTAGTCAAACTAGGTCAACTAGTCTAGGGTTTAGTTAACTCAAGTCTACAAGTCACTTTAAGCCTATCTAGTCCATTCTAGGTCATTCCATATGTTACCTCACAATCTAGGTTACCTTAGGATAATAAGGTATAAAGAGCCTAGTCTAACTAGCCTATAGGTAAACACCATACCACATATCTATATACCATATATCACTTAGCATATATATATCTAAGCACCAATATATATATACACATACATGTTTCATAGCATATATAGATCAACTATATATATGAGCATTCAACTATAGACATACATATATATATTACACATATGAATTTATATATATAACATTACACATACACATATACATATATATGTATAAAGGAAAAGGGGTAATTGTTGCATATATGTGTGTGTAGTGTAGAATGTGTATAGTGTGTACAAGGGGTAAGGTGTACATACATATGGTTAAGGGTTATAAACAATAGGGTAATCATGAATGTGTGTATAGGGTTAAGTGTGTGTGTGTACAATGTGTCAAGTGTTCAGTTTACAAGGTGAGATGTGTACAGGATTATAGATTAGGTGTGTGGGTGTATGTTAACAGTTAAAGGGTTAATTGGAGTGTATACATCAAAGTGTTGTATAGGTTAATGCATAGGGTTAAGGGTTAACAGTGAAACGGTTATCAGATGTTTAATGTGGGTTAAACATATAAGGTTAACTGAGATTACATGTATAGATGTTAGAGGGTTTACATGTCTACCGATTTCATAACTGGAAATCAACTATAACCTTCCAAATCTATATTGTACAGATAAACAAAACATCACAACCAAATCAACTAACATAGTATATATATATATATATATATATATATATATATATATATATATATATATATATATATATATATATATATATATATATGTAACAGAGGTTAATAGGGTTAAATGTGGGTTAAATATGTATATTGAATTTAAACTAACATTACATACATGACAGTATCATACAAATCCCCAATTCGAATTACCTAAACACAAACACTGAAAGGAAGGGGGAAACTTGTGTCGAAACCAGTGTCACACATGTGTCAAACATGTGTTCCAACTACAGTGTCCAAATTCGTGTCCAATGAGTGACAACCAAGTGTATCAGTAAAGGGTTGTGTCACAGCATCGTGCTATCATGCCGAGCGTGCTAGGACACGACACAAACGACACTAGGTCTCGTGTTCGTGTCCAGAGGTAGGTGGGTCATAGGGGTGCGTGCCAGTGTTACTGTATCATGTCCACAAGGTGTCGTGTCCACGATATGAAGCCGTATCAGAGAGCAATTTCTCGTGTGTGCAGTCAAAGCAAAAATCCATGCGAGCTCGAGAAATCCTCGAACAGTGAACCATTCCATCTCAAATTTTGTGAGCACCCTGTCAGCCCCCACCTCTATGTCAAATCTCGTGTCCTCAAGTGTCGTATATAGGGAGATCTAGGGGTCGGGTAGCAGGACACATTGCGCAGTCTCGTGCACATGTCCTTGTGTCCAATCCTGACACCAAAACCTCATCAAAATTGACACAGTCATACAGAATAGTAATCTACACTATATTAGCTACAAATTCATGTAATTAGTTTTGCAATTTATACAAATTCATTTCTTTGAGGCATTTCACCAAACACTTTACACTACACTTCGATACGCCTCCGATATGCGTATCAAATGGACACGAAATCCTACCGAACTTGGTTTACAGGTGTATGAAACCTATATGCATGCATCTATGAAGAGAAATCAGAAGAACAAATGAGTTTAGAGCCATTACCTATTGAGAGTTAGAATCTCAATGCAAAAGCACTAGAAATGAGATCCGTCCTAACTTGTTATGGTCTAAGAGCCTTCAATCCTTGCTAGCTAGCCTCTATTGACCTCTTCTATAGTAGGGGAGTGTGTTGCAAAAGATTTGGCTCAATTTGGAGTTGATTTGGAGAAAGGGGGTGATTTTGGGGAAGAACACAAATTAGGGTTTGAGTTCTAATGAAAGCGGCAAGGAGGGAGGCTAACATGATGTTATATAGGGGGGAGGGGCTGCCACTTGCCTGTCATGGGGTGATTCTTGGGTTAGGTTTTAGTTCTATTGGAATTAAAGGCCTTCTCAAGTGCAAGTCAAGCCTTTCTAGCAAAGGCCCAAAGCAAATTAGGATTTCCTACAAATCTCTCTATTCTAACTTAATATCTAGATATTCCTAAACCTTGTCATTTAGTTGGAAGCTGCTAATGATTTATCTAGGCTCATGACTAACATCTAGATTAGGGCAATTCTAGGTTAAGGCTTAACATAATGATTAGCACATTATTAATTAATAAAAATTTATTTTCATCAAAAGTCAAAAATGACCAAAATACCCTTAACATAAAAAGTGATAATTAGCCAGTCTAATCACATGGTTAGGTCTCCATGGTCATGGTTAGTCTCTAGGTTAAGTAACTCTAAGGTTACACTAGTGAAAAGGCCAATGTCACAATACACTAAATTAAATACTATTAAAAATAAATAAAAAATCACCATAAATCATTAACAATATTTAAATTCTATTATTTAATGATAAATTTTATAAAAGTTCAAAATTATCCTTATTTTAGAAAAGTGGTGGTTACAATTTTAGGACAGACGCCTGGCCTACTTTGTATCTCTAGACCATCACCGTGCCATCATACTGATAATTTTTTTATCCTTGTGCCTCTAGACCATTCTCGTGCCAACAACATTAACTTATCAACTTGTGCTTGCCTTTCGGTCCATATTTAAAACGCAACAACTTGGTCGTGCCATAAACTCGGTGCGTGCTTCAATATTGAGGCCATACCTCACAACTTAACATGACTTAACCAAATTTGCCTTACGGCCCTTCTCGACTTAACTTGAAACGACTCAATCTATGCAACTCTGAGTAAATGACTCAATACTCGACACCACATCTCGTGCCGAAGCATGTATCATTACTTATGGCCAAATCTTAGGCTCCATACTGATGTTGCAATCGTGCATACCTTCTTGACACAACTCGTGCCGTGCTTGCACTTCTTTTGATTCAATCGACACCGTGCATGCGGATTGCCACTCAGCACACCAACTTATCTATATAAAATGTCACTAGCAATTCAAGCCATCTTGGACATGTAGGTGGTGCAGACGAGACCCTTGCAGCCAAGGGTAGCTAGTCCTATTCAAGTCCTCGAATCACCGCAGCGTGTTCTTTCCTAACTACCTTGCTTCCCTCCTAGATCGATATGGTCCTATGGCCCTAGGCTACCGAATCGAGGGTGCAAAACCTTGTGCACAAGTTGTCTATGACCATGCACCTACGAGAACTTCTAGGCTAAACGTAAATGCATGGCCTAACTGTCACAACTTACTTCCTTTGCTTCACTTCTTTACTTTTCATACTTCTTTGCAGAACCCAAACCAGGGATTGCCTCGACGACTGACCTACAGTCCGTTATTTTTCTCCTCGGCGACTGACCTACAGTCCCGATATATTTTTCAGTGTTTCCATACTCTTATTGACTCAAACTCATGAATGACTAATTGATAGCCTTCCAACATGACTTGAACAAAACATATTCCATACGTGCCATAGACCGTGGCATACTTTTTATTGAACCAACCATGGTACGTGCCTTAATTCTATTGTGTTATGTGCGACACTGCTGCCCGAGTCATATTCCATATGACGAGCCTTAAGTCCGTGGGAACATGTGGCAATATCAAGCCGTAAAACCGTAGGACCATGACGTGCTCAACTCGAACAACTGTGTTCCTTGAGCTCCTTAACTCGTGGCATCTTTTATAGCTAAATGTGAGACCGTAGGACGTGTCACGACCCACACCCACTTTTTGGGTGCGAGTACGTGCGCAAGCCAGCCTACGCCGCGGTATCGACGGTAGAACGTTGTCTAGGCCATAATGCTCAAATCACAATAATGCTCATAAAATAAAATTCTTTTATTTGCTCATTCACACTAACTAAAATAAACTTTCAATATCCAAGTTTATATTTGAATACAAAGTACAATGTCTCACAAATTATAAAAAGACAACTAAATAAATACTCAACTATCTAACTACTCTCTAGGTTTGGCCTCCGCGTACACCCATGTCTCCCCAAGAATCAAATATAAAAGAGTAGCCGCAACTATCTGAAAAATATAGTTTCTAGTCAGGAAGGGAACGAGTATAATTTATTGAATGCAGTTTCAAGTATATGTTAACGACTGTAAGACAATGTTAGTCATAAAATACATGGTGAGAATATCAAGATAGAAGGAACAAGGAACATGAAGAATACCAGGCAGGATAATATATGACAGTATGTAATAGGAGAATATAATTATCTTTGTTTTTTGAAGTACTCTTTCGATATGTAATCGGTCTGGGACAGTTACACCACAAGGTCTACATTATTTATCAAGGTCTACATTATTTGTCAAGATCTACAAAAAAATAAAACATGGCCTAAGGTTTGATCACATATCTATTTAGTACTTTCCCGTCCCAACACCATATACAATAAAGAAGGCATGACATGTACAGAGAATATGAAATGCCATCGTGTAACGAGCATGTTAGGAATCAAATATTATATAACTAAATAGCATAATATAGGAATTAACAATATTGAAAACAAATAATAAATGTGCTTACCTGAGGTCCTTAGCTGGTGGAACATATAGTACCAATGCATTCTGAATCGTCCAATTGGCTAGGGTAGCACACAAAACTAACAATACCCAACCACTTAGTAAGCCACAAAAGTCAAACTCCTGCCATTGTCTTCGGATGCTGAAACAGACATCACCAACGTGTTTGGTATAAAATAAAAGTCTAAAAATGTCTACCAAAAAGTCCAATTCTGGACACAGGAGCAAAATCGTAATTTTGGGTTAAAACGATGTCCGCCGTTGGACCCACTTTGTACCGAAAAATGTGCCAGTACCTACGGCCTCTAAACTCATCAAACTACATGTCTATGGGTCCGTTTGATAATACAAATCCAACCGTAAGTCCAAAGTTGGATTTCGGTGGGTCGTGCACAATTTTGTTCATTGGATCGGGTTGCAGGCACGCCAAAATGGCGTTCCGGTCGACCTTCTCAGAATTGGACCAAACTTGGCACACATGACCAGAAAAATGATACGGTTCCGATGGCACAAGTTTCGTCTTGAAATGATGAACATGCACGAAGTTATGGGCTAGTTTGTAGAGGGGCCGATACGGGGTATCTCGACCGATATGCCTCGATTTCGTCGCGCACACACAACGAAGTCGACTTCCGTCGAATCCCACATGTCTAAAGCATCCATATGCATCTTTTGATGCTCATGGGTTGCGATCACGTCGTCTGATTTGTCGAGGCGCACGCCGTATCAGTAACTTCTATAAAATTTTATGGTTTTTGAAAACTATTTTTCCCAAACTTTACCAACGAATTAATTCCTGTATAGTAGATAAAAAATAAATCTATAAGAAGGGATTTAATCTCATATAGGTTGTTTACAAATTTTGTCTAAAAAGATTTGGATAAAAGCTACTGGGTTGATCGAGATTTGGCTCAAAATAGGGGTGATTGGGACAGTTCCTGATCGTCCAGAAATTGAATTTTCTCGACTTTTGGAACTCGTTTTTCATCGCACACAATGCAAACTAAACCAAAATATTTGAAAGGAATTGTAAGAGGTTAGGTTGGGGACACACCGGCGAAGACGGTTCACAAAATGAGCAAGCATCGAGGTTGAAATGGCGTCGCAAAATCATGTTTGCTGCTACTGCTATTACTGTTGTTGTCGCTGTTGCGGCCATTGCACGGGGCACCGGCAGGCCGGTGGTCGCGTGCTGAGTGCGCGCGGTCGTCCAGGCGGCGAGGCCGGAGTGGCGCAGCTGGCTTAGGGTTAGGGTTTCGTCGTCCATTTTTTTCCTTCTCTTCCTTGCTCTTTATATAGAGCGGGGTCGGACTGTGGCTTATTGTTCCCCCTGCAGGAACAGTAGGTTTTCTTCCTTCTTTCATTTTTCCTTTATTCCTTTCCCTAATATATATATATATATATATATATATATATATATATATATATATATATATATATATATATATATATATATATATATATATATATATATATATATATACTTAATAAATTCTTAAAATATTAATAAATTTTCCATAAATCTCAAATAAATTATAAATAATCTAAAATATTTATTATTACTAAAAATACATCTCAAATAACATATCTAACAATTTTTCTAAAATCCTTTCACTCAAGTAATTCTAAAATTTCGAAAACAATCTTTAGTAATAATTTACTAAGTAAGCATATTATTTATTACTACATATATATTCATAAAACACTTTATTTGTATAAAAATAAATATTTTATACAAAAAATTTAAGGCGATATAAATAATTTTCTAAAATTCTAAATATATAAATAACCTATATATAAGTTTTGTATTCTAAAAATAAATACAAATGAAGAACCGTCCATACGTACACATATATATGTGCAAATTAATATGACAAGTGGGGGTTACATGATGTTTTTGCTATGACAAGCAATGGGATCATGTGGATGAGCCTACTATGACTTAGATAGCCAGTGGTATAACTTTGCCTAACCCAATCCTGCGGTCGAAAGACCCAGTGCCATCTTTAAAAACCATCTTGGAGAACATCTAAGCAATATTTGACTCTATTTTTATGTTCTACACACATACTTGACTCAATGGAATTATTCCTTTAGCTATGTGGATTCGTCTCTTTTATTCAAGCCTATTTATTGCAATGAAAACTTTCGCTTTATTAGTGTGAAGGCCAAGTAGAAGCAAGTTCACTAAAGCCACCAACCTGAGCGAGAAGTTGCCTCGACCGATCGGAACTTCGAGCAAGCAGTTGCATGGCCAAGTTCAAACGTCGTTGGCGTATTGATTCCTCCGGTTGAACTGAGCGGGACGGAGCATTACACCTAAGTCATACTTGGACCCACTCTACTAATATAAAATACTAGCAAACACAGAAATATCATGAATCAAGTACGAGTGCAAGATGATAAAGTATCTTGCCTGGAGGTTGCCTGATGATTCGATGACGTCCCACAAGCAAACTCGTCCATCCAAATGAAGCAGTAAAGGTGGAACTTCCGTAAACATCTCCGGATGCTGAAATAGATATTGCCAATATTTCCGGAATAAGCAAATAGCTAGGATAGGCTACCCATAAGTCTAACTATGGACACAGGGGCAAAATTGTAATTCTGGGCCAAAACGGTATCCGTCGTGGGATTTTATACCGAAAAACGTGTCAGGACAAAGGTTGTCCAAATTTGACAAATTATATCTCAATTTGGGCCAGAATGACGCCACGAGTCCAATAGTGGAGTCATATTTGGAATCCGATGTCTCGGGTTTAAAAATATAATTTTACATGTTGAAAATTACGATTTCGACAGGCCAACTTTGACGTCGATTTCAACCAACCAAACGACATCCTATGAAACTAAAATTATTATGGCACGATGGAGGTTATACCTGCTATGCAACAAAGTTGGTGGTTCATCAACCGGAGCGTCGATGAGAGAAACAAATCTGCAAAGTTGGCTCCACGAAACTGTCTAAAATAAATATAATTAAAACGACCAACTTGGTGGCCGTTTTTGATCTATCAAACAACAGAATTAACGGATAAATTTTTGGTGAGCAAAGGGGTATATACCGAGATTGAGATAAAAAAATCGGATCGACGATCCAACTATCGAATTCTCCAAAAAATACGTCCAAATTTGCAACGACGAGATGAAATTATGTACTCGAATTCGCACACGTGACGACGTGATTTCGTACAAAACGCACGAATCAACTGTTTCACGCGTCGGAAGGTAACGGCAGCACGCCTGCAGGGTTCGCTGGTGGCCGCCGAGATGCGTCAGTCGTCGCCGGGGTGGTTGGCGGCGGTCGCGACGGCATGTGGTGGCCGCCACCGCCGCTACTACGCTGCTGCTACTTTTCTACTGCTGCGCTGATGCTACTGCGCGGGTTGGCGTACCCCGCCCGTCGACCTGGCAGTAGCTGTCCCGGTGGTGGTGGCCACGTGGTGGTGCTACTAAATGGAGTCGCTGCTGTTGCACGTACGCGGGGCGGGGGAAGAGATGGTGTAACGCCCCAGTCCCAAAATACGTAGGACTAGGAACGTAGACATGCCAGCTGTATTCATACGAAGTACATAGGCCTCGTATGGATACATAAGCTGTAAAATGTAGTAATCCAAGACAAACTAAATCTCATCCACAATGAAAAGAATAATAATATAAAAAAAATCAACTTGAATATTTATGATACAATCGTTGGGCGGAGACAAAGTCCACTACCAACTATCTCAATGATATAAATATACAAGAAAGCGATCGACAAAATGATAAAAACGAACCAAGAGCAATTATCTTCGAGAAATGGAGAAGATCGCGGCCTTGGCTAGAACACCTGCAGAAAATATGAACACACACCTGGGAAAAAACTAGGTCCTCAGAGGGACGTAACAAGACATATAATATCATGCCATAAACTGAATAGTAAGAGCTCAATAGAAATATACATGCGTAAAGGTTTCTAACCATTCTATGTGATATAAACTTTGAGAAGACAACGTTCTACGCAGGAGCTTAGGTGTTCAGTATAGATGGAGAGAGAGTGGTAGTAGGTAGCGCTCATAAGAGACACTATCGACCATGGGCAGAAAGTAGCTCTCATACGAGAACTATCGGCCCCGGGGCAGTAAGTAGCGCTCATACGAGATACTATCGGCCCAAATCTATGTGTGTACTGAACATGTAGCCCCTACGCTAATAATTGTCTCCCTCCTCCCCATGATACTATACATGTGTCGACTCCACGACACTGTTTAATCCTTAATAACTGCCAAGTCTTCTACACAAATCTATTAGCAGTTATACCCTAACGCACGGCCTGTACGCACCAATGATCAGTCAGCATGCAAATCCGCATCTATATGCGACTCACAACTCACACACAATCCGTGGCACATCGTGACAGTTTATGAGATGCACTAAACACACGGTGGTCCCTTAACTCTAAGCCTATTGCATAAAATATAATAATTTGCATATATATAATTTTGAAAGAACAACATAAAGAAAAGTATGCATAATATTGAGCAAAAAATTAAACAGTAAAGGCAAGGTGTCTTGCCTGAGGTTATGTGCAAAAGAGAATAATCCAGTAGCTCGAACCGGCAAATAAACAAAGCAAGAAAAGCCAAATCCCGCAGATGACTCCGGATGCTGCAACAAACATCACGAACGAGTTTGGAATATAAGATATGCCTAGGAAATGCCTGTCTAAAAGTTAAATTCTGGAACAGGGGCAAAATCGTAATTTCGGGTCAAATTGATGTCCGTCGTTGGACCCACTTTGCACCGAAATGTGCGCCAGAACCTACGGTCTCTAAAGTCGTCAAACTACATATCTACAAATTTGTTTTGATGAGACGAACCCAACGGTATGTCCAATTTTCGATTCCGGTGGGCCGTGCACAAAATCGCTCGTTGAGTGGGATTGTGGGCCCGCCAAAATAGCGTCCCGATCAGCTGTCTCAGAATCGGACCGAACTTGGCTCACAGGACCAGAAAAATATTTTGAGTCTAATGGCGTAAGTTTCATCGCGATATGATGAGTGTGCACAAAGTTGTGACTTAATTTGCAAAGGGTCGATACGGGGGTATCTCGACGGATACGTACTGATTTCGTTGCGCACATGCAACGAAATCGGGTTCCGTCAGTTCCCACACGTCGACAACATCCATACTCGCCTTTCGATGCGTATAGTGCGTGACCACGTCGCCCGATTTGTCGGGACGCACGCCGTATCGGGTGTTTTTCCAATTTTTGAAAACAGAATTTATAATTTTTTGGGGAAACTTTAACAACGTGTAACTTTTTACACACTAAATAAAAAGTGAATTCAGAAGGTGCGTTACAATCTTGGTTATGTTGTCTTTGACTGACTTCAATTAGTTTTTACGAAAATTTAATGGACAGCGAGAAAAGTGGCCGACAAGTTGGTGTTTCAAAACAGTTTTTAATATTTCAGTAAAGTGGTTTTTCTCCAACTTCGTCTCGATTTTTCGAGCAAGTTGGATGGCCATGTCGAAATCCACCTGGGGGATCTTGAAGAGGATCATGTGGGCTTTTTACACGAATTTACGGATCTAAAAATGGACTAGAATCGAGAGAAAAATCAAACGGGGAAGTTGGGTACCTTAAAGTGGGAATCTGTTGTTGTTGTTGTCGTCGTCGTCGTTTCCGTCGCCGCTGTCGCGGGGTATTGCTGTGCTCGCGGGGAGGAGGAGTTGCCGACGGTGGAGGAGAGAGGAGGAGGAAAGTGGAGGAAGAAATTTAGGGATTTTCCAAAACATAAATATATATATATGAATGTATACATATATAAAGAAGGTTGGGGGGTTCGGCCAAAACGTACTGCTGCTGCTGCTGTGCTTGTATAAGGGGTGTCGGCCCCTTCCTTATTACAGCTGCTGCTGCTATTTAAACGTGGGTGGTCGGTTGCCCATGGTGGGGCCGACCACCACTTGTATTTTTTTTCCTTTTTTTTTTCTTACTTATCTAAACTTCAATATATATTTATATCTATATATGTATATATCCATAAATACACCAAAAATCTATTTAAAATTCAAATACCATTTAAAAGTCAACTACCCAATTATTTAATATATTTGAGCATATCTACATATATATATAAATTTAATCCTTAATAAATCAACTCAACATAGTAATAATATTTAAATAGGAAAAAACATGTTTATTAAATCTCCACAAAATAACTTTAATAATAATAAATTAATAAAAATTTCTCCAATGGGTGAACTGTACCACACACCCTTATCCGGGTCCAGGAACATGTACATTTTTATAAAATATTATTTAAAAATAAAATACCAATAGTTGTACAATATTTAAATAATTAGAAATTGTACATAAAATTCTAAAATAATTTAGGAGGTATTTCTAAGTACATAAAATATGTCTACATGGCCACCTTGGTCACACCGCATTCCTACATGGGTTTAAATTTGGTTTGGGCTCAGTTCGGGCTGGTTTGGACAAACCGGTTCATCTAAAATTAATATATAAAATAATATCTAAATAAAATATTTTAAATGCGTTATTTCACAACTCGGCCTGGTTTTTCTAGTTCTGGCTGAATTATGGCTAAGCCTCCCATGACATGGCTAATATAGTGGTCAAAGCACACTGCTACATCTTTCGTGCCAAAATTTTATGGTCGCCTTGTGCTCAAAACACAACAATGGCTAAGGTCATTTTTTTCAATAATTAATAAAAACTATAAATTGTATAAATTCATTTTTTAAGTCTAATAAAATAATTTAAAAAAATAGGGGGTTTTACATCCTACCCAACTTACAAGAATTTTGTCCTCGAAATTTAGGATTAGTAGGGTAGATAGGGTTGAGGGATAGGAAGGGTTCGTCAATACCAAAATGCAATTAAATTTTGGAGGAGGCGAGAAAACGACGTTCAACACCACCATGCAATAGAAAATTGTGGAGTCGATACATACAAAAATATATCATGGTTATGGAATTGAATAAGGGTTCCTAATGAAGGTAGCAAAATTTTGAATATCCAATTTTAGAGAACAGTAAGGAATTGAGTAGGCCAAAGAGAATAAATTAGACATTTAGGAGATGTGATTCCTTAAGGGAGAGCTGGATACTAATCGTCTTGGTCGAGGGTTTGATTAAGTGATGATTAGAATCACTCTCGTGCGTTCAAGAGGGGTTGAAAGGGCACAATGAAATTTCTAGGATTGGGAAGAAGAAGAGTTTAAGGTGAGGATATAGCCACATGAGTCGGTCGGTATCTACATTTCGTGTATATAAACTGATAAGACAACTAAAGGTAATACTTTGAGTCTATCTATCAAGTACAGTGTCTGGTCTTTCTAAAGTAAGTAAAGTCCACAACAAAAAGAGTTCAAAGACGATGCTATTTAGTACGACATACGAGGTTCATAGGCGACGGAAATAATTCAAATAAGAGTTGTTAATGCTGTTGCGGAAGAGACTCTAAGGCAGGTTTAACTATGTCTCTATCCGCATAGAATATGATATGATAAGCGAACCAAAGTGCAATAGGTTGATCAGACCATCCTGCACCGATTCTGGTTAGACAATATGTTAGTGGGTACACCCAATAAAATATGTCATGATCAAGCTTGACAATCAAATAAGCTTGCAAAACTGAAGCTATGTTAGCAGCATAAAATAGTCAAAATATGAGCAAGGGAGGTACTGATGAAGGAAATTAAATAGTCCAAGATCTTTTAAAATCAAGGCTCGCCCGAAGTTTGGGCCTATACAGTTGTCCTAGTGTTTCCTCATTTATGGCTTGGTAGACTAGATAAGGTAGGGTCCTATGAATTTATAGTCTAAGTGAACTTACCAATGTGGTTCACAAGGAAAAAGGGTTGTTAGGTGGTGAGGTATTCTACCCAACTTACAAGAATTAAACTAGTAGTGTGGTGGGACAATGTTCGAGCAATCACGATAAGGCACAAGGTTCAGCGTTAAGGGATTTCGTAGAACATATTCACATATCGGGTTAAAGGATTGAGTCAAGGTTGGATCTCTAAATTGAAGTTAGGAAGTATTTTGGTGTCATGGTAGAGGTTATAGTTTGGCCATTTTGACCAGAAGGTCATACCATGAAATAGTGTACAAGGAGACGTGTTCTAGTGGGACATGTTATATCTACATAAAGGTGGGCTCGTCTAGGTCTTACATATAAAATTTGTCGGAAGGAAAAGTCTAGTGTCATGCTCCAAATATCCAATTGACGGTAAGGGACGCCAAAAGATTTAAAGTAGAAAGTGGGAGTTCACGAGGTGATAATTAATGTACAAAACTAAAGAAGATCAAGTTAAAGCATGAAATAGAATTAATTAGAGAATCCAATAAAATTATTTAGGGACATAGTTCTAGAGATAAGATAGTCCATTAGATGGATACAGTTAAGGAAACATAAACTCATTATTCAAATTGCATATGGGTTAGAAGGTCGCAATTAAAAGATCTAGAATTGAAGGAAGGTCGAGTAAGTCGAGGTGGTAATACAGTCCCATAGCTGGGTAGATGACTAACAACACTTGCGTATATACTACTATCATGGTCATGAGTGACATGACAATTAGTGTGGAATACTCAGTAGGGTTATCTTGGGGCCTACCATTAAAATTTTAGCTCAAGTATCCTCCAAAAGTTTCAAAATAAACTTTAAAAAATAAACCATCAAAATTTGTATTCACTCCAAGCCGTTCAAATTTATCATAAAAAATTAAATCACTTTCATAAATCTCAAAGCAAACTTTATCACGTTACCACTAACCTTTTCCAAAATTAACGTTTAAATTCAACTATTTAACTCAAGAGTTCATAATTTACGAATTCATAAAAATTTCATAATAAACCAAAATTTAACACTCTAAAATTTTCAAATAACTCATAATAAAACTCTTAGCATATTAAAAGCAATCACAAAAATTAAGCTCAATGCTCTCATAAATTTTAACTTTTATTCATGCTAAGTTATTCCAACAAAATCACAACTTTTAAATGGTAACTTCCTTTAATCAATCAAAATAACTTTCCATCACATCCTTTGAAATTCTCCCAAAAGTTTTAATATCAGCAATCCCACATTAAACTTTTGATTCAAATAAGCTTATCAGTCAAAAAAAAATTTTTTTACCAAAAATCTAAATAGATTTGTAAATCCTCAATCATAACCAAAAATAAAAATTTCTAAAAATCGTTTTCATAACTTTCAAATAATTTAAACCAAAAATTCACCGTCATTACTTCCACTTAAAATTCAAATTTACTAAACACGAAAATCGCAAGTTGTACAACTCAAATTTAAATAATTCCTATGGCCATTTTTAAAAGCTAAGATCATTTTCAAACCAAATTTATAACTGTTCAAATGTGTATAACTATAATACAATAAATCATAAACATCAAAACTCGAAATCAAATAAATTTTATATTTGTACAAAGATGTATATCTATCACCCAAAACTCATAAATATCACAACTCGAAAAGCAAATCAATTTTATACTTGTGCAAGGATGTATAACTATAACCCAATAAATCATAAATATCAAATCTCAAAAAGCCAATCAATTTCTTAAATCAAGGGTATAAAGATTCTAGCTATTTTTTTTTCCTTCCTGCAGTATCAATCCTATGGTGTTTACTATTTAGAAATCTCAAGATTAAAACCTCCTTTGGTAGTATCCTACTTTACAAATTACTAATCATTAATTCACACAAAAAGCCTTTTTAACTCAATTAGAGTCTTAAATGTATTCCAATTGCCAATATAACCATTTTAGCCATGTGTTTGACCTATGAGCATATACTAGTGTAGTCATCTTCCTAGTTGACACTAAGCACGAAAATAAGAATCAACGGTAGAAGGAATCAAGCAAGATGCAGTTCAAGGAAGTCGATCGAGAGTTCAAAATTTGAGGCCAAGGGAAGAGGTCAAGCTGTATGGATGAGATTCCTAGATTCTAATCCTATGTTGCAGGCTCACATCGATACAATTACGTAACCGAAGTGACAATTAGACCTGCATGGGCCACCACAAAAACATGTAACGCCCCAGTCCCAAAATACGTAGGACTAGGAACATAGACATGCCAGCTGTATTCATACGAAGTACATAGGCCTCGTATGGATACATAAGCTGTAAATGTAGTAATCCAAGACAAACTAAATCTCATCCACAATGAAAAGAATAATAATATAAAAAATCAACTTGAATATTTATGATACAATCGTTGGGCGGAGATAAAGTCCACTACCAACTATCTCAATGATATAAATGTACAAGAAAGCGATCGACAAAATGATAAAAACGAACCAAGAGCAATTATCTTCGAGAAATGGAGAAGATCACGGCCTTGGCTAGAACACCTGCAGAAAACATGAACACACACCTGGAAAAAAACTAGGTCCTCAGAGGGACGTAACAAGACATATAATATCATGCCATAAACTGAATAGTAAGAGCTCAATAGAAAATATACACGCGTAAAGGTTCCTAACCATTCTATGTGATATACACTTTGAGAAGACAATGTTCTACGCAGGAGCTTAGGTGTTCAGCATAGATGGAGAGAGAGTGGTAGTAGGTAGCGCTCATAAGAGACACTATCGACCATGGGCAGAAAGTAGCTCTCATACGAGAACTATCGGCCCCGGGGCAAGTAAGTAGCGCTCATACGAGATACAATCGGCCCAAATCTATGTGTGTACTGAACATGTAGCCCCTACGCTAATAACTCCCCCCTCCCTATGATACTATACATGTGTCGACTCCACGACACTGTTTAATCCTTAATAACTGCCAAGTCTTCTACACAAATCTATTAGCAGTTATACCCTAACGTACGGCCTGTATGCACCAATAATTAGTCAGCACGTAAGTCCGCATCTATATGCGACTCACAACTCACACACAATCTGTGGCACATCGTGACAGTTTATGAGATGCACTAAACACACGGTGGTCCCTTAACTCTAAGCCTATTGCATAAAATATAATAATTTGCATATATATAATTTTGAAAGAACAACATAAAGAAAAGCATGCATAATATTGAGCAAGAAATTAAACAGTAAAGACAAGGTGTCTTGCCTGAGGTTATGTGCAAAAGAGAATAATCCAGTAGCTCGAACCGGCAAATAAACAAAGCAAGAAAAGCCAAATCCCGCAGATGACTCCGGATGCTGCAACAAACATCACGAACGAGTTTGGAATATAAGATATGCCTAGGAAATACCTGTCCAAAAGTTAAATTTTAGAACAGGGGCAAAATCGTAATTTTGGGTCAAATTGATGTCCGTCGTTGGACCCACTTTGCACCGAAATGTGCGCCAGAACCTACGATCTCTAAAGTCGTCAAACTATATGTCTACAAATTTGTTTTGATGAGACGAACCCAACGGTATGTCCAATTTTGGATTCCGGTGGGCCGTGCACAAAATCGCTCATTGAGTGGGATTGTGGGCCCGCCAAAATAGCGTCCCGATCAGCTGTCTCAGAATCGGACCAAACTTGGCTCATAGGACCAAAAAACTATTTTGAGTCCAATGGTGCAAGTTTCATCGCGATATGATGAGTGTGCATAAAGTTGTGACTTAATTTGCAAAGGGTCGATACGGGGGTATCTCGACGGATACACACTAATTTCGTCGCGCACATGCAACAAAATCGGATTCCGTCAGTTCCCACACGTCGACAACTTCCATACGCGCCTTTCGATGCGTATAGTGTGCGACCACGTCGCCCGGTTTGTCGGGGCGCACGTCGTATCGGTGTTTTTCCAATTTTGAAAACAGAATTACAATTTGTTTTAGGAAACTTTAACAACGTATAACTTTTTACACACTAGATGAAAAGTGAATTCAGAAGGTGCGTTACAATTTGGTTATGTTGTCTTTGACTGACTTCAATTAGTTTTTACGAAAGTTTAATGGGCAACGAAAAGTGGCCACAAGTTGGTGTTTCAAAACAGTTTTTAATATTTCAGTAAAGTGGTTTTTCTCCAACTTCGTCTCGATTTTTCGAGCAAGTTGGATGGCCATGTCGAAATCCACCTAGGGGATCGAAGAGGATCATGTGGGCTTTCTACATGAATTTACGGATCTAAAACGGACTAGAATCGAGAGAGAAATCAAACGAAAAGTTGGGTACGTACCTTAAAGTGGGAATCTGTTGTTGTTGTTGTCGTCGTCGTTTCCGTCGCCGCTGTCGCGGGGTATTGCTGTGCTCGCGGGGAGGAGGAGTTGCCGACGGTGGTGGAGGGATGAGGAGGAAAGTGGAGGAGGAAATTTAGGGTTTTCAAAACATATATATATATAATTATATAATATATATAATATATCTATATATATATATATATATATATATATAAAGAAGGTTGGGGGGGGGGGGGGGGGGGGGTTTCGGCCAAAACGTACTACTGCTGCTGCTGCTGTGCTTGTATAAAGGGGGGTCGGCCCCTTCGTTATTACAGCTGCTGCTGCTGTTTAAACGTGGGTGGTCGGTTGCCCATGGTGGGGCCGACCACCACTTGTATTTTTTTCCTTTTTTTCATACTTATCTAAACTTCAATATATTTATATCTATATATGTATATATCCATAAATACACCAAAAATCTATTTAAAATTCAAATACCATTTAAAAGTCAACTACCCAATTATTTAATATATTTAGCATATCTACATATATATATAAATTCAATCCTTAATAAATCAACTCAACATAGTAATAATATTTAAATAGGAAAACATGTTTATTAAATCTCCACAAAATAACTTTAATAATAATAAATTAATAAAAATTGCTCCAATGGGTGAACTGTACCACACACCCTTATCCGGGTCCAGGAACATGTACATTTTTGTAAAATATTGTTTAAAAATAAAATACCATAATTGTACAATATTTAAATAATTAGAAATTGTACATAAAATTCTAAATAATTTGGAGTTTTTCTAAGTACATAAATATGTCTACATGGCCACCTTGGTCACACCGCATGCCTACATGGGTTTAAATTTGGTTTGGGCTCAGTTCGAGCTGGTTTGGACAAACCGGTTCATCCAAAATCAATATATAAAATAATATCTAAATAAAATATTTTAAATACGTTATTTCACAACTCGGCCTGGTTTTCCTAGTTCTGACTGAATTATGGCTAAGCCTCCCATGACATGGCTAATATACTGGTCAAAGCACACTGCTACATCTTTCGTGCCAAAATTTTATGTCGCCTTGTGCTCAAAACACAACAATGGCTAAGGTCATTTTTTTTCAATAATTAATAAAATAAATTGTATAAATTCATTTTTAAGTCTAATAAATAATTTAAAAAAATAGGGGGTTTTACAGATGGGAGTTTAGGTGTTTAACTTTTGGTTGTGTATTCATATATTTATTTTTTATTTTATCTATATCTATATATATATATATATATATATATATCTATATATATATATTAATATATATATATATATATATATATATATAAATATAACCTTGTACATCAAATTATAAAATCGTATATGTATATCTATATTTATATTTAAAATTATAAAATTGTATATATATATATATATATATATATATATATATATATATATATATATATATATATATAAAAAAAAAAAAAATATATATATATAATATATCTATAATATATATATATATTATATATATATATATAATATATCGTATAACCATATTTAAAAATCGTATATATTTTATGTATACGTATAAATATAACTCATAATTCATAAGAATTTTATAGAAAGCCTTATATAACCACTATTTAAAATGTATATAAAAACTTGTACATCAATATATATAAAAAAACATTGTAACATATTTATGTATAATTCAATTAAATAAATAAATATATCATCATTACGTTACAAAATTGTGTTTAACCTATTCGCTATACAAATCCCGTAAAACACAAATCAAAATGATTCTATTGGGTCATGTACCCCTAACATAGGCTCTTTTATACTGGATTGGCTGGTTAGGTCCAAATATATTTTCTAGTCAAATTGAATCCGAAGTCACCCAGAGTCTCCTGTGCCATTCGCAAATAAATAGCACATGGAACTCGATTGAGTGACACACTCTTGGCATGTGTGTCGTAGGCTCAAAAGGAACAAACTCATATATTTGGGGTCAATAGTTTTTGATCAATGTTGAGTCCCAAACTCAAGTTGAAAATTAGGTCTAATTACGATAATCGAGTCGAATGGCCTAAATTGACTCGAAGTTGTGCGCAAGTCAAAAAATGTTAAGGACAAGTTTGGATGGATATGATATCCAAATTGAAGGTAAACATGTCTACTATAAAATTTATGAAGGACTTTCGAGAGATGGACATGTTTTGTGCGCAAAAAACTAAGCTACGAAAAAATACGCCTAGAGTCATATTGATAATAAAATCTAGTTTAAAATATAAAGAACTATATTAAATAAATAGAATAAAATTTAAAATAATATCCAAATAGGGGGCTTACAGAGCTGAAAAAGAGGAGCCCAATTGCTAGGAGTTCGTGCCTGAATCGTGTCCATTTGGCTTTGCATTGAAATCTATCCCTAATAGGTATACATCTTAATTTTCTTCTAATTAGACTCTAATTGTATAATTTGACCTTAGGAATTCACCCATTGGACTAGGACTATCTATATGAGGAAATTAGGCTCTAATGACCCTTTGTGTGAAAGGTATGTTGAGATTTGACAATTTTGAAAAATTTTGAGATTGGTGCACCAAGTATTTGTCATTTGGTAATTAGATATATTAGACTAGATTTGGTTGTGTGTGTCTAGATCCGTACCACAATTGGAAACGAGTAGGCCGTATCATGATAAGGTAGGTTACGGAGTTATTTTGGAGATTGTTTCCTCCGACACTTGTGGCACACATGTCCATTTTTGTTATTGCACATTATAGTGGGGCTATAATTTGGGCTTTATTTATGTTATATCATATATGCATGCTCTTGTGCTTTGGGTAGATTCGGACATGTTTGGTATAGATATCTTGGATGTATCACAAGAGTATCATAGAGAGTACGATACGTGGGTGATGCACACTAAG